>KV875100.1:1404171-1823244 GCA_001879275.1 Coniochaeta ligniaria NRRL 30616 | reverse complement strand
CTTAATAATATATATATTTAATTATTTTTAAATTTATAATTAAATATTATATAAAAAAGTTAAATTTTACTAATATATTATTAAAATAATTTAATTATAAATAAAAGATATTATTTTAAATTAAACTATTTATATTATTATAATAGAAAATATTAGTAAAAAATACTTAGAAATAAGATTCAATATATATTAAAGTCGAAAAAGAGTTAGAAAAAGATATATATTTTCTTAGTAATTTTAATTTTATATTTAAATTTCTAAATAATAAATTTAAAAATATTTAAAATTATAAATAAAATAAATAAAATTAAAATATATAAAGTTCGTATAAGAATAGTTTATTTTATAAATTATAATATTAGTTATTTATATTTTTAAATAAGTAATTTAAAAAGAATTTATTAAAGACTTATATACTTTAATTTAAAAGTTATAAATATTAAATACTAATACGTAGCAAATTAAAGTAAAGACGTAATCGTTTAAGATTAAAAATACTTCTAAGCTTTAATCGATTAGCTTAGAAAAAATATTATAGTATAAAAGTCGATTATATATTTTAAAGTTAAAGTTACTTTGCTAAAAGCTTCTAAGATTATTATTACAAAGTATATAGCGATATACTAAGGTAAAGTTGTAAAACTCGCAATATTATAAGTAATATTTTAGCTACTAAAAAGAAAAGGTAAAATAAAGAGTTTTGCAATATAAAGAACTGTTTTAGTATACTTTACGCATAAACTACTTTTAAAGCCTTAGCGTATTACGTAACTCTATAGCGCTAAGCTAGAGCATAGACTACGTAGTTATATAATCTTATAAGAATACGTAGGTTTGAGTTACGCTTATAATACTACTTCCTTTTCTAAAAAGAATCGCTTACGATTCTTACTATTAAGACTTAAACCGCTAATCGCTTCTTAAGTAAAAGAAGTATACCTTTAGAAGCTTATTAATTAGTAGTATAGTAAGACTTTAATCTATTATACTACGTAACTAACTTATTTATAGTTTGAACGAACTTACTAATTAACTTACTAAACTTACTTAAGCTAATCTTATAATATAATTATACTTTACTAATTTAATTATAATCTCTATTCTAACTTTCTTATCGTTGTTAATATTATTGTAATATACTTTATATACTATTCGTTAGTCGTATATTACTTTTATCGTCGCTTAATACGCTTAGGTTGTACTTATATTGTCGTTAGCGCGTTATTATCTTTGTATTAAAGCGTAATCTTATCCTTTTCCGTAGCTTATAGTTATACCTTAAGGCATTTTAGAAGCCTTAGCGCGTCTAAGTTTAAGGTATAAAAACCTTAGATTTTGAGAGCTACGTTTTTGAAGTTATTTATATCGTAATAAATAAGATCTAAATCTTATTTCCGCTATTATACTTAGTATTATAGCTTCCGATAATAGATTCGCGACATAAGTATCTTATTAACCTTCTATTTTTATTTACTAACAACGTCTTCGTTAGCTAGATACTCCACGGTTTACTTAAGTAGTAGATTATTTATATACTTCTTTAAATAATTAGCGTAAAATACCTTAGAGCCCCTTTATCCTAGCGGAACCTTTAATAAGTATAATAATTCTACTATCTTATCTATTTCGTAGTACTATTAGGTTATTAGGAATTCTAGTTTATCTATTAACTTATTAGTTAACTATACTTATCGACGAATAAATACCTAGTCCTTAGGTCCAAAATCTAGTTTACGTCGATAGTAATTAACTTATATACGTATTTGCTCCTAGGTAACTTCGATACTCTATTTAGTTGTATTATAATATAATTTCAAATAATCGCGTATTTCTTACGTATCTTCTCTACTTAGTTTTTTTCTTACTAATATACTCTAGTTATTAAAGTTAGTTTATTTTATCTAATCCAAAGTTGTTAATATTAAGAATCTAAATATCGCTTTGTATAGTAATATTCTAATTAATTCGTAAGGAATATTTGCCTAAACGTAATCTAATATTAATATAGTAATCGCTTAATTATCTATCGCGTAGTTTATATATATACGTAAACGTTAGTCGATATACTAATTTATAATTTCGGCTTATTCTATAATTTACGAATAACTTACTAAGGTTAGTTTCTAAATAAATCTTAATAAGATCGATATTTCGTTTATAAAATCAAAGACAAATTAAGTTCTTTAATTACTTACAATTATATCCGATAGTCTTACTTACCGATATAGTCCTTAGTAATATAGTAGCGTTATATCCTTTAATATATAAGTATTATAGTATAACATTGTCTAATATATTTTCGTTAAATAGTCGACTATAATAAAATAATTATTAAAACTAATCTTATCCTTTAGTATCTTCTTAAAATCTATTATAATATTTTGCTAAAGCTGAAGTAGTATAAGTATAAGCTTTAATAAGCTTAAAGTCTTATCCCTAAGTACCTTCGTAGAGCGATAAAGGTAATTAGCTACGTAACAATTAATACTTATAGTAAGTCTTAAGAACTAATACTAAGTTGCTATAAGCTTACAAATCTTATTCCGTCTAAAGTATACTATTATTAGTTAGCTATAAGCTTCTTTAATTACCTTCGTCCTTAGATTATCGATATTAAGTACTACTAGCTTTTTATTATAAAGTAAGTAATATTCTAATATCGTATAGTAACCGCTTAGGTTTTCCTTTACCTTTATCTTATATACTTTTAAGTTTAAATTATCTTTATTTACTTAGAAGAGATGTTTTATAAGTATTATCTCTAATAATACTAAGAGTAGGATATTATAGTCTTCTAAGAGTCTAATCTCTACTTCGTTTTAATATATTATCGCTAAGTCGAAGTCGTCTTACAAGTCTAGGTTTAGTATATAAAGGAGTAGACTTTCTATAATAAAGCGAAATAACGTATTAGTATACTCTTCGTCGCGTTTCTCTTTCTAAATAAGAGTATTTTCTATCTTTCAAAATAACGTATCTATAGCTATATTCTCGGTTCTAAGGCGATAAGTAAGTTTATAATAGTATTATAATATAAATTCGGTCTAATAAGCTTATTATACGTTTAGCTTTCGTTTTGTATTAAAGTATTTTAACGCTTTATAATCTATCTTAATAGTAAAGATACGCTCTTATATTTTTACTAGTTTAGATCTCTAAAGCTATAAGGCTTAGATTACTATAAAGAGTTCTTTATCGTATATAAAGTAGTTCTTTTCTACTAAATATATAGTAGATAAGAAGAATACTATTAGATACTATTCCCTATTATCTAGCTTTTATAAAAGGACGCTGCTAATAGTTTTATTAGACGAATTAGTTTCTATATAAGTTTCGCGTTTAGGTACGAAGTATATTAGTATAAAAGTATTAAGTAGGTAGTCTTTTAAATCGTTAAATACTTTTTTATATTCTAAAGACTATTAGAAAGCGACGCTCTTTTTAGTTAATTTTGTAAGTAGTAACGTAAAACGTTTATAGTCTTTAATAAACTTATAGTAGAAGTTATAGAATCCGAGGAAAGACTATATTTTACGTAGTAATTTTAGCCTTTTCTACTCTTATACTATAGATATCTTCTTAAGATCGACCTAAACCTTATTTATACTAATAATAAAACTTAAGAACTTAGTCTATATTATATAGAATTCGTATTTTAATATATTAAGTTAAAGTTTTACGTTTCTAAGCTTTTCTAATACCTTCTTTATATATTAATGATATTCCTTCTTAGTATTAGAATATATTAGAATATTATTAATAAAAGTATTATAAAAGTCGTTTAGATACTCTATTAGAGTATCGTTGATATACCGTTAGAAAGTCGATAAGTTGTTTATTAATCTAAAAGGTAATACCTTATACTTATAAGCTTTGTATCGAGTCCTAAAGATAATTAATTTTTTACTTTCGGGATCTATACGTATACGATAAAAGGTTTATCAAACGTTAATCTTAGTAAAGAACTTAGCTTTATTAACCTAGGCTAAAGTCTTTTTAATTAAAGGAAGTAGATATCGATCTTTTCGTATAATAGCGTTTAATCGATAATAATTAACGTAGAAGCGTAAGCCTTTATTAGCCTTAAGTACAAATAAGATCGGCGTTATCTATAACGTTAAGCTTAGTATAATAAATCCCTTATAAAGGCTATCTTAGATATATTCGCGATATACCTCTAATTTTACTAATAATATTTTATAAAAAAAGTTGTATTTTAGATCTTTTAAGTAAGCTTTATTAGTTAATTCGATCTTATAGTTAGAAACATAATATAGCGGTAGTTTATTCGATATTACTTTACTAAAACTATCTAATAAGTTATAATAGTAGGCTAGTACTTTATTTAAAGTAGCTACTCGAATGTAAAGAACCTTACTATATAAGTCTACTCGACTAGGTAAAAGGTACGATAAGGGTTAGATGTAGTAGTAGTATACGACTATATTTTAAGGTTCTAGTATACTATCCAACTTATTCTTAAAGAGAGAAGAGGATAAGAATAAGAAAGTAAATAGATTAGACTCCCTAAAATACGAAGTAGCTCTATTACCCTATACTAAGCCTATATCGGCTAAGTACTAAGGCCGGACCGCGTTAACTACTAGTCTTAGCGATAGTCTTACTATTAATCGTTCGTTATAATTATCTCCCCCTTATATATAGCTATCTTTAGTTATAGTTGGATTCCTTAATTCCTTATAGTCCTACTTAGGGTTCATCGCTATTACTTACCTAGTACGATAACGTTTTAGCTAGCTCTTAGATTAGCGGAATTACTAAGTCCTTTAGCTAAGTAGAGCTAGGATTCAACTAATTATTCTAATTAGTTATAATAACGTTAGAGTCCTAGTAGAACTTCGCTTCGGGGTAGGTACGTCTTCCTATTACGTAATAATCGTATTCTACCGGCGGTAAGGGCTTAGTATACGAACTACCCGGACTAGAATAAAACTAGAATTCTAAGTAGTCCTTAACCTTCTTCTCTTTTCTTCCTTAGGCCTCTTACTACGTTTATCCTATACCTTATATTAACTTTAGCTTGCTTATATTCTACTTCTAATACTCTTATTCTCTGTAAGCCGCTACTTTATTATATCTTCGTCGAAGATATAAGTCGATACCCCTTAGAAGTAGAGCCGTTCTAACCCTACCTTAGATAAAAAGTAGCCCTTAGCGGCTAAGTTATATTTATCCTCTAATCTATATATAGGCTATATCTACTCTTTTACTCGTAACGGCCATTTTACCCCGTTAGCCGACCGTTTTAGATATAAATCTCCTATCCTATTCTATATTTAGGATATATAGACGAGTCGAAGTTATTAATACTATTCCGATAAAGGTTATAATTAAGTAAGTAACTTCTCTTTCGTTAAGTATCTAATCCGTAGGTAGTTTAAGCTATACCAATTAGACGTTATAAGTCCCTCTAAGTATAACTAGTAATTAGTATACTCTTTACTAGACCGGTAAGCGAATCGCTCGTATATAGAAAACTAATTACTACGATAAATACTACTTTCTCCGCTCGTATTATAACCGAATTCGTATTACGTATTATTATTAGTTATATACGTTCGCGTTAGCTTAAATATAGTATACGGAGAATTAGTAGATTTTGAACTCGGAGAGCCGTAGTACTATTATTACCTCGGTAAATAACCTTAATACATATATAATATTAAGATATTCTAGGCTAACTTAATATCGAATAAGGTACTTTCGTACGATATAACTAATATTATAATAAGCATCTACTCTTATAAGCGACCGTGGGCGGATAAGCTATAGCTACGAGTCTAATACGGAGGGATCTAAGGTATATAGTCTTTATAGTAGAAGAAAAACGGTTCCGAGACGAAATATACTAAGTCGCTATTAACGATTCAGAGGTAAATAATAATAAGGATTACGATATTTACGATTAGGCTTAGTAGTAGGAGGTGTAGGAGAATTTCCCTTAAGATCTATTATACCCTTAAGCAAATATCTCGCGAAAGTAATCCGAAGGTTAAGCGATATTAGTACTTTTAGCGTTTAAGTACTTTTTAGTAATTTCTCCTTTAAAATAAAAGTCTCTCTTTATAAATAAGAGTTTCTATTCTATATATTCAAAGCTATTATACCTAATTTAGTAGTAGTCTTAACCTTAATTAAATATATTGTTTTATAGCTTTAAGTCTTCTAAAGTCGACTTCGCTTCCTTTTAAGTACTAGAGTATCTTTAGTATTAGGTTTAACAACTAAGAGTTGTATTCGGTTTAGTACCTTAGTAGTAGTCTTCCTATACTTAGCTACCGCCAACGAAGCTTATATATCGGCCTCGCTTACCTACTAATTATACTTAGACGGCTAGCCTTCCTACTTTACTAAGAAGTATATTTCGCTATCGATTCGGCGTTTATCCTTAACCTCCTTTATAACTTAGAGATTATCGTCCTCTAACTCTAGCATCTATAAGTAGTCCTCGAAATAATCTCCTTTATAAATAGTCTACGGCTCTAGTAAGCTTACTAGGAATATATTATATAACTAGCTATATTACTTAGGTAAGCTAAGACGATATACTTATATTCCAACTACGTCTAATATACGAAAAGGCTTTATAAACTTAAGTACTAGCTTCTTATTCGGTACCTTAAGCTTTAGGTTCTTAGTAGATAATCTTACTAAGCTTTCTTTTAGAAATTATATTAGTATATACCTCTTATTATAGTATTCTACTTACTTTGTAGTCGCTTAGCGCTACCGATTTTATAAGTTTATCCTTAGAGCTTATAGTTTCTTAAGGCGATCTATTACTATTAATACTTCCTTTCGAATAGAATCGTCTTCGATTTAGATACGTAACTCTAATACATAACCTATAAGCGCTTCGCTCGGAGATATACTAATTGTAGTATTTTAGGCGTTATTATACGCGAATTAAGCCGTTTTTAAGAGTATAGCCTAAGTTAATTAGTAGGAATCGGTAAACGAACGTAAGTAGTACTCTAAAGTTTAGTTTATTTACTCTATTTAGCTATTGGTCTAAGGGTAGAACGCTATTAAGAGTCGTCGTTTAATATAGTTGTAGTAATATAAATCGGACTAAAATTGATTCGTAAATACTAAACCCTTATCCGATATAACGTTATTTAGGGTACTAAACTATAGTTCTACCTCGTTATAAAAGACCTTTATAAAGTCGGCCGAAGTAAAAGTAGTTAAAGTAGCTAAGAAAGTAATATATTTAATATATCGATCTACGATAACTAGTATTACGTCTACGATCTAGCCTTAGTACTAAATTAGCTTAAGCTTAGTAATAAAGTCTATCGATAACTCTTAGAAAAGGCTTTGGGAGATTAGTAGGGAAACTAATTAGCCGTACGACTTATACTACTTCGCCGTCGTTCCTTAGTAGATACTATATTACTATATATACTTACGAACGTTTGTTCGAAGTCTTACTTAATAGAATTTCCGCTATAATAGCTCTATAGTACGAGTAATACCAAAGTATCTCGCTAATAAATCGTCGTAGTATAATCTTAAAAGCTCTTAGCGAAGTAACTCCGACTTTAGAATATATAGCCGACCTTTATATTATAGTATTCCTTCTAAGTTAACCGACTAAGGCCTAGAGGCGTTCTTAGTCCTAAACAACTACGTCTTTACTTTAATCTACTACGTATCGGTATCTAATACCTATAGCTTTCGGATTAGAATACGTAGATCCTCGGTAAATTCTTCTTAAATCGCTTACTTAAGAATATAGGCGGCTATTATTATAACCCATAGGATAAACTACTTTTATACGAGTTTTAAGTTCTAATTCTACCTATTCTACTCGTAATCTTAAACGTCTTTAGATTTACTATCCGTAAATTCGGATATAGAGTTAGGATCGCTAAGGGAGTATATATCTCCTTCTAACTCCTTTTCGACCCTAATATACGCTAAATCTTATTCCTAAGCACTTTCTATTAGTATTTTCCACTATAATAGCGTAAATAGTTTAACTCGAGATAATATCTCTTATTTATAATTAAGCTATTTCGATAATATATCGGCGAAGTTTAACTTCTTTATACGATATTTAATTACAAATTTAAAAAGTACCAAATATATATATTATCGAGCCTATCTCCTATTCAACTTAATTTACCTTATAAAGGTTTATAAGTTAGAGTAATCCGAAAGTACTTCGACTACAAAACGACTATCTTTTAGGTAGTATCTTTAATACTTAAACGATTCTACTATAGCAAATAACTTTTAATTTGGAATATTATAATTAATCTTAGCTTTGTAGAATCTCTTCGACTAAAATACTACCGAATACTAAACGTTTTTCTCGTCGAGTTACGATAAGATCTTAGACATCGTATATTAAGATATATCGGTCTCGATACATATATAAAGTTGGAGGTCGAAATACCTTAATAGAGAAACTTATTAGAAAGCGGCTTTAAGGGCCTAAAACGCCTTTCTCTCGGTTACTCTTAGAGTCACCGGTCTCGGCTTCTTTCCTTATTAGCTCCCTTTTATAAAAGACATTAGCGGAGTAACTACCCCAAAATAGCCTTCGATAAAGTAGCGATAGAAGTTGTAGAACTCTAAGAACTATTATACTTCGTAATAACTCGTAGGTTTTAACTACGACGTAATAGTATCGATCCGCTTAGGATCTATAGATACTTCGCTATTAGATATAATATATCCTAGGAACTCTATATAATCTTAGAAAAAGGAGTATTTACTTAGGTTAGTAAATAGTTCGACGCTACGAAGCCGATCGAAGACTTATCCGATATACTTTACGTATAATTCGTAGTTATCGGAGTAAATTAAAATATCGTTAAAATAGGTAATATAGAAATCGTCTAATAGCCTACGTAAATAGAGATAAATATAGTTTTAGAACGTAGCGAGAGTATTAGTTAATCCGAAAGGTATAACTAGGTACTTATAGTAACCGTAACGAATATAGAATATTGTCTTTTACTTATCTCCTTCCCTTATACGGATACGGTGATATATTTCTTTAATTAATTTTAGTAAAATATTTAGAACCTTAGACCTAGTCTAAGATCTCTAAGATTAAAGGAAGCGAGTATCGGTTCTATACTATAACCTTATTAAGGCTATAGTAGTCGATATAAAGTCGAAGTATACTATCTTTCTTTAGTATAAATAAAATAAGAGACCTTATAAGGGACTTAGATAAACGGATACGCTTATTCTATAAGTTCTCGTCTAAGTATTACTATAGTACCGCTAACTCTCTCTAAGAGAAGAAGTAAATAAGCCTATATAGAGGTTATTTACTCTCGAGTAGGTCGATAATATAGTCGGTTTCCTTCGACCGAAGAAAGATAAATATACTCTTTGCTTTAAATATATCTTCTTATCCTTTTAGTACAGCGGAGAAGCGTTCTACCTCCGATACTACCTCTTCCTCGTTAGTAAGTAGTATTAGTTCTAAGGTAAAGACTACTACAAAGACTTTGGCCTAATTCTAAGCTACTCGACGAAATCTTCGTTTAGTTAAGATTTAGAACAAAATAGTATTATACTCGAACTACTACTACTTCTACTATACTAACAAATAGATCCGAAGATCCTCTATAGTAGTTATAGATAATAAGATTAGACTCTTTTCTAGTTAAACGTCTTAATCGATACCGATATAGAGTCGTATTACCCTTTTTATAAATCCTTACAAATCTATAAGAATAAGCGGTACTTCTTATACTTCGTAAATAGTAATAGCTAAGCGGTTAATAGCCTCTATTATTAGGGCTAATATATTAGCCGGTTAAAAGTAGTACTCTTTAGCGAATTATATATTTACTAAGTCTACTTCGGCGCCGTTATCGAGATTCGTATACGTTTCGAGTACGCGATGAGCGTAGACTTAGATAAGAATATAAAATCGGTATATAGTACCTACTTAAGTTGTAGTAGGCGAAGTAGTAAGATTTACTTCTTCGCCTTAGCTTTTAAAGATTAAAATCGTATCCGTTTCTTCGACGATTTAGATTAGGTTTTCCTAGTAGATTAGGTCTTCGTTAGCTTTAAGTAGTTAAAGATAAAATAGTTCTTACTACCGTAGCGATAATAAGTATATAGTTTGCTATTAGGCCTTATAGGGTTACCGGCGAAGGATCTTCCCTAGGACGTAGAAGAAGTACTTCGGCTCCGAGTCGAACTCCGATAAGTACCTCGGCCGCGGTTAGTCCCTCGTCTTCGGAACGTACCCTTAGTTCGGATATACTTCGCCTCCTAGTAATCGCTACCGATCCTTCTACTACGTTTAATACAATAGAGACTTATTTGAAATTTAAACGCCTATTGTATTATAAGGGCTACTATTCTATCTTTAGTACGAGGGAGATCTACTATCGTATCTTAAATGTAGTCTCTTAAGTAAGGTTAGAGCTTCGCTAAATAAGTATTAGCTCGCTCCTTATCTAGTCTCCGTTCGAAATAGTCCTTTAAAGAGTCTAAATAGGCGTCGAAAGCCTTAAGTATCTAATTTAGGTATTATTTCGTATCCTTAAAGGCGTACGTAAGGTCGAAGAGTAGGTTATCCTTATTATAGACTAGTAATAAAGTCTACTTTTCGAAGAACGCTTATAAACCGTCGTCGAATTAGAAGTCTTTCTTAAACTCTTAATCTATAAGATAGTCCTACCGAGCTTAATAAGTAGGGTATATATAAGTTAGAGCTTCGAAGACTCGTTTCTACTTTATTCTATACTTCTTCGGAGCCCTACGAAATCTTCGCTTAAGACTACGAAGCTAATCTTACCGTTGTTAAAAGGTAATAGAAGTAGTAAAGAGAGAGATATTCCAAATCTTTAACTCTTTACTCTACTTAGAATCGGAGTCAAATCGTACTATACCCGAAGCTATATCGGAAAGCTCTTTAGTTACTTATACTATCTCTTTCTTTAGGCGTAGGTATTCCTTTACTCGAGCTAACTTAGCCTTTTTTTGAGTAAGGACTTCTTTAGTAGGAGTATCTAGCTCTTCTTCCGAAGGTATTTTGGGCTCGATAATATCGACTTCGTCGCCTTTAGTATTTGAGAATTCTTTAATACGACCTATTAACTATCGTATTATCTAGCTTTCTATTTCGAAAAAGCTAAGGACGGCCTTTCCTTTACTATTCTTAGCCCGTTTCGAGTCCGAAGTTATAGTAGCTTTTCTTATCGTATCTCCTAAGTAGTTGTAAGGAGAAGAATAAGAAATATAAAGAACTTCGCTATACGAATCTACTCGACTAAGTAGGAGGTACAATAAAGGTTAGATATAGTAGTAGTATACGATTATATATTAAAGTTCTAGTATACTACCTAACTTATTCTTAAAGAGGAAAAAGGACGAGAATAAGAAAGTAGGTAGACTAGACTCCCTAAAATATAAGGTAGCTCTATTACCCTATACTAGGCCTATATTAGCTAAGTACTAAGGCTGAACCGCGCTAACTACTAGTCTTAGCGATAGTTCTACTATTAATCCTTCGTTATATCGAAACTCGTTAGTATTATTTAATAAGACTAATTATTACTATTTATTTATAATAATAGTATCGATCTCGTATAGGCTAGTAACTCCTATACAGTTATAAGATAACGCGTATTTCTCGATAGCTAAGATATCTACTATTATAATATCGTAGAGATTGTAGAGAGAATACTTTAAAGTACGAAAAGTTTTATCTATTAAAGTAGTATATTTCGGTTTCTCTCCAACTCTTCGCTTCTAATTAGTTGATTCCTACGCCAATTAAAAGCCTAGGAGGTGAATTTTATTCGTTTTCGTTCATCGGGGTCTATTGGAGAATCTCGCTCTTATTAGCCGCGAGAACTTAGAATACGTTGCTCTTATTAGTGAGAATAATTCGTTCTCGTTACTTCTGGTATTTAGCCGCTAGGCGAGGCTATTCGCGCTCTACGGCTGGCTAGGAGCCAGCTCTAATATTAGCTGCGAGCGAGCTGTAATATTGGCTGCGAGTAAGCTCCACGGCTAGCTAGGAGCCAGCTCCAATATTGGCTGCGAGCGAGCTGCAATATTAGCTGCGAGTGAGCTCCACAGTTGGCTAGGAGCTAGCTTTAATACTAGCTGCGAGCGAGCTGTAATATTGGCTGCGAGTGAGCTCCACGGCTAGCTAGGAGCCAGCTGCAATACTAGCTGCGAGTAAGCTCCACGGCTAGCTAGAAGCCAGCTCTAAGTGCAGCTCTAATACTAGCTGCGAGCAAGCTGTAATACTAGCTGCGAGTAAGCTCTACGGCTAGCTAGGAGCCAGCTGCAATACTAGCTGCGAGTAAGCTCTACGACTAACTACGAACTAGCTACAATACTAGCTACGAGTAAGCTCTACAACTAGCTAGGAGCTAGCTTTAAATATAGCTCTAATACTAGCTATAAGCTAATTATAATACTAGCTACGAATAAGCTTCTTAGCTAACTTTAAACTAACTTTAATACTATTATAGTAAAAAGACTTTTATTTAAGATAATATATTAGTAATACTTTACTTTTAAGTTAATATTTCTTTATATTAATAGTTTTTTTATATTTTATTAGAAATTAAGTATATTATTTACTTAGTAGTTCGAGCTAATATAATATTATATATTTAATACTATATTATACGTTTAATATAGTACTTATAACTACTATTATAATACTACGAAATTACTATAATATTATAAAGCTAACATAGTATTACAAAGTTAAAATAGTATTACGAAGTTACTATAATACTACGAAGCTACTATAATACTACGAAGCTATTATAATACTCGCTACGAATTAAGTATAAGTTTAGCTATAATATTAATTATAAGCTAAGTATAAGTACTTTATATTTCTTAATTATAACTCGCTTTACTATTAATATTAAATAGTTATATAACTTAATTAAATAGTATTTAATAATAGTTTTTAATAATTCGTAAAGTTCTAAGTTTAATTCTACTTATATTATGATTTTTCTTACTTACTTTACTATACTTAACTTACTTAGCTTAGCTTATATACTTTATAATTAAATACTAATAATAAGTAAGTATTAAAAATAACTTAAACTTTTATAAATAAGTATATTTTTATAATATAGTTTTTACTTTAATATAGCGTATAATATAATATCTTAACTATACTACTATATATAAATATAAATAGTATTATATAGTTAAAACTATTAATACTTTGTTTAGCTAATATTATATCTTAAGCTTATAAGGATTACTAATATACTATTTCAAATAAAAGTCTTTTTACTATAATAGCTACGAGTTAGTTATAATATTAACTATAAGTAAACTCTTTAGTTAATTAAGAGTTAACTTTAAGTATAGTTTTAATATTAACTACGAGTTAGTTATAATATTAACTATAAGCGAGTTATAATATTAACTACGAGTAAGTTATAATATTAGCTATAAATAAGTTTTATAATTAATTAAAAGTTAATTTTAAGTATAGTTTTAATATTAACTACGAATAAGTTATAATATTAACTATAAGTAAGTTTTATAATTAACTAAAAGTTAATTTTAAATAAAGTTTTAATATTAACTATAAGTTAGTTATAATATTAGTTATAAATAAACTTTTTAATTAGTTAAAAGCTAGTTATAATATTAATTATAAATAAATTTTATAGTTAATTAGAAGTTAGTTTTAAATATAACTTTAATATTAATTATAAGTCAATTATAATATTAATTATAAATAAGCTTTTTAGTTAATTAAAAGTTAATTATAATATTAATTATAAGTAAACTTTATAACTAATTAGAAGTTAGTTTTAAATATAGTTTTAATATTAGTTAAAAGTTAATTATAATATTAACTACGAGTAAATTTCCTAGTTAATTATAAGTTAATTATAATACTAGTTATAAGTAAATTTTATAATAAGTTAGAAATTAATTTTAAGTATAATTCTAATATTAACTATAAGTTAGTTATAATATTAGCTACGAGTAAACTCCTTAGCTAGCTACGAATAAGCTTCTTAATTAGTTATAAGTAAACTCTTTAATTAATTAAAAGTTAATTTTAAATATAATTCTAATATTAATTATAAATTAGTTATAATATTAGCTACGAATAAGTTTTTTAACTACTTTAGTAAAGTAATAAGTAAAGAAAATAAGTTTATAATTTATACTATTCTAACGTATAAAGACTTATAGTTATAAAATCGTTTATATATAGTATAATATATTGTTTTTATACCGAAGCTACTATTTTTATAACTTATACTATTCTTATATACTAAGCGAAGGCTTTAATTAGTTAGATTTCTAAGCTTATAAACTAAAAGGTAAATACTTTTAAAAGTTTTATATTTTTAAAGATTTACTTTAAAGTACTTAAAAAAGAAAGAAAAAAATAGAAAAACTAAAAATTAAATAAAAGTTATAGTTATAAGTTATAATAAAAGAAGTTAAAGAAGATAAAGTATATTATAATTAAGTTATAAATATAGTTTATTATATAAGTATCGCTTTTAAATTAATACTACTATATAGTATCTTATAAAATAGAAAATATATTTTATAAAAAAAGCTTATTAGCTATTAAAATACTAAAAAGCTATTAAAATACTAGTTATAATACTAGTTATAAAGTAGCTTTAAGACTAGTTATAAGATTTACTATAAAGTTAACTCTAAAGTAAGCTATAGTACTTTTTATAAGTTAAGTATAATACTAAGAAGCTATTATAATACTAAAAAGCTACTATAATACTAAAAAGCTACTAAAATTATAAACTAAGCTTATACTTAAGCTTATATCTTAACTTAAGGTAATCTTTTACGTAGTCTTTTACGTAGTTTTATATATAATTTTATACTTAGTCTTAGAATTACTTCGTAGCTAATATTTTAACTAGTTTTATATTTAACTCGTAGTTAGTTTTAAAGTTAGTTTTAAAAGTAAAGTATAAACTTATACTTAAACTTACGCTTAAAGTTAAAGTTTTATAAGTCAATATTAAAATTAGTAAAATAGTAGAAGTTATAAGAATAATCTTTTATATAAAAATTAACTTATATACGTAAGAATACTTAATACTAGTACTAAAATACTTTAATTTAGATAAGTTTATCTTTTCTTTATATATTTTCGCTAAAGTAGTTATAAATAAACTCTTCGATTAGTTATAAATAAACTCTTCGATTAACTAGAAACTAGTTATAAGTATAACTCTAATACTAATTATAAGCTAATTATAATACTAACTACGAGTAAATTCTTTAATTAATTATAAGTAAACTTTTTAATTAATTATAAATAAACTTTTTAGTTAATTAAAAGTTAACTTTAAATATAACTCTAATACTAGTTATAAGCTAGTTATAATATTAACTACGAATAAACTCTTTAATTAACTAAGGGTTAGTTATAATATTAGTTACGAATAAGTTTTATAATTAGTTAAAAGTTAATTTTAAATATAACTTTAATATTAGCTACAAATTAATTATAATATTAGCTACGAGCTAATTATAATATTAAGTATAAGTAAACTTCTTAGTTAGCTATAAGTAAGTTCTTTAATTAACTACGAATAAACTCTTTAATTAGTTAAAAATTAACTTTAAGTATAATTTTAATATTAACTTTAAGTATAACTTTAATACTAGTTATAAGCTAATTATAATATTAGCTACGAATAAACTCTTCGATTAGCTACGAATAAAGTCTTCGATTAGCTACGAATAAACTCTTCGACTAATTAAAAATTAACTCTAAGTATAGCTTTAATATTAACTATAAGTATACTTTACGATTAGCTAAAAGTTAACTTTAAGTAAAGTTCTAATATTAGTTATAAGTAAACTTTAATATTAGCTACAAATAAGCTCTTTAGTTAGTTAAAAGCTAACTTTAAGTATAATTCTAATATTAACTACGAGTTAATTATAATATTAACTACGAATAAGCTTTTTAACTAGTTATAAGTAAGCTCTTTAGTTAATTATAAGTAAACTCTTCGGTTAATTAAAAGTTAACTTTAAATATAACTTTAATACTAGCTTTAAGTATAGTTTTAATATTAGTTATAAGTTAATTATAATATTAGCTATAAGTAAATTTTATAATTAGCTAAAAGTTAATTTTAAATATAATTTTAATATTAGTTATAAATTAATTATACTATTAACTATAAGTAAATTCTTTAATTAGCTACGAATAAATTCTTTAGTTTATTATAAATAAACTCTTTAGTTAATTAAAAATTAATTTTAAGTATAACTTTAATATTAACTACGAGTTAACTATAATATTAGCTACGAATAAGCTCTTTAGTTAATTATAAGTAATTTCTTTAGTTAATTATAAGTAAGTTTTTTAATTAATTAAAAGTTAACTTTAAGTATAATTTTAATATTAGCTACGAATTAATTATTATACTAGCTACGAATAAACTCTTTAATTAATTAGAAATTAGTTATAATATTAGTTATAAGTAAACTTTTTAATTAGCTATAAGCTAGTTTTAAGTATAGTTCTAATATTAGCTACGAATTAGTTATAATATTAGCTACGAATAAACTCTTCGGTTAACTACGAATAAGCTCTTTAGCTAGTTATAAGTAAACTCTTTAGCTAGCTAAAAACTAACTTTAAGTATAACTCTAATACTAGCTTATAGCTTTAATACTAACTACGAATTAATAATAATATTAGTTACGAATAAACTCTTTAGTTAGTTAAAAGTTAACTATAATATTAACTATAAATAAACTCTTTAGTTAGTTAAAAGTTAACTATAATACTAATTATAAGTAAGTTTTATAACTAGTTAAGAGCTAATTATAATACTAACTATAAGTAAGCTTTATAGTTAGTTAAAAGCTAGCTTTAAGTATAACTTTAATATTAGTTACGAATAAGCTTTTTAGCTAGTTAAGAGTTAGTTATAATATTAGCTACGAGTGAGTTTTATAACTAGCTACGAGTAAGCTCTTCGGCTAGCTAAGAGTTAAGTGTATAGTGAACTTTAAGTAAACTATAATACTAGCTAAGAGTTAACCCAAAGTACTTTTCGTACTTCAAAGCTTTTCCTAAAGCTAGACTCGTCTAGCGCTCTCCTGTTATTCTCCAAGTTTTACTATATAAACTCTATATCCGAATAGCGTATTATCTCTTATAGAAGTCGTATATACAACGCGTATTATTTGTAATCTGGAAATCTTATCGGAAGAGGCTCTAGTATATCTTCGATAACTTCGAACTCGTCGATTCTCTATTTAATCTTCGCTTTCTATTATAACTAAGCTTCCTTAGATAAAAGCTTAGGTACTAGTTCTATCTTAGTCTAGCCGTCTACTTATTATTTATCCTCGCGGCGTATTCGGCTTTTACGTAAATAGTAATCTTCTTCGATTCTAAAGACATAGAGTAGTTCTTCCCTAGCCTTATCTATCGAGATCTTATTATCAAATAGTAGTACGAATAGCTAATCGGCGAGAAATCCTAATAATCTAACCTTATAATTAACTTATATATTATAAGTTTCGAATTACTTTCGCTTAATAATTATATTATTCTTTATATTTAAAACTAGGAAAAACACCTTCTAAATTATCTAACTTTATATATAGAGATATCCTATTAGCGTATAGTCGATATATTAAGTAGAAGCTTTCTTCCTATCGTATCCCCTAATAGGGTAAAGCTTAAATCTTTAAATTTCTTCTAAGTATAAATTAGTCTTAGGTGCTTAGCCTAGTGTAGCGTTTTACGGTTCTACTATATATCTTTTAGCCTTACCCCCCTACCCCACCTACTCTACCTAATCAAAATATATATACAAAACTACCGCCAACTAGTCTAAGACCCGTTAGAACCTTTCCTTCTTCCTCTACCTAAGGCACTATATCTATATCTATATTAATTAGTATATTTGTACCCTTACTCGCCAATTCCTATATCAACACCTTAAATATAGATACTCTAGTCTATAATAGAATACTCTTCTCTTCTATCATTATTACCTTATCTCTCTATTCGTAGTTTATCACCAATATTACCGCCTTTGCTAATCAATTAAGCGTTACTTACGCCGAACTCTACTATCGCCTCCTTCGCGAATAAACCTCTCTCTACCTTTACTTAACTACCAACTAACGAACTAGACGAACTCTTAAGTAGCAATAATACTATATCGATAAACGATACCGATTCCGACACCAATATCACTTTATTTATCGAAAAAACTCTTCGGTTTTAGAGATTATATCGTACCTCTAGCTAAGCTAAACGTCGAAAAGCTTATAGCTTCAAAAAATTTATCTAAGATTAGAATATTATCCTACAACGCTTTCCTCGACTCGTCGAAGCTCTTCGCGATAATAGTATCTAATCGGTATTAAAGAGGAGTAGCGTCTACATCTACTTCGCTAGCGACGAAAACGAACCTCTTATACCTTAGAGACTCTACCGGAAGCTATCGTCCCTCCGATATATCGATACATTTTCGTCCTTTAGAGATATCGCTACTCGATATATATTAACCCTTAATACTAACCGTCTAATTAAAGACGTTAGCGATATTAATTAGATTAATAATACTCTCTTATATATATAACTAGAAGTATAAGAATATACTCCTTTTATAAGTTACCTATTAAGAGAGTTGATAGTTAATCGATAAGGTTATTAATTATCGTAGCAAAGCCGTATACTATATAAGTATAAAGATTATTACGAAAGAATCCTTATAATTATATCTATCCTATTTAGCAACTTCGCTCTACGGATAAGCAACTTTATTCCCTAAGTACTCGAGTTATACCTAAAGTCTAATAATATCTCAAAATAAGTACAAAATACTCTCTAACGGCTTAATATATACTCGTCGTATAAAGTAACTAATAAATTACTATCTAATATTACGATGTAATCGATCGTACGTTAGTTAAATTTATATTATTTATATATACTAATAATAATTAGAAATATCTTCGTCGTATCTCTTCTAATCTAAGTCTAATTATCGTATACGATAACTTCAATTTCTTAGAACGTATCTAAAGCTTAGGTATAAGCCGAAGGAATACGATAGCTAATCTTACGACGTATCTTCTTATTAAGAGTAACGACGTATAAGGCCCTTTCTACCTTAATCAATAACGGCTTTATATCCGTTTTAAGAACTCGTAGATTTATACCTACTTTATACCTAAGCCCTAATTCCTTCGTTCTACTACTCGATTCATTATTACCTACAAATTTCGCTCTATATTTAATAGAGATAATATCTTTCCTAAGTTTCTTACGAATCTATTATCTTTCCTAAAAATTAACCGAACAATATCGACTAAAAGCTTCGTTCTTTAAACCCTAATAATATCTAAGAATAAAGGAGAGATTTTTAAGGTATACTATATTTATAATAAGTTATTCTTAGATCTTCTAAGTATAAAGCTATTTGACTTTAAATCTCAACTTTTCCTTATCTATAACAATTAAAAGACAACGTCGTATATTAAATATATTATCTCTTCTCAGCTAAAAGTATACGATATATACGACTATAAGTAGTAGATTATCCCTATTCCAATACTCTTCTACGTCTTAATAAATTTCGTTAATATAATATTCAAATATTTCTAGCCTCTTATTTAAGAAGATACTATCGGCTTCGGTAAACCTAAACTTACGTAATAATACTACGAGTACTACTATACGTTCAATATCCTTAAAGATAGCTTCGACTCCTATATACTCTACTTTGTAATCAAAGACTTCGTCGTAGAAAGTCTAATTAATAGTAATACGTTAGACGCTTATAATCTATAAGAAGCTCTTTTCTCTTTACCTCTAAGTAATATCGAACAAAGACTCGCTAAGATCAAAGACTAAGTATTCAGCTAAGACATATACGAAAGATAGACTACCGCTAACGACGTAGATAATACACTTCTACGGAATAAACTTAAGTATCGTAATCTCTATCGATACCTCTAAGTTATCCGTTTTCTCCTAGTACTATCAACTACTATCCAAGTTAGAGACTATAGTATAATACGTAGCTTAATCCAAAATATCTACCTACTATTTTATAGTAATAAGGCTACGTATTATAATCCAAAGATATTATATTTTGCCTAGCTCCTCTATCCTATTATTTCAAACTAAGTTTTATCTAATAAAATACTTCGATTTAGCCTTATTTGGTATACTATCGTAAGTAGTTTATAGAAAGCTATCGATCTAATATTAAAGTACGTTAATATATCCTTCGCTATCGATATTAAGAATAACCGTAATTCTACGTATAATTCGTACTATATATTTATCCGTATAACGGCTACTAGCTTATATACTACTATAATACGAAAGGTACTCGAAACTAGGTTCGGAAGTAGTCTAAATAAGTAGCATACGATACTAAATACTATACGCGACCGCCTAAACTATACGTACTTATTATATCGTAATAGTAAAAGCGATACTAACTATAATACGAAAGACTTATTTAATACGCCTAACTTATAAGCGGATAAGGTAATAGCTTTACTTAATAGAAAACTCGACGTCTTTAACGAAAAAGAAGTAAAGCTTCGCTATATCGAAGACTAAGTTAACCTACTAGATACTAGAACTAACGATATTACAATAGTTAGTCGCGAAGGTAAACGGGCGTTTAACCGCTTATATAGTATTAAAGACGATAACGTAGAGTTAGACCGATCTAAAGATAAGGAGTAAAAGCAATAAGTCTACGGAGTTAGCTTCTACTACAACGACTTTACTCGTCTCAATATTAATATAGTATATACCTTATATAGATAATAATGATAATAAGTTAGCACAAATATACTAATTAATATACCTATTAATCTATTATAATTAGTATATTTATATGTTTCTATTATTCCCTTGGCTAGCTACGTACTTAAGTAGAATATAGTTCGAGAACCGAGTATAAGCCGTAATCGACGTAGCCTAAGTAAGTCTCCTATATATAGTAGTATAAAAATAGTTACTTTACCTCGAATACTTATACTACAAATAACTATATTTTAATATAGCTATTATTTGCTAATTACACTATTACTATAGTTATAATATATAGTTATTAATTCACAGCTACTCTAGGAATATACTAATTAATATAGATCCGAGCTTTCGACTTAACTATTAACTTATAACTTACTTTATTTTTTCAACTTTAAACCTTCCCTTCTTTCATACTATATTAACTTACGATTTTCAATCCTCTCCTTCTAACTGATACTAACCCTTCTATTTATACAATTTGTATTAACTAGCTAATTAATCTATCTTTCCCTTTATCTACGATCTATATCAATTGAGATACTTATAACTAAACCTCTCTATATACCTTTATATTACCTTCGCCATAGTATCCAGCCCTATTTCTATAGACATCGATAACGATACGGCGACCGATACGCTAAACTTAGTCGTCGATACGTTAATACTAACTACAAAGGCGCCAACACCGGCTACTAAGGCACCGAGACTGGCTATAGAGGTACTAGAGGTACTAGTACTAGCTATAAAGGCGCCAACACCGGCTATAGAGGCACCGGCTGAAGGCTCGCAAGTTCCTACGGCTAGATCTACTAGAGATAGACAACCGACGAATATCAATACTCGACGTTTAAAGGCGGCAGCTAAACCTAGCGAGCGATTATACCCTAAAGAGTTTTTACTACCTAAAGAATCTATAGCTTACCTATTCTTCGCGGAATCTAACGACGTTCTTAAACTATTTATCCTTCGCTAACCTAATTTCGACGAATAAGGTATAAAAAAGACAAATAAAAGCTTCGTAAAATAAAAGAAGAAATATAAAAACTCGTTCGCTACGAAGATCTATATACTAGTATACTTTAGCTTTTATAACCTTTACAACTATTACTCTAACTTCAACTATCCTAATTGGTAGCTTATAGCGACTACGACTAAAGTATATCTAAGTAAACTATCCGATAAATAGTATAAGATTATCGAAGCTTCGACTAAGTATCAAAATACGATAAAAGCGAAGATCGTTAATGCTATAGTAACAAAGAAGTATAAGTCTTAGACCTTAGCTTATATTCCAAAGGTTAATAATAAAATCAAAGTCGTAAAATTCGTAACTATTCTAAAGTACTATAATCCTAAAGCCTTAGCGTAATATTCTAACTACGAAGATATATTACTATCTAATTAAATCTACAAATACTTTAATTAGTACAAATCTAAATATCTTAGATCTATATTAATTAGAATATTTACGGCTATCTACCCTTAATCCCGTATACTAATTAGTATATTATTAGTAATTATCTAACATTTAAATAGTTGCTAAGTAGTTTGAACTACTATCTTACCTTATACGTAGTAGACCGAAGATCGAATACGAAGATAAAAACAACTAGGAAAAGTACGACTATTACTCTTAGGTAGAGCTATTCGGTAAGATTTCTAAGATATTTAGCGACTTAGAGATCGGGAGCTTACTCTTAGCCCTTACGGCGGTAGAACGACTAATACTAGTAATCTTAATCTAGCGAAGCGATATAAACGATTACTTAATATAGAAAGATAAGGAGAAAATAGCCGTAGCTATAAACACGATAGTTATCGCTACTATATTAACCTATCTTATAAACTCTATAATTAGGTAAGATAGTACTAGTAACTTTTAGTATAAATAGTATTTTATTAATACCGACGAGATTTTCGCTAATTTTTATATTAATAACTAGCTTCGAATTATATTATACCTAATATACTTTGACCGTCGTCGTAATAGAAAACAACGCTTAGACAATATCTCTAGCTTAATAATACCTACTAATAAGTAACTAATCCTTAATCCCGTCTAACTATTCTAGCTAAAAGATTAAGCGGATATTTTACTCGGCGACGATACCTACGACAAACTAACATAGAATATTGTAGGTCTAAATATAGTTAAGCTTAATATAGCTATATAACGTACTAAGCTCGGATCGACTATAAACTTTGCGAAACTTGTATAATTCGGCGATACCTTATAACGTATATATTAGCGTACCTTCTTATCGATATCGATATCGGCCTAGATAAAGAAAGCTTAGTAAGATAAGCGGTCGGATACGAAGACTATAAACCTCGGCGAGAGCGATATCCTACTAATCGACGATACTACGCTATATAAAATCATTAATAGTATATACTATACGAATTATTTTAAGAAGCTAGTCGAGTATCGTCTACAAAGAGATATTATCGAAGCGTTTCCGATATTCTTTAATAAAGGTTTATTTACTAACTATATCGCTAACTAAAACTACGTTGCCGATCGTTTAACTAAGTAGCTTACGTTTAATACTTCCAAAGATTTCGATATAGCTAAAGAGGAGATAATTATAGCTATTAAACGTAGTTTCGCTGTTAAAGACTTATTAATACGAAGCTACCTATATCAAAAGGTATTAGATAATAAAAAGTTGCTTATTTTCGTATTACGACAACTTAGTAAACTCTTAAAAGACGATACCGATAAACTTAAGAAGGAACTACTCGACGAAAATATTATAGCGAGAAAGTTTAACTATAAGTAGAATAAAGATAAGTACCCTTAGACAAAATAGGAGACTAGAGGTATATTTAGTCGCTAATTTCTACTTTATTAACTTATCGGTAAACTTATTCTAATAAAAAGGCTACGAATATACTAATTAATCTAATCCCTAGTATATTAATTAGTATATTCGTAACTATTCTACCTCTATATATTTATACTAATTAATATATTTACCTTTATATTTTATATTAACGTTTATAGATACTTTTATCGCGTTTATATTAGAGCAAAGCCTAATTAGTTTATAAGTACTAATGAATAAAGTTAGAACGAATAAAACGTTTATCTACCTTTTAACCGTAGTTATAGCCTACTACAAATTCAAGGCTACTTAAGCTAAGGGATAATCTATTATTACTAAACTAATAATAATATAGATATCGGCGTAGCTACTTAAATAAACGTTTTGAAAGGTAGCTTCGAGTTTTCTAATACTCTCCTTTTAGGTATACTACTCGAACGTCGCTAATATCCTTAAGGATAACCTTAGGCGCAACGCGACGCTAATTACTACGGCGTTAGATAAGAAGATAGGAGAATAAGCCGCTAATTATAAGGATTAGCGTACGACGTCGAACGTTCTATTAACCACTTATACTACGGTTTCTAAACGCTAGTCTAAGACTAATAAAGTTCCTTATAATCGGAACGAATATGTCGAGGTTTAGGAGATTAACGAGTTACTCCTATATAGCGTACTTATTATAACAAAGTAGAGTATAATGCTAGATTAGAGTAGGGTACTAGATAAGAGTAAAAATAGCGATGAATCGGATAGTAATAATATAGCTACGCCGAGTTAAGATTCTAACGAAGGAGTTAAATCTAATATAGACGATAATAATAAAGAAGATGTATAAATTGCCTTTTATTCTATATTTTTATTAATTGATATAGAATTATATTAATTAATATATTCCTAATTAACCTACTTCGCCTTAGCTTCGACGATATAATAGAATTCGACTAACCTAACCCTTCTTCTTTTGATAAATAAAAACGGAAGATCGTTTAAACTATAAAGGTCGAAGTCTAAATAATATCGTATAAGGACTTTGTATAGCGAATAGTTATTTGTAACGAAGTAGTAGCGCTTCGTAATATTCGAAGTATAATATAGAGGATCCTACGCTTAATACTTAAAATATACGTTAGTTTTGTTACTATTATACCTACCTAAAATCGAGTTATAGATTAGATCGCTTTTGTATTTATACTCTAACTTTATAGCGTAATTCGGTGCTTAATTCAAATACTATATACTATTTCGGTCGACGATATCCTTAAGAAAAAATGTAAACCGACTTACGAGAAGTCGGATAAAGACTTATAAACGAAAAAGGGTACGAAAGAAGATAAGAGGGTCTTCGAATTAAAGAAAATCGACTAGAAGTTGGGCTAAGCGTAGTAGACTCTATAGCCGTCGATCTAACGAAGAATCTCGAAAAACTACTATAATTCGACTACGTATTTTATTTTATCGTAGTACTAAATATTTACGTTGAACTACGGTATAAATACAAAGCTTATCTTATCGAATAAGTAAGTAATGTATCTTTAAAATAATATTCTACTAATAGAAATCGTAACTGTAATACTAATATACGACGAACGATATAAATATATTATTAACGAGATAGATTCGTTACTAAAGAACGTCGCAACTACTATACTAAATATTAACGGCTTAAATTACGTAGATAAACTAACGTTGGTCGATCTTAGCGGCAAAAAGTATACTACGGCGCTAAGTCTTAGTATCGTCTATACTTTATCGTATTTGGTATAAGACTATTATTTATAAGAGATATTGAATTTTAACGATATCTTTATAAAGATATCTAAAGAGGAGTTTAAATAAATAATAGTAAAGGTAAAGCTAATTATATTTAAAGCTGGTATAATAGAAGTTACTAAAGATAAGGTATATATCCTTATTACGCTCCGAGATAAGGCCAAAGCTAGATTTAAGGGAACTAAGACGACTAAGAAGCTAACTAAGGCTAAACTTGGGTCGAAGCTAGTCGAAACTCTATAGTAAATAAGCGACGATTATAGCCTAGTATATCTATATACGAGCTTAAACTCGGCTTATAGATATATTTCGCTATACGAATACGCGGCGATAGTATACTTTACTCTTTCCGAATTTCTACTCTTTACCTATATTCTACTAAAGTATCTTTAGTAGAAAAAGAAAGGAGAACGGATACTAATCGTCGTTAACTCTCCTTAGATATAACTATAAGGATCTTAACCGAAATAAAGGATCTATATATACTAACTTCTTATAAGATAGTTGTTACTATTCTTCGTAAAGCTAGCCTACTTATTTCGTTTATTTTATTTAGAATAAATAATCTATAACGGGATAAGATAATAGTAAACTAGAACTCGGTAGACGAATATAAGGTCGACGTATTAGTTTTAAACTTATTTATATTTAACGCCGAGTTAAACTACTATAATAATTACTACGTCGGGATTAACGTTATATTCGTATAGAATATAGTTATAGTTCTTTAGTTCATCGGACACTTATATTAGATTAGATAAGATAAACCTATAGCTTAGTTTTTATCTTAGATTATTAGTACCTTCTACGAGTAGGTAGAAGAGCGATATCTTCGAAAGGTACGTATAAATGTTCCTCCAAATATACTAATTGAAGTACTTATATCATAGTTAAGCTAATTTTATACTAATTAGTATAGACTTAGATTTATACTAATTAATAAATTTGTAGCTTGTATATTAGCTGCTACTTTAATTAGTATATTCGTAGCTTCGTATTATCTTATACTAACTCCTATAAATAAGTCGTAGAAATTATATTTCGTATACGCGTTTAATTCGACTCCGCTAGTTTTCGTTAACTTATAATATACGAAGTCGCGAAGCTAACCTTTTCGTCGCTATTTAATCGCTATACTTAGGTAATCGAGCCTTTTAGCTTAATTCGCAATTATTCGAATAAGCGAATATAAATTATAGGTAATTTCTATTCGTAGCTAATTTATCTAATTATAGCGAAAATACTAAGTATAGAAGATAAGGTAGCAACGAAGAACTTTTAACGGCTAATATAATACATAGAGATTATTAGCTCCGCCTTTATATACTATTATACCTAAAAGATAAATATAAATAACGAAGAGTTACTAGTATTAAAATTAGAGTTAAACGTAGTTACGTAGAACAACTTATTTAAAATGTTTCCGTAGATCGAAGAATAGATAAAAGTTTTAGTAAAATACCGATGCTAGTACTTATTCGGGGAGCCTAAGAAGGGCTAATCATTTTATAATAACTTTTCGACTAAGAAGAGAGCTAAATACGGAATTAAAAAGGAGGGAGACGAATTAGAGGAAGAGAAGCCTTCGATATACCGTTGTAAACGTAAAGCGGAATCGACGTTTAACGATAAAGTTCCGTCGAAGCGAATATAAGACGCTATAGCGAAAGAGGGGTAAGGCGTAGACGACGACGACTTAAATATCGAGATAAGCGACGCTAACGACGCTAACTTATTCGAAGGTATTCCTATTGAAGATAGTATAATATATAACAACGATTATATTATATTAAGCTTAAACGACGATGTTACCGCCGATAATAATGATAATAGTAACCTTATTACGAATATATAATTTATAATACTTATATAGATACTTATTACTGAGAATAATAATAATGATTTTATTGTTTTTAGCTTAAAAGATCTATTAGATTAGGTAATGTTTATAAGAGGTTAATAGAAGTAACTCGCCGAGTAGAAGTATTCTCTTACTAAGTATCCAAAGCCTTTAGAATACCTTACCGAGTATCTAAAGCCTTTAGAGTATTCTACCGAATAATAGGAGCCTTTAGAGTAAGAGTATTCCTTCGAGTAAGAGAAACCCGCTAAGTCTAAGTAATAGAAGACTTCCGCTAAATAAAAGGAGATTGCCTCCGAGTAGAAGAAGCCCTCTATTAAAAACCTCTATCCCTATTACCTAAAAAAGAAGAAGGCCTAATACTTCTTATAAGATATAATAATTATCTATCGTATAAGATTAAGATATTAGTATTTAGTATAGGATTTATCTTATACGCGGTAAACTAGATAAGTTTCTTATTAGGGATTTGGTATAGATTACCCTTTATACGTAGTAAATTAGCTAATAAATACAAATATAATCGAACTATTTATCGTACTCGCTATTATTTATAATATTAAATTGTATCTTATAATATACTAATTGATCTAAAGACTATATATTAATTAATATATTTCGAAGTATAATTATATACTAATTGGTATATTTATAAGATTACGAAACTAAGATTTCTAAAACTACTACGGCGATTATATTAAAACTATACTAAAGTTAAGCCGCTCGACTTATATTTAATATTACTAAACTATAAAGATACTCTATCGACGTTATAAACTAATAAGTATTATTAATATTATATACTACTTTTTTCGCCTATCGCCTAGCTTACCGATTAATTATACTATATAATATCTCTTTTTCGTCGAATTTATAAACGGTATAACTAATCCTTACGATACTATAATAAGAGTCGTACTCGAATTCGGTAAAGTAAATCTAAATTAAAGCAAAGTATATACTTCTACTAGTATTATATTTAACGAAAACGACGTATTTAGCGTAGCCGAAGCTAACGTATACGTCGTAGATATATTATAACTAAAAAGTCGGGTCGATATAGTCGAAGACGTATATAGTATTATAGTCGATATCGACGCCGAAGTAAGCTTCTCGTTAGCCAATACTTTCTTATAAGCTAACTACTTCTTTCTACTATCGTAATAAAATATTAGAAATTAGAAGATAAAATCTACTTTATACGAATCTAATAGTTCCCAATTACCGAAACTAGGAATATCGTAAACAAAGTAATCGACGTCGGCGACGAAATTACTCTTATCTTCGACGCTAGTAATATATTTTAATAGAGAAATAGCTAAAGATACACTTAAGAATACCTCTATTAGTAAATAGAATATACGTAGGATATCCAAATATAAGCTCTTAGCTATACTTTTAGTATATAATTATATTTACTATAAGATAAACTACGCCTAAAAGTTAGTATTTAGCTTCTTACCGCTAAAGACCTTAGGAGGTAGTTCGTCGAGTATACTTAGGATAAAATTGTAGTAATTATAATACGTAGCAAATTAATAAATACGAGAATCGTTCCCATCGATATTCTAAAGTAATATAAATATCGACTTTTGGAAGTATTTATCGTTAGCGAATACGTATATATCCAAATAGTCGTTTCGTAGCTAATCCTAATACTATAATTCTCTTTTACTCTATTTCTTAGGCTTAACTTTGCCGAATAACCTAAGAATAAGATTAATCTAAGTTATCGGACAATCGTTAATAGGAATATTTACTAATTCTAAGAGGTCGATAAATATAAATACAAACGATATATATAAGCTAGCAAAAGCAATACTTATATTATCGTCGTCGATATTAATATTATTTAGAGTAAATATCTAAAGATTACTAAGACGAAAAGGAAGATGTAAGAAAAAAGGGTAGAATAGTCGCAAAGTTAGCTAAGTAATATAAGAGTCGTCCGGTAGTCTTAGCTTATCGAAATACTAATATAGTAGAAAGAAATATACGATACTAGTCTTAGTCTTAACGCAAATAATATACCCGAAGTGTTACTATAAGTTTACTACGTTTTGCGATTTAACTAATCCGAACTATACTACTCGCTCTACGTCTAATATATCTATACCTATACCGAGTAATACGGTAGCCAATATAATCCGATAGGTAGACTTTTCTTGTTTAAAGTTATTATATAACCTATCTTAGTCGGTAAACTAGATATCAACGTTATACTTACAAACTACCTTACTTAGGTCGCCTATACTAGATTTCCGTATAACCTTTATTAAATAATACTTAGCGTCGATAAAAGCCTTCTTACTATTTATATAGATAATAGTTTTGCGGATAATCCTAATAATATTCTATTTAACGAAGATATCTAATCGCTGGTAATCTTTAAGTACTCCGCGTTCTAAATATTGTACGATAATAGATATTTCGAATCGGTCCAACGGCTTACGAATAATCTCTAACTAACTAACTAACTACTTAAGCCGTCTAAATCTAATAGCTATAAAGACAAATATCTCAGCTTCTTTTATAAGCGTCGTAGTATACCTAAATAACGATATCTTCCTTAGTAGAGCTTAACGAAATTCGGATAACTTTAAATACGCCTTACGGAAATCATACTACTAATAAATAATGTATAACTCGTCTATCCTAACAAAAGTAATACGCCTTTAAAACCGCGTATCTCGTAGCAAAGTTATAAACTTAATATATAATACTTATTCTAGTCCCAATAGTATATACGTATAGACGCTAACAACAATATTATCCTATAATTACTTATCCTAGGACTACGTTAATATAAACGAAGAGAAGCAAAATAGTTTAATACCTACAAATATACTAATTAGAGTAGGCTAACTCTAAACCAATTGAAGTATTTATAACAAAAAAAAGACGATACTATATATACTTTAACTAAATATTAGTCTATAAAGAGAGGATTAGTATTAGGAAACCTACAAATAATACTATACTACTCCTCTCCGAGTTTAATTAAAGGCACGATCTACACCGTAATTATATTAGGTAAAAAGATTAATATAATCTAAAATACGATACTTTTACCATATCCTATTCTAGTAAGAAGTACGGTATTACCTAAGCGATATACGATCCGTCGAATCGATTCCAACTATTTAAACTATACTATACGACGTTCAAAATAACGTAGCAGATCCAAATTAAGTAATATATTAGTAACCGTTGTAATAAAGAAAACCTAAAAATCCTTATCGTACCATTTTAATATCTATTCGTAGAGCCTAAGGAGGTAGATTAGTACTTAAATACCGTAGATAATACTGCTATCTAAAGATCGACAAATATATAAGTTATAGATAAGCTACCGAATAAACTTAAGGCTTTAGATAGAGATATCTAAGCTCTAAGTAAAGTTTAAATCTATAGAGTCGAAAAATAAATCAATTAGTATAAGGTAATCGATATAATAGTTAAGCTAAACGTCGGTAGTAAAAAGTTGTTTCGAAGTACAAAATTATAACTAATAGGCCAATTTAAAATTAGGCAACGGTTTTAGAAAAAGGAAAAAAATACGATATACCAAAGTATTATAATAAAGAAAGAAGACGTTGTTTAACTATCGAAAATTACGAATATTTAGAAGAACGGTAGACGATTTGTATAGGAGGCTAGGCAAAGGAGAGCCAAAATATTCTAATAGGCTATAGACTAAAAAATGATAGAGTTCCTACTACCCTACAAATATATCTATACAAACCAGTTGCATAGACTATATAGCGGAAACCTAAAAAATAGAGATTTGAATAATGTAATTAACGCGAAGCGTTAAAAGAACTCTATTAAAATTTTTTAGGGAGTACTTAGAGACTAGTATAAATATCGTTTCAACTTTTCGATAAACTTAGTACTTACGAATAAATATCTATTTACTCTCGTATCGGATAACGTATAAGTAGAGAGTAATATTTTATTATAAGCTACCGTATATTTGATAGTTAAAAGGTTTCCTTTAAAGTACTTAAAAAGAAAGTCGTATAGTATATCTTTTAAGTCTTTACTAATCTTTATTAGAAGCGTTGATATTCTAGATATATCTCTTAAGCAAGAGTTGTTATTTCTTAGGGTTAGTATTTTACTTTCTTAGTAGCCTTTATATTATTATCCCCCGTTGCCTCCTTTATACGTTTCTATTCAAAGAACTAGTCGACGAGTTATTAGATACGAGTCTCTATTATACGAGATTCTCCGAAAGCTTTAGCCTTTAGTTTAAGATAGTTACGAGTAATATAGCTAACTTATTCGTAGTTAAAGTATTTGCTTTTAGTAATTAATTATCGAATTTTCTCGGTAAAATAGCGAAGCTAAGTACGACTTAAAGGGTTACCTATAGTTCGGCGAGCCGTAGTAGTTGTATTAGTAGATAATCCTTCGACGTTAGTTCAACTACTACTACCGCTGCTACGATTCGAAGTCGTAGTAGTATTACACTTCTTATTACGTACTTTGTAAACTTACTTTATAAACTAATATAATCTTCGAAGCGCTACGAGTAAAGCTATCGAAGGTTTGTCTAAACTTATAGTAGAGTATAGCCAACGAGATTTGTAAGAAGAAAGGCAAATAGCGCTACATCTTCGACAATTATTTAGTCTTAAGCTTATACGATTCTTTTACTAAGCAGATAAACTCACTTTTAAACTTATTAAAGTCGTCGCTAGGTTTTATAATCAATTTAGCGAAAGTAGTAATAGCTTCCTCTAACTTATTTAAGTTATAGTATTCTTCCTATAAGTAGTTTATTAAATTAGTCGTAGTAGAAATCTAATTAAAGTAGTAGCTAAAAAAGTAAAGCTAGAGCGACTACGTAGTAAGTCCTTCTAAGTATCCTTCGACGTAAGCTCGTTTTACTAAATTATTATTAAAATAATCGGCATTAATAGCTAACTTATTTAAAACCTATTAGTACGAAACTTCGAAGGATATAGTATCTTTCTTTTCGTCGTTAGAAAAGATTAGAAAATTAGTAAACTTAGTAGAATAGTTCTTTAAAGTAGTCTACGAAGTTACTATAATAAGAGTTTATAAATCAAACTAAAGTAAAAATGTTAAAAGATAAATAGTATTCTTAGTCGAGTAACAATTATCCTCGAAGTTAATAACGTTTACTTTATAAACTTAACACTTTAGATTATAGTTTTAAAAAGTAACTTTAATTACTAGCTTATTTATAGAATTAATATAATAATCGTATTCCGTAAGTTCTATATAAAAACTAGCGATCTAAGTAATAAGTTCCTCTTTATAATTCGATATAACGTACTCTTCCGTAAGATTAACAATCTTATCGTTAAGATCGTAGATAATTTCCTAAAAATACGTTTAATTATAGTTTAATATGTAAGCGATATAATATAAGTCTTTTACTTATTACTAATAAGTCGTAACTAAAAAAGTATACAACTTTATCTTATAGAATATAACTTTAAGATTCTTACTAATATATTTTACGAAAGTTTTAGCGTTTATTTAACCCTTAACGTTATTATATACGACTTTACTTAACGTCGTTAGTAAAGAAAAAAGCATAGTAATACCCCTTTTACTATAAGTCTCGGTAATCTTCTCGAAGTACTCTCGGAGGTTATCTTTTATTAAAGTATCGGACTAAGTATTATATTAGAGTATAGCGAACTATTCCTCGTTATTAAGCTTCTACTACTCTTCGAAGTATTATTAGGCATCTACCGAAGTACTACAACATACTACGTCTTTAACAAACTCTTCGTTATTATTACTAATAATAATATACGTATTTTGATTAACGAAGTTAATATAACGCTTTAGTTCGAAAAAGCGTCGACGAAGCTCTATATTAGCGCCGCGAGTCGACTTAGAAAATACCTTCGTAAAGTTAATAACTTCGAAGCGTACTATCTTACGTACTAGCTCTTAGTTCTAAGCTAATTGAATCTAAGCTTAGATATTAGCTAATTAGTTAGCGTTAACGCTACTATCGTTAACTCTTTAATCAACGTCGTTAGATTAGTAGTCGATATCTAAGTTAACGTAGTCTTAGATAGCTAGCTTAAGCAGCTTAGTTTTCGGTTAAAAGGACGATATCTTATTTATTATATTCGGGTATTAGTATAGTAAGGTCTATAGATCTTATCGATCTTTTATAAGGTTCAAGGTTCAAGGTTCTTTAATAACGCGTCTACGATTATATATGTTTTAAATTAATCGGCAAATATTAATAAACTTTCTTAGGCGATAAATAATAAGCTAAAATATACTATTATAAAGTATATAACGATATACTAAAGTAGGGCTATAAAACTCGTAATACTATAAGTGATATTTTAGCTACTAAAAAGAAGAAGTAAAATAGAAAGTTTTATAATATAGAGAACTATTTTAATATACTTTACGTATAAACTACTTCTAAAGCTTTAGCGTATTACGTAACTCTATAGCGCTAAGTTAGAGTATAGACTACGTAGTTATATAATTCTATAAGAATACGTAGGTTCGAGTTACACTTATAACAATTATATTATAATGATTCGTTAGTAAAATACTTTAATATTACTTATATTATAAAGTTATTATAATAGAAATTCTACTAAGTAAAACTTTAAATAAACATTTATAAATATATATTTAAAGTATTTAGCCGAGCACTGTGTAAGCAAAGGTAGCCTTTTTGGAGCATAATAGAATATATAGATAGGTGGATACCTATACCTATTTTCGTATAGTAACCTTTATCCTAGCTTCGAAACTATACTTCGTATATATAAACTTAGAACTTATCAATAGCTTCATCGAACGAGTTATAACTATAAACCTTAAAATAGCTAGACTATAGCTACGTAAGCTCGCTACTTTAGAGAGATAAGTATAAATAGCCGCGTACTTGCCTACTAGCTAGTTAGGTCTCTTATATAAGTCTTCTTATTTCTATATCTCTAAGCGATTAATTCTACTACTTTTATTAATCGCCTAAACTAACTACTATAAACTAGTTACGCTTTGCACCGATTTATTTAACTACCGTTGTTAACTGCGTCTAATTAGTTGCAAAGACTATTATAAATTTAATAACTTTAAAAACCGCTAATAAGTAGCACCTTTTGATACCGTCGAAGCTGTTACGAAGCTAACCCTCCGATTAGAACCGTAGCCGCGATAGACTACTCTACGCGCAAGGTTAAGGTCCTCGTCCTTAGGTATAAGTAGGATTAGGTAACTCTTTAAATCTATCTCCTTAAGCTAGCTAAGGCGTTTAACGAGAAGACTACCTTTAAGCTATTAATTAAGGTACTCGAAGCGATCGCTAGCGATAATAAGAAGTAAGTAAAAGAGATAAGTAGATATATAGCTGAGCTTAAGAGCTTAGTTAAGAAAGATTATACCGAAATAGGTAACGTAGAGAGAAACTACTACGCAAAGGCTATATAGAAGTTAGAGGCTACGTTGGAGCTAAAGAGGAAGAGTTGAAGAACCTTTATTAGTATCGAGTTAAGGTTGTCGTAGAAAGATGTAGTCGACTTAGTTAGTATTTCTATTATTAATTAGTTCTAAATTGTAATAATTGAATTAATTCCGTTTTCATAGTAAATGCTATAGTAAAAGATAGTAGTTTAACGTCGAACACTTACAATAGTTATAAATATATATAATAGTATAATATTTACTAAAGAATAATAGCGAAGTAGTATAAATTGTATAGTTAATTAGTTTTTCTATTAATTCTTTAAAATCTTTTCTAAAAATTATTAATAAACTTTATTATTAAGTTTAAATTAATTTAGTATTAGGATTAAATTATAAATATAATATTAATTATTATAAATTAATATATTAAATATATTATTTTCTTAGCTATTTTAACTACTTTTATTTTAATTAATTTTATAAAAGCTTTTTATAATAAAGTAAAATTATAATTTAGTACCTTAAATAATATTATATTAAATAAAAGTTTAGTATTTATAAGTTAGTTTTAGTTTAACTTATATTATTATAATTATATTAAATAATAACTTTTAATAGTATTTTACTTTTAAACTAATAGTTAAATTAAATAGATAAACTAAATTCTAAAGTATTATTTATATTTATTTACTAACTTTTATTAATTAACTTAGATTATATTCTTAAAAATAACGTAATTTGTATATAATAATACTTAGAATATTATAATTAATATATCTTTTAATAAAATACTTATAAGTTATACGTTAAAGCTATATATTTAAATTAAAGATAATTTTACTTAAAGAAAAATATTAGTAATAATAAACTACTTTAAGAAATTATAAACTTTAAAGATAAACTTATAAAATTAGTAATATTAAATAATTATAAAATAAACAAAATATTATTATAAAAGGTATATACTAATATAATTTTTAAAGAGAAGTTTAGTAAAATTATTTACTAAGAACTTAAAGTTTAAAATACTAAATAAGAAACTAATATCTAAGTTTATAAAGCTTTTTAATATATTAAATATAGTCGAAATATAAGCGTATTACTTTAGTTTATTTAAGTAATATAGTTATTTATATAATATATTCTTAGTAAGTTTATTAAAATTATAAATTATTTATAAAGGAAATTATTTTAAAAACTACTTATAAATACTAAAATTAAAAAATAATAATTTCTAAATTATAAAGAAAGTTAAAAATAAATACTAAATCGATAATAAAATATACTTTTTAATAAAGTAGAAAAGTTATTTATTTAAGTATAATTAGTAAGTAAGCGAAGTTAATATATAAACTTCGTTAGTAGTAACTAAGTATAAAAAGACTACTACTAAAGTATTAAACTAAATACGATTTTTAAATATAAAATTTAATATTAAAGATACTTTAATATTTAAAAAGAAGCGAAGTTAACTTTAGAAAATCTAAAGCTATAAGATAATATATTTGATTAAGGTTAGAACTACTATTAAATTAAGTATAGTAGTTTTGAAAGTATAAAATAGAGATTCTTATTTATAAAGAGAAACTTTTATTTAAAAGAAAAATTATTAAAAATACTTAAATACTAAAAATACTAGTATTATTAAACCGAAGCGTAACTTAATTATTCTATATTCCTAGGAATCTCCTTTCCAAAAACTCTTTTTAAAGAAACCTTAGTACGCTAGTCTAAATCAAGCTTAGTCCCAATTCTAAACCTCGTTCATTAAGAACAAGGCTCTTTATATAAAAATAAAGCTTATTTGTATTTAGAGTATTTAGCCGAGCGTTACGTAAGTAAAGGCGACCGTTTTAGAGCATAATAGAATACATAGTTAAGTAGATACTTACACCTATTTTCGCATAATAACCTTTATCTTAGCTTCGAAACTACACTTCGTATACGTAAACTTAGAACTTATTAATAGCTTTACCGAACGAGTTACAACTGTAAACCTTAAAATAGCTTATATAACTACGTAAGCTTGCCACTTTAGAGAGATAGGTACAAATAGCCATATACCTACTAGCTAGTTAGATCTCTTATATAAGTCTTCCTATTTCTATATCTCTAAGCGATTAATTCTACTACTTCTATTAATCGCTCGAACTAACTACTATAAACTAGTATAAGACTTGCTATATAATTTATTTAACTACTTCTATCAACTACGTTTAACCGGTTACAAAGACTACTATACTCGCTAAGTAACTCTAAGACTCTTTATAATCTAATAACTTCAAAAACCGCTAGTAAGTAGTACCTTTTACGTCGAAGCTATTACAAAGCTAACCCTTCGATTAGAACCGTAGCCGCGATAGACTACTCTACTAAGTATAAGGTTAAGGTCTTTGTCCCTAAGTATAAGTAGGATTAGGTAACTATCCCGATCTACCTCCTTAAGTTAGCTAGGGCGTTTAACGAGAAAGTTACCTTCGAACTACTAATTAAGGCGCTCGAGGCGATCGTTAGCGATAATAAAAAGCGAGCAAAAGAGATAAGCGGATACGCAGCTAGGCTTAAGAGCCTAGTTAAGAAAGATTATACTAAGATAAATACCCTAGAGAGGGAGTACTATATAGAAGTTATATAAAGGTTAGAAAACGAGTTAGAACTAAAGAGGAAGAGTTAAAAGACTTATACTACCTTTATTAGTACCGAGTCGAGGTTATCGTAGGAAAATATAGTCGGCTCGGTTAGTATTTCTACTACTAGATACACTTAGTCCGAGAGGTTTATCTTTTACTAGTTGACCGTAAAGGAGGAAAAAAGTTGTTAATTAGTTTTAAATTATAATAATTAAATTAGTTCCGTTTTTATAATAAATACTATAATAAAGGATAGTAGTTTAACGTCGAACGCTTACGACGGTTATTACTTTATATATATTAAGCTAATATAGTTATCTCTTTATAAATAAGTAAAAAGGATAATAGCTAATAAGCTAAAGGTATTTATAATTAAAAGTTCTTCTCGTTTTAATTAACTAGAACCTAGTATATACTTAAGTATACAAATAATAATAGCTATAAGTCTATAAGATAATAGTAGCTATAAGTCTATAAGATAATATAATAGCTACCGAACTTTACTTAAGGAATTATAATATTAATATAAGTAACGTTAGTTGTATTACTACTAACGTCTCTTACGCTAGTTTCGACTAACGTCGAATCTTTCCTTAGTTACTTAGTTGATCGCCTTAGTATAGCCTTTATCGCTATAAAGCGATAAAAGGTTACAGATATTAAGCTATTTTAATTAAACGCTAAAGGCAATACTTTCAGCGACTATATAGTCTTTTATAATAGAAAATAGATTTACTACTATAATATAAAGTTATAAATAATAGCGATTTAACGAGTATTATATTTATAGCTAATAATAGTAATTATATCGAGTTTATTTAACCTACTAAAAAGCTTAGTACTAATTTAGTATTAATAATAATTTTCTTTCGTAAAATAATAATAATTTAATTATAACTTAGATTTATAGTTTAATAAGCTATATACTTAGTTTAATATAAGTATATAAACGTTAAAAGATAATTCGAAGTTAACTCTTATAACGTAAAAGACTACTTTACTAGTAAATCCGTTAAATCTTTCGCGATAAACTTATTTAAGTATAATTACGTATAGAGAGATATTAACGAGTAATGGATCCTACAATAGCTATATTTAAAACTCTTTCTAAAACTTAAAGTTTTACTATACTCGCTAAGCGTAATAAATACCTTCGATATATATTTAGATAAAGTTAACGAGAAGTAAAAAGCCTTATACGAAAAGCTTTAGGATAATATAAAATCTAAAAGGTTTAAAATTCGTTCTAATAACGTAATATATAACGAAAACGATAACGAGGACGTTAACTAGTCCCTTAATAGAAACTTTTATAGAAGAAATTTCTACCTTCGATAATTTAATAATTAAGAACTATAACGGAACTACTTCCTTTACTTAGTAGAATAATAATTAACTTTCGTAATAAAGATAGTAAAGTTATTATAACTATAGCGACAAATATTCTTTATAATATAAATAATAAAACTATCGATTAAACTAGAAACGAGTATATTAGCTATAAAATAATAAGTAATTAAAGAAATAGTATTAGTTTATTAAACTTTATAAAATAAAAGATAGTAATTAAATAGCCGAAAACGAAGTTATTATCTATAAAGATAAGTCTAATAGCTAAGACGTTATAAAATTATTAGAAAAGAAGAGATACTAATATATTAGTAATAGTAAAAAGGAAGTTCCTTATTTACTCTTAAAGAACTATAATAATAGTAACACCGATATCGACGTTTACTTTATATATAACGTAAAACTAGTAGTACTAACTTAGTATAAATTAAAGGTTTACTATAAATACTTCGTAGAATTTAACTTATAAAATACGCTATTCGACTATATTTTCAATAATAATTACGTAAAATAAGATACTAAGAAACCTTCGTAGTAAAAAGTAATATTAGATATTATAATAATTAAAGTAGCTTTAAATCTTTCGTTTATAGCCTAGTATAAAAATAAAGCTAATTATTTCTAAATTAATTTTACGTTTAACTTCTAAGAAAATAAGTTCGACGTATATTTAAATTTAGGATACTTTATAATACTTATCGAGAAAGATAAACTTACCGTAAACGGTAAACGGATCTAATAGTACTAAGTCGAACTAGTTACAGTATACGGAGTATCTAATATTACGACTATTATAAAAGAAGTTATATTTAACTTCTACTTTACTAAAAAAGCTTATAACGAAACTATATTCGACTACTTTATAATTACTACGTAAGTCTTATTATATTATAACGTAAAACTCGACTTTATTAGCGAAAGTATTATCTTTTAATTTACTAATAGTATAAAAGTTATTAAGTACTATTAGCGGAAAACTTAGATACTAATTAAGTAAGTTATAACTAAAATAAAGACTATAATCCTTTTTAAAACGTAAGCTTTCGTTGAAATTAATTACGTACTCCTTAGCTTAGACTAAGATAAGACGTACTACTTCGAAGCTAATACTAAATACGCTTTAAATATAATAATCGATAAAAATATATCGAACTTAATTATAATTTATAACTAATTAACGAAACTAATTACTATTTTACGAAAAACTAAAGTTAATAATATAATAACTATCTAACTCGAAAAAGAAGCATAATTCTTAGAAAATAGCGATAATCTATAATCTTTATTTATATATATTACTAAAAAATAGCTAAGTAAAAGAATTTATTAATAAGTTAAAAGAGAATACTTTAAAAAAAAAAGAATTCTACGTTTTATTATATAATATCGAGAAATTAGATAAAATATATATAATCGTAATAAGTTATAAAGTAAATATTACTACTACTAATATTACTAATACTAAATACTTTAAAGAACTTATAAAATATTATAATATAATATATATCGATTATAGTATAGTATAGTATTAACTATCGTAAACGTTCGACGTTAAACTACTATCCCCTACTATAGCATTTACTATAGAAACAAAACTAATTCAATTATTACGATTTAGAACTAATTAACAATAGTAGAAACATCGACCGAGCCAACTACACCTTCCTACGATAACTTCGACTCGGTACTAACAAAGGTAAATGATATTCTCGGTATAAGTCCTTCAACTCTTCCTCTTTAGCTCTAACGTAGCCTCTAACTTCCGTACAACCTTTACGTAGTAGTCTTTCTTTATATTACCTATCTTAGTATAATCCTTCTTAACTAAGCTCTTAAGCTTAGCTGCGTATCCGCCTATCTCTTTTGCCCGCTTCCTATTATCGCTAGCGATCGCCTCGAGCGCCTTAATTAGTAGCTCGAAGACGACCTTCTCGTTAAACGTCTTAGCTAGCTTAGGGAAGTAGATTAGGATAGTCACCTAATCCTACTTATACTTAGGGACGAAGACCTTAACCTTATACGTAGTAGAGTAGTCTATCGCAGCTACGGTTCTAATCGAAGGGTTAGCTTTATAATAGCTTCGACGTAAAAAGTACTATTTACTAGCGGTTTTTGAAGTTATTAGATTATAAAGAGTCTTAGAGTTACTTAGCGAGTATAGTAGTCTTTGTAACTAGTTAAACGTAGTTGATAGAAGTAGTTAAATAAATTATATAACAAATCTTATACTAGTTTATAGTAGTTAGTTCGAACGATTGATAAAAGTAGTAGAATTAATCGCTTAGAGATATAGAAATAGGAAAACTTGTATAAGAGACCTAACTAGCTAGTAGGTACACGGCTATTTGTACCTATCTCTCTAAGGTGGCAAGCTTACGTAGTTATACAAGCTATTTTAAGGTTTATAGTTGTAACTCGTTCGGTAAAGCTATTAATAAGTTCTAAGTTTACGTATACGAAAGTTTCGAAGTTAAGATAAAAGTTACTATACGAAAATAGGTATAAGTATCTACTTAACTATGTATTCTATTATGTTCTAAAAAGGCCGCTTTTACTTACGTAACGCTTAGCTAAATACTCTAAATAATATAGTATTAATATTAAAAGACGAAAAGATATAAATCGACTTAGTTAATAAATAATAAAATTAAGTTAAAAAAGTTAAGATTTACTTTTTATTTACTAAAAATCGTAAATTCTTTAATAAGAAATATAATAGATTTTACTATATAAGTAAAATAAGCTAAATAAAGTATTTAACTTTAATTATATATTTTATTTTTATTATTTAAAGAACTATTAATAATATTAAAAAAGGATATATAATCGTCGATTTATATTCGTTTAATAAAGTTATTACCTTAGATATTTATCTTTTATTAAACTAAGGTAATATTATAAAGGTTTTAGTAAGTAATAAGGTTTTCTCGATATTCGATATAATAAGCTTCTTCTTTTAGTTACTAGTCTTCGCTAAATATTATAATAAAATAATAGTTATTAACTTATAAAGATTAAAAGTTTCTAATATAATATTAATAAGATTTAAGAACTCTTTTATTTTTATATAAAAATATATAAATTACTTATTCTTCTTATACTAAGACTTTATCTACGTATATATCGATAATATCGTTATTTTTAATAAGAATATAGATAAATACTATTACTACGTTAAAATAGTTCTACGAATCTTCGACGAAAATAAGATTTCTATTACTTTAGATAAGTTATTCGTTATATACTTAGTAATACGTTTCTTAGGATACGAGATTAATAATAATAAAATCGTTAAAATTAATAATTATATCGAAGCTTTTAAAAAAATTAAGTTCCTTTATATATTAGTCGAGCTAAAGACTTACTTTAATATAATAAGCTTCTTTTATAATAATATCACCTAATACGTAAAGAAATCTTACGTTTTTTAAAATAAAAAGATAATTTTATTAGTTATTAAATGTAAAAATAGTTTTCTATTAATAGAGATAACTAAAGTTATTAAGTAAATAAAGGTAATAAGAATAGCTTATGAATCAATAAAAGAAGAAATTAAGTTTTTCGAAATATTATAAAAATACCTTTATATATAATATTTCTTCTATCGTAGATGTTCGATATTAAACTACTATCTCCTACTATAGTATTTACTATAGAAACGAAACTAATTCAATTATTATAATCTAGAACTAATTAATAGTAGTAGAAATACTAACTAAGCTAACTATACTTTCCTACGATAACTTCGACTTAGTACTAATAAAAGTAGTATAAGTCCTTTAACCTTTCTTCTTTAACTCTAACTTATCTTCTAACCTTTATATAACTTCTATATAGTACTTCCTCTCTGAGATATTTATCTCGGCATAATCCTTCTTAACTAGGCTTTTAAGCCTAGTTACGTATTCGCCTATCTCTTTTACCCGTTTCCTATTATCGCTAGCGATCGCCTCGAGCGCCTTAATTAGTAACTCAAAGGCGACTTTCTCGTTAAACGCCCCGGCTAGCTTAGGGAGATAGATCAGGATAGTTACCTAATCCTACTTATACTCGGAAACGAGGATCTTAACTTTATACGTAGTAGAGTAGTCTATCGTAGCTACGGTTCTAATTAGAAGGTTAGCTTCGTAACAACTTCGACGAAGGTACTACTTACTAGCGGTTTTTGAGGTTATTAGATTGTAAGGAGTCCCGGGGTTACTTAGCGTAATCTTTGTAATTAGTTGGACGTAGTTAATAGAAGTAGTTAAATAAATCGCTTAGAAGTACAAAGCGTAGTAAGTCTTATATATATAAGAGAGTCTTAACTAGTAAGTAGGTAGACTAGTTTATAGTAGTTGGTTCGGGCGATTAATAGAAGTAGTAGAATTAATCGAGATAAGAAGACTTATGTAGGAGACTTAACTAGCTAGTAAGTAGGTACGCGGCTATTTGTACTTATCTCTCTAAGGTGGCGAGCTTACGTAGCTATAGTCTAGCTGTTTTAAGGTTTATAGTTGTAACTCGTTCGGTGAGGCTATTAATAAGTTCTAGGTTTACATATACGAAGGTTTCGAAGCTAGGATAAAGGTTACTATACGAAAATAGGTATAGGTATCTACCTAATTATATATTCTATTGTACTCTAAAAAGGCCGCCTTTACTTACGCAGCGCTCGGCTAAATACTCTAAATATAATATTTCTTATAATACTTAAATACTAATAAGCTACTCTTTATTAAATTCGACGTAAATTTAAAAAAATATAATATTTTCGTATTTTAACTTACTTAACTTTAAAATAAAAATTCTATTTTAAATTAGAATATAACTATAAGAAACTTTTACTTTATACTTTTCCTTTTATAAACTATAATTAATATAGAAAAGAAGTATAATTCGACGAAAACTAAAGTTACTACGTTAATATAAACGTATAGGAAACTATAAAAGATATTATAATTAGTAAAATAGAAAATCTATATATTAATAAACTATATAGCTATAAAGAGTATAATTATATATATTTTATTATAAACGATAAACTTTAATAAAACTAACTTTAAACTTATTAACGTAGCGATATACCTTAGCTAATTCTAACTTATAATCTATTATATCCTAAGTAAATTTAATATAGTTTTAAACGCTTTTTCTAAGTTACTTATTACAGAAATAAACTAAGAAAAGATAATATTATAAGAGTCTAATAAATTCGACGATATTAAATTAGGAAATATATACGTAGTTATTATTATTATAATATCGAATAACTTTAAAACTAAAATTATTAAAAAAATATAATATAAATAAATAGTTAAACTAAGTTTATAAAATAATTAATAAATATTATAAATAAATAGCGTAGAGAAAGAAACTAATACTTTTAAAGCTATTCGATATTACGTAAAATAAACTCTTTTAGTTTATAAAAAAAGATAAATAATATTAACTATATATTTTATAAAATTATATTAAAGAAGTCTTTACTTTAATATATAACGAGAAATACTACTTTAGTATAAATAAAATACTTTATAAATTAGATAAATTTACCTTTCGATATAAAGTAAATTTTGCGAAATAATATATATATTAGTACTAATTTTATTACGAAAACTAAACTTTATAAAATAAACTACTAAGCGAATTATAGCTAATTTAAACTTAATTTATACTATTCTATATTATCGTAATCGATTTTATTATAAATTTACTAAAAAAAGATAATAATAACTAAATATAAGTTAAAATACTTAATAAAAAAGCTAATATAAATAATTTACTTATAGTTAGCTATAAGTTTAATAAAAAGATATTTCTTATATTAAAATATATAATATATATAATAAAAGATTAGATAAACTAACTCTTTATTATATTATAATTCGTAAATTAAAGTATTCTTTAGTAAATTATCTTTAATTACGACTTAAAATTTATTTTTTAACTATAAAAGATTATATTTACTTAACTTAATACTAAGCTTCTCTTCTTTACTACGTATTACTTTTAGATAAATAAGTTATTCGAAAGAAAAAATTAAATAATAAAGATTATAATATACTTTTTCTTATTTTATAATTTAAGAGTAAACTAAGTTAATATTCTACTAGTCTTATAATATAATTTAAATAATATACTATTTACTTTCTATCGTAAGTATTCGATATTAAATTATTATCCTTTATTATAATATTTACTATAGAAATAGAACTAATTTAATTATTACGATCTAAAACTAATTAATAATAGAAATACCGACTAAGCTGATTATACTTTCCTATAATAACTTCGATTCGGTACTAATAAAGGTAATATAAGTCTTTTAACTCTTTTTCTTTAGTTTTAACGTAGCTTTTAACTTTTATATAGCTTTCTTATAATATACTTTCTCCGTAGTATTTATCTTAGTATACTTTTTCTTAATTAAGTTATAAAGCTAATTCGCGTATTTACTTATTTCCTTTTACTATTCCTTATCGTTACGAGTAATCGCCTTAAGTACTTTAATTAATAGCTCGAATATAATCTTTTCGTTAAACGCTTTAGCTAACTTAGGGAGATAGATTAAGAGAGTTACCTAATTTTACTTACGCTTAGGGACGAAGACTTTAACCTTATACGTAGTAGAATAGTCTATCGTAGCTATAGTTCTAATCGAAAGGTTAGTTTCGTATAGCTTCGACGAGTATAATTAATAGAAGGTACTACTTACTAATAGTTTTTAAAGTTATTAAATTATAAAAAGTCTTAAGGTTACTTAGCGTAGTTCTTATAATTAGTTAAATATAATTAACGAAAGTAGTTAAATTAATTAGTATAAAGTATAGTAAGTTTTATATATATAAAAGAGTCTTAACTAATAAGTAAACTAGATTATAGTAGTTAATTTAAGTAATTAATAAAAGTAGTAAAATTAATCGCTTAGAGATATAAAAATAAGAAGACTTATATAGAAAATCTAATTAGTAAGTAAGTAGGTTTATATATAAGTATTTATACTCTTTTAAAGTAGCGAGTTTACGTAACTATAGTTTATAAGCTATTTTAAAGTTTATAGTTATAACTTATTTAGTAAAACTATTAATAAATTCTAAGTTTACGTATACGAAAGTTTTAAAGTTAAGATAAAAGTTATTATACGAAAATAAGTATAAGTATCTACTTAACTATATATTCTAATATATTCTAAAACGCTAGCTATTACTTACGTAGCGCTTAGTATATACTATAGATAATAAGAATATTAGTTAACTCGAAAAGTATAATTAAATTTTTATAGTAATCGTAATAAATATAAAATATTATTTTCTATTTATCTTTTTTCTTTATACAAATATAGTAATATTTATATTATATACTAAGCGCTATATAAATAATAACCGCCTTTTTTCTTTTTTAATGCGAAGGACTTTATATACACACATATATATAATAACTAGCTTTTTAAAATATAATAGAATATATAGTTAAATAGATACTTATATTTATTTTCGTATAATAACTTTTATCTTAACTTCGAAATCTTCGTATATATAAACTTAGAACTTATTAATAACTTTATTAAATAAGTTATAACTATAAACTTTAAAATAACTTATATAGCTATATAAGCTTACTACTTTAAAAGGGTATAAATAGCTATATACTAATTAATTCTACTACTTCTATTAATTGTCTAAACTAATTATTATAAACTAATACAATTATCGTAAGCGTTCGACGTTAAACTACTATCCCTTACTATAGCATTTACTATAGAAACGAAACTAATTCAATTATTATAATTTAGAACTAATTAATAGAAATACCGACTAAGCCGACTATACTTTTCTACGATAACTTCGACTTAGTACTAATAAAGGTAGATAATATTCTTAAGTATATATCTCTTTCCTTTCTCTTTATCTTTTAACTCTTCTTCTTTAGCTCTAATATAGCTTTTAACTTCTATATAGCCTTTGCGTAGTAGTCTCTTTCTACGCTACTTATCTCGGTATAATCCTTCTTAACTAAGCTCTTAAGTCTAACTACGTATTCGCCTATCTCTTTTACTCGCTTCTTATCGTCGTTAGCGATCGCTTCAAGTACCTCGATTAATAGCTCGAACGTAGCTTTCTTGTCAAACGCCTTAACTAGCTTAGGAAAGTAGATCTAAAGAATCACTTAATCCCACTTATACCTAGGGACAAGGACCTTAACTTTACGCGTAAAGTAGTCTATCGTAGCTATAGTTTTAATCGGAAGGTTAACTTCGCGATAGCTTCAGCGTAGGGAGTACCACTTACTAGTAGTTTTTGCAGTTATTAGATTTAGTATTTGTAACTAGTTCGACGCGGTTAGTAAAGGTAGTTGAATTAATCGGTGTAAAGCGTAGCAAGTCTTATATATATGAGAGAGTCTTAACTAGTAAGTAAGTAGACTAGATTGTAGTAGTTAGTTTAGGCGATTAATAGAAGTAGTAGAATCAATCGATATAGAGATAGGAAGACTTATATAGGAGACTTAACTAGTAGGTAAGTAGGTTTGCACGTAAGCATTTGTACCCCTCCGAGGTAGCGAACTTACGTAGCTATAGTCTAGCTATTTTAAGGTTTACGGTTGTAATTCGTTTAGTAAAGTTATTAATAAGTTCTAAGTTTACGTATACAAGGTATAGTTTCGAAGTTAAGATAAAGGTTATTATACGAAAATAAGTATAAGTATCTACTTAACTATATATTCTATTATACTTTAAAAAGGCTACCTTTACTTATGTAGCGCTTAGCTAAATACTATAAATAAACTAATACAAAGACTTACTATACTTTATACTAATTAATTTAACTACTCCTACTAATCGTAGCGAATCGATTACAAATACTATACTAAGTAACCCTAAGACTTTTTATAATTTAATAACTTTAAAAACTATTAGTAAATAATACCTTCGTTGAAGCTATTATAAAGCTAACTCTTCAATTAGAATTATAACTACGATAAACTATTTTACTACGTATAAAGTTAAAATCTTTATCTTTAAATATAAGTAGAATTAGGTAACTCTTTAAATTTACTTTTTTAAGTTAACTAAGACGTTTAATAAAAAAGCTATATTCGAACTATTAATTAAAGTATTCGAAGCGATTATTAATAATAATAAAAAGCGAGTAAAAGAAATAGATAAATATATAGCTAAACTTAAAAGCTTAGTTAAAAAAGATTATACTAAGATAAATACTTTAGAAAAAGAATATTATATAAAAGTTATATAAAAGTTAAAAGATATATTAAAGCTAAAGAGAAAGAGTTAAAAGATAAAAAAGAAGAGAGAAAATATATTTAAGAATATTATTTACTTTTATTAATACTAAATCGAAGTTATTATAAGAAAATATAGTTAACTTAGTTAATATTTTTATTAATTAGTTTTAAATTATAATAATTAAATTAGTTCCATTTCTATAATAAATATTATAATAGAAGATAATAGTTTAACATCGAAAATATAGTAATATATTTCTTTAATATTAATTTTAATAAAATATTTAAAACTTTAAATTTAATTTAAAATTTTTAAAATTAATAAAAACAAATATTAGTTTTATACTATAACTTTATTAAAGTTATAATAATCGATATAAAATCGAAGTATATTATTCTTTTTTAATATAAATAAAATAAAAGATTTTATAAAAAACTTAAAAGAATAAATATATTTACTTTATAAATTTTCGTTTAAATATTATTATAATATTATTAACTTTTTTTAAAATAAAAAGTAAATAAGCTTATATAAAAGTTATTTACTTTTAAATAAATTAATAATATAATTAATTTCTTTTAATTAAAAAAAGATAAATATACTTTTTACTTTAAATATATCTTCTTCTTCTTTTAATATAATAAAAAAGCGTTTTACTTTTAATATTACTCTTTTTTATTAATAAGTAATATAAGGTTTAAAACTAAAACTATTATAAAGACTTTAGCCTAATTTCAAATTACTTAGTAAAATTTTTATTTAATTAAAATTTAAAATAAAATAATATTATATTCGAATTATTACTACCTTTATTATATTAATAAATAAATTCGAAAATCTTTTATAATAATTATAAATAATAAAATTAAATTCTCTTTTAATTAAACGTTTTAATTAATATTAATATAAAGTTATATTACTTTTTTTATAAATCTTTATAAATTTATAAAAAAAAGTAATATTTCTTATATTTTGTAAATAATAATAATTATATAATTAGTAACTTTTATTATTAAAACTAATATATAAGTTAATTAAAAGTAATATTCTTTAATAAATTATATATTTACTAAATTTACTTTAATATTATTATTAAGATTCGTATACGTTTTAAGTATATAATAAGTATAAATTTCGATAAGAATATAAAATTAATATATTATACTTATTTAAACTATAGTAGATAAAATAATAAGATTTATTTCTCTACTTTAGTTTTTAAAGATTAAGATTGTATTTGTTTCTTTAACGATTTAAGTTTAATTCTCTTAATAAATTAAATCTTCGCTAATTTTAAATAATTAAAAATAAAATAGTTTTTACTATTATAATAATAATAAGTATATTATTTATTATTAAGTTTTATAAAATTATTTATAAAAAAATCTTCTTTAAAATATAAAAGAAGTATTTTAACTTTAAATTAAACTTTAATAAATACATCAACTATAATTAATCTTTTATCTTTAAAATATATTTTTAGTTTAAATATATTTTACTTTTTAATAATTACTACTATTTCTTCTATTATATTTAATATAATAAAAACTAATTTAAAATTTAAATATTTATTATATTATAAAAGCTATTATTTTATCTTTAATATAAAAAAAATCTACTATTATATTCTAAATATAGTTTTTTTAAATAAAATTAAAGTTTTATTAAATAAATATTAATTTATTCTTTTTTTTAATTTTTATTTAAAATAATTCTTTAGAAAGTTTAAATAAATATTAAAAGTCTTAAATATCTAATTTAGATATTATTTCGTATTTTTAAAAATATATATAAAGTTAAAAAATAAGTTATTTTTATTATAAATTAATAATAAAGTATTATAATACTAACTAAGACTTAAAAGAGACTAATATACTAGCCTAAATATAGACTAGCTTCTTTAATAGTTCTTTTAAATATTAACACTAACTCGCTATATAAATAGTTCTCCTTTCCTTTTCCTCTCTTTATATAATAATATTATTTAATATAATACTATTAATATAATACTATAATAATTTATTATACTTTAAATATTAAATATATATATTAAAATACGTTTAATTTACTTTTAACTTTAACTTATACTTATTATATATCGACGTATAAGTAGTTACTACTATCTTCGACGTAATACTATATAAAACTAAATATATTCCTATAACTAACATTTTATAATTATCAACTCTAACTTAGAATACTAGACCTTTAGTTACTTAACTCGATATAGTAGACTAGCCGTAATACTTAAATATATTCGACGCTAACGTAGCGTTTAAGAGCAATACCTATTTAAGTACAACTCCCTTTAGCTTTAGAACCTTATCTCCGATATATAAAGATAAGAATAACAATTACAACTCCGCTATCGCTTAGACTTTCGTAAACCTCTAAAGTACTTACCTTAAAACGTTTCGTAACAACTCTAAGACTATCGCCTTAATAGTCTACTACTTTATCAATACTAATATCGAAACCTAATCTATAAAGAATAACTATTTCTACTCTATATATACTTTCCTTTATAAGCTTAATAGCTTTATACGAGGTAATATAAAATAAATAGCTTATATCGACTATATAAACTAATAAGTTACTAGCTTCTAAGCTTAGTTATATAAACTCGAATCCTACTTCTATTATATATAACTCTAAGGGGTACTTATAAACTAGCCTTAAACTACATCTCTACTACTAAAGAATAAACTATTAGCGTTTTATAACGTATTTAGAAGTACTTTTATACTAATACTAATATTAGTAATAGTAGTTATACCTTCTACTAATATAAAGGCGTTTCTCTAATAAGATAACCTTAAAACTTCTACGTATTAGTAAAAGCTCTCTTCTAATATATATATTATCTGAGTTAAAGATTTAATATAATTCTCTAATAAAATACTTAACGATTAGAAATAGTAAAAGAAGTATAATAACTAAGTAACTAATATTTATATTAAAATTACCATAAACTTATACCTATTTCGGGATCTAAACGTAAAAGTCTTATATATAATAATACGCCTTATAAGTACTATTTTCTTACGTATTTACCCTAAGATTTAAACGATCGGCGTAGCTAAGATAGTCTAAGCGGCTAAGTAGTTCGATTATTAAAACCTCTTCGTTTATTTAAATTATATTTATATAACGTTGGATACTAATATCTTCGTTATATAAAATTATAAGGAGTTACGTTAAAAGAGAAAGATTTTCGCCTCTTTTATTAAAGAATTCGTTAGCCTTATAAAATAAGTATAGATTAGCCTAATTATCTAAGTTTACGACTTTAAGTCTAAAGTTAATAAAATACTTCGTATAGCGCTCCTATTATAATAGTACTACTTTGCCTTAGATAACGTATTAAAATAGATTAATCTATTTTAAGACTTAAGTAATAATATCTTCGACTACGAGTTCTAAAACTACTAAGACTTTATATACTACGTAGCGTAACCGACTTAGTACTACGTCGCTATTAGACTAATAACTTAGTACTAAAGCGACGACTTTATAATCTTCGACGTAGTTTAAACGTCTAATTCGAATCTTAGCCTAAAAAGTTTACTTACAAAAGCCAAATAAGCATATCGTCGTAAATATAACTTTTATTTATACTATAACCTCGCTAGCTACTATACGTTAGACTATTTTACCTAAAAATAATATACTATACTAATACACTTCTATACTATTACCAAATTTACTTTTAACAACGACTTAACTTTAGAAGACAAATATACTAACGTAGAAAATACTTCGCTTCTACTAATAATCGTAGATAAAGGCTAGTTTAATAAGTAGTATATAATACTATTAAGGACTAAGACTTATACTTAAAAGTAGCTTCGCTTAATATATCGTTCTATATATATACCTTCATCTTTTAAAGTTCTTTAGTCTCAATACTATTTTATACTTTAATCGACTCTAAATATAAATTATTCGGCTTTATTAATTACTATTATATACGTAAATATAATCTTTCTATTACTAAACTTTAGAAACTTCGACCCTTTTACTTAATAAATAAGTCTTTATTTAACTATATTACTAACTTTGTTACTATTTACTACTATATCGGCCCTATTACGAAGGAACTCCGCCTCTACTACTATATACTAAATAGTTTAGATATTATAATTAGCTTCCCTTAACTTTAATAATATAACTCGGATATCAATTAAGTCGTTAGTATAATATCTATTAGAAACTAGCTAATCGCTAAAAGCTTTAGGAGTACTAAATTAGCCGAAGACTCTATTAACTCTACCCAAATCCAACTCCTCTTAATACTTAACTTTCTCTTTCTTTATTAATAACTTAACGTCGAAGTCTAGCGTATAACTTAGGCTACCCTTTAATATATAAGCTACAACTCCGCCTCGGTAAACCTATAGTATAATACTAGTACTAATATAATATAAAAACCCTTTAACGCTATCGTAACTATACTTATAAAAGTACTCTAAAGTATTTTACTTAGTTAACTAAGTACCGCTAATATATTTTTTACCCTTAGCGAATTCTAAGCTTTCACTTAAAACTACTTTTAGCTATTCTATATCTCAGACGAAGAAAGATATTACGAAGTATTTTACGAGAAAAGAGCTACTAATATAAGAAAATATCTTCTTTCGTCTCCCCTTAAAATACTATAACTTTATTAATATAATAAGGTTCGTATCGATACTTTTTTACTTACTAACGCTAATAAGTTACTACCTTACTAAACTTTCGACTACTATATCGAACTCGAATTAAGAAAAACTTTACTTTACTATAAAGTAAAACTAATATTACCTTTAGAACTTCGTATTATTCAAAAGTATTTAAACGATTACCTTTAAAAAGATTTTATTCGCCCTAATAATTTACTTACTACTATACTAGTCCTTATTATACGAAAGCTAAAAGATAATATACAAATATATATTAATTACTAAAGACTTAATAATATTATAATTAAAAATTATTACCTAATTCTCCTTATCTACGAGATACTCGACGCTCTTTACTATATTAAAGTCTATACTAAACTCGATATTACTACGACGTTTAACCATATCTATATCGCTTTTAGAGATAAGTAGAAAACCGCCTTTATTACTTATTTTAACTTCTTCGAATATCTTATCGCAAACTTCAACATAATTAACGCTCTAAATACATTTTAATACTATATAAACTATATCTTATTCAATTTACTCGATAAGTATACTATAATATACTTCGACGATATTCTTATTTATAATAAGATTATACGCTAATACAAATTATATATTTAGGAGGTGTTAAAGCGCTTTTATACTACTAGCTTTATAGTAGATATCCTAAAGTATAAGTTTAATATTATAGTAACGAAGTATCTTAACTTTATTATCTTTATAATAAGTATTTATATAGACTTTAATAAGGTATTAGCGATTACGTAGTAGAAATACCCTAATATAGTAAAGTAACTATAATACTTTTTCAACTTTATTAACTTTTATCGCTACTTTATCTAAAGTTTCTCTAAAATTATCTCTCTTCTAATAATATTATTATAAGCGTAGAAGTAAATAAAAGTAATACCTTTAGACATAAAAGACATCTTCGACGAGCTTAAGGCTATATTTATTTTAGCCTTAGTCCTTACTTTCTATAACCTTCGCCTCGAAACTATACTAAAAGCTAATACTTCCAATTAAATATTAAAAAAAGTTCTATCCTAAGTTAGTACTAATAGATAAATAAAACCTATAACTTTCTACTTATCTAAGTACTCTTCAGCAAAGTATAACTATAAGATCTATAATAAAGAGCTATTCGCTATTATTAAAGTATTCGAAGAATAACAACTTAAGCTCTAAAAGATAAAAGAGTTAGTTTAAGTCCTTATAAACTATAAGAATTTCTAATACTTCGTTACTATAAAACTCTTTAACTAATACTAAGTTTACTAATCGGAATTCTTTAACGATTTTCGGTTTTAAATCGTTTACTATTTAAAAAGAAAGTATTTATTTTAAATACTCTTTTACGCCTCTTAGATAATAAGCTCTTCGATATAATAAACGTCTTAAATAATAAAGTCAACTACTAAGTCTAAACTCTTTTACCCCTAAACTACTAAGCTATAAGTAGAAGCGATATAAACTTCGATATTAATATAGTATAGCTATAGTACCTTTACACCGTAAAATCTATAGTATCCTTTATAATAAAGATCTCTATCTATATATTCTACGTTTATCTTTATATATTCAACGTTTCGTAGCTAATCGATAAGTATATTAACGAAGCGTATAACGTATTATAATTAGTATACGATATATTTACTAAACTCTCTACGTTTAGTAGAAAGTTCTTATACCTTATAACAAAAGAGTTTAATACTACTAAGACGAACTATATAATAGTTTAAAGCTATATATTTATAAAGTATAAGTTATATATCCCTTTATATAAAGACTTACGGTTATAAATTTTGTATTATACCTATAGTTCAGCACTAAAGGGATACCTTAGTAATTATAAAACGTACGACTTACTCTATAAAGCGTACTATTAGCCGTAGCTCTTACGCAACGTTATTATATTTATATAAGGATATTATCTTTATAAGAGGATAAAGTCGTTTCGTACTAAATTATAAAGATTCTTATATCTCCTTTCGATTTTATATAAGCCTTAAAGCAATATCTCTATAAACTATATAAAACTTTTACCTAAGTATAAGCGAAATAGTATCGTATATTAGTATATATTTATCGTTATCGATAAACTTACAAAAATACGTTACTTTCTTCTAATACCTAACTAAATAACTAAGACTTTATCTTCTACTTTTATATTAAGAGTATAATAGTTATATAATACCCCCTTAACTATTATCTCAAATAAAGGAATATAATTCGTCTTCGACTTTTAGAAGGACTTAAGTTACTACTTTAAAATTACCTTATACGTATTAATAGTGTTCTACTCTAAAAGCAATAATTAAACTAAAGTACTTAACGTCGTTATAGAATAATACCTTAGAACGTTTTATAGTTTCTACTAAAATAACTAGATCGATTAGCTACTAATAGTAGAATTCTTTTCTAATAACTATACTTCCAAAACTATTAAAGTTTCGCTATTCTTCATAAACTATAGCTAATACTCTTATATAAGTATAAAGCTTATCCTAATAGACGAAACTAATATTATAGTTAGTTAGAAATAAGAGCTCTTTAACGCTACTATAGCTATAGAACATATAAAGCGTATTACTAAGAAAACAAAAGCCTTAATAGCGAAAACGTAAATACGCTAAATATACTTCGCTAACTTCTATTAGAAAAACGCAGAGATATTCTAAGTTAGCGAATAAGTATAAATTAATACTAAGAACTTATAAATAGCCTAGCCTATAAAGAAGCTTAATGCTAAGTTTATCGGCCTATTCTTAGTAATAAAAATATACTTATATACTATTGCTATATAGTTTCTACTAAAGTACTACCTTTTCTTAGTCTTTTACGTCTCTTTTATCTATAAAGACTTAATAAGGTTTCTCAAATAAGATACTATTAATATAAAATATAACTACTAAATAAATAACGCTATATTAATAAACGAGAGTATAAAAGAGTAGTTCTTCAAAATAATCCTTAACTTATACTTTAAACAAATAGATAGAGAAAAGTAGCTATAGTATAAAGTTAAATAGCTTTACTTATATAGACTAAGCTAGAAACTAGCCGAAAACTTTAAAAGTTACGACTTCGATATAAATATATTCTACTAATAATATCCGTCTAAACCTAGCTTACTAGACTAATTTACCTCGAACCCTTTATTATAAAAGGACTAGGAGCGTTATAAAGGTAGTATCCTAACGTATCGCTACTAAGTTAATAGCGATACCTAAGATACTCCTTCCCTTTTACTTATAATAAGTATAAAGGAATAAGAGAATATATACGTACGTAGAATTATTATCTATACTAACGACTAAAAAAACTCTAAGGTATTAGCTTATTTATTTACTAAGCGTCTATTATTATTATTAACTACTACCTTTTACTTATTATCATTTCTATCTCTTATTTCTATACTATTATAAGGATACTCTAAAAGTACTTAGTTATTAATACTAAAGCGGCTAATTATACCTAAGACTTAGCTAAGTACTTCTATATAGAATTCGGCTAAGCTAAGCGTATACGAAATCTCTATATAAAAGAGCTACTTTCCTAATAGCAAACTAATATCGATAATAGTAGTAATATACCAAATTACTTACTTTTTAATATAAACTTAAGACTTATAATAAGATTTATTATAAATAACTCGAATAAGGCAAGTTCACTTATACGTAGCCTTTTACTACAAAGTTGTATTCTAAGAAAAACGCTTAACAAATATAATAATAGCGTTACCCTTTAGAACCATCGTAAGATTATAAACAACGAGCTTCGCCTTTATAATATTAATAGTTATCTAATATAAGTAGAAAAATAACTTACTAGTAAAATCTTATTATAGTAGCGAAATAGATTATAAACAAAACGATAAGCTATCTAAAGCGTTATATACACCGAAAGTAGAAATATACTACTTTTAACTAACGTAGCGCGTATATCCTAATTAAATAGGAATAATAGCTTATCGCTATTCTTATCCTCCGTTCTCCGTATACTATTAACGACTACGTTTCTATTAACTCGCACTAAGTAAAAGAATACGAAGCTATAATATAATATCAAAGTATCAATAACATCGTTAGAAACTTTAGTATAAAATTGTAATATCCTAATTAGTATTATTAGTATAATTTAAAAGCGCTAGCAAACTAATATAAAACTATAATCAACTTACCTATTAATACAATTATTTTTATATATCACTTATATAATAAGTATAGTAGCGTAACGCTATATTAGTAAAAGTATAATTAATAGTAAATAAACTTTTATCGGAGAAACCTAAGCAATTCATCGTATCTTAGTAAATAGTAATATATTTCTAATAAGTAGAAAAAGCCTACTTATCTAACTATATAAAGGTCTTTAGGCGTAAAGGCTTATAAACTAGTAGCTTAAGCGTATCGCTACTATTATCGCTTAGAGACGACTTAGGCTTAAGAGAAGAATTATCCTTAGATACCTTAAAACCTAATATATTAAAACAATAGCGTAGTATATTAGGCTCGTTATCGCTTTCATCTATATCTATAAAGGTATTAATATTAAACTCGCTAAAAGAATCTTCGTAAACGTTAAAGTCTTCGTTATTATTAATATCTATAAGGGCATTAAGGTTAAACTCGCCGAAGTTATCCTTATAAACGTTAAAGTCCTTATTATTATTAATATTACCTATTAGACTAGTTAATATAAGTATATCGGTAGTACTATAGTATTATAGCGCTAAGGCTATTAGATTAACTCACCTACTATATTATTAATAACGAAGTCTCTATTATTAAAATTAATACGAATAGTCTAATTAATAGGTAAACAGTAGGTTAAACTCTTAGTTAAGCTAAAACGTATATCGCGAATACTATAGCTAAAACGAGACGAGGTTAGAGTTAGAGATATAGTAGATCGTACTATACCTATAGTAGCGTTTACGAAATAAACGCATATTATAAAACGATATATCTATCTCTTACGAGACTCGCTTACTAGCTTAGCAAAGTAGTAGCATACTAACACGATACTACTACTAAAGCGAAGCTAGGATAATAACGAGCTATTATAACGATATTTAAAGCCTCTACAATAATAGTTTAGCGTAGTAAAATCTATTTTATAGAATAGAGTATAAGTAGAGAAGTATATATAAAGAGGTTATAACGCAAATAGAAGGTGCTATTACCTTAGTTATTAGGATAATAATAATAAATACAATCGACTAGTACGAATTAATATATACTTAACGTATCTTTTTGGCCCTAATAACGCTAATAGATTAGTAGTACGTATAAACCTTATACTATATCTATACCGACTCGACGTAGCCCTACTACTAAAGTATAACTACTTATACACTTATTTTATATATAGTTAAGGATAACTACCTTATAAAAGGAGACTTACTATTACGATACTAATCGGGACCTAATAGAGACTAATATACTAGCCCGAATACGGACTAGCTTCCCTAATAGTTCTCTTAAATATTAACACCGACTCGCTACATAGATAGTTTTCCTTTCCTCTTCCTCTCTTCGTATAACAATATCATTTAATACAATACTATTGATACGGCACTATGATATAAAATTTATTTTGTAAAGAATATTTATAAATTATTATTAAATTAAAGGTTTTTTTTAAAATTTTTAGTTTATAAGATAATTTTATTAAACTTAGTAAGTAAAATATATACTTATAAGTCTAAGCGTTTTACTAGTAAACTTACTACTCGTAAGCTTATAATAAAAGTTAATATTCGTAAGTAAGTATAAAACTATAAGTAAGCTAAAGTTATATAAACTTTTATATAAACTACGATTAAAGACTTTTAATTGTAGAAATCTACTTAACTATTCGACTAAATCTAAATCTAACTTTATTTTTAGAATTAAGGTAATTATCTAATTATTTTAATAATAAATTGTATTTTTGTACCTTAGAAGTTAACTTTCTTAGTTATTCTTTTATCTTCTTTTATCTTTTAAACTATTCGACTAAATTTTTATTCGACTTTGTATTTGGAATTAGACAATTGATTTAACTTAGTAAATAATATTCTATTTAAGCTACTTAACGTTAAGTAGCTATTAATTTAGCTTAAAGTTACTTTTAGTTACTAGTAAAAGTAGTAGTTTATATAGTAAATCTTATTCGTAATATTTTGTACTTACTCGTAGATTTAGTACCTTACTATAAGCTTATAAATAGTAAGTTTACTAGTAAAACGCTTAAACTTATAAGTATAAATTAAAACTTTGAAGATTTATTTTTACTTTATTTTATATTTCTTTAAAATTTTATTTATATTATATACTAAGCGCTACGTAAGTAATAGCTAGCTTTTTGGAGTATAGTAGAATACATAGTTAAGTAGATACATATACCTATTTTCGCATAGTAACTTTTATCCTAGCTTTGAAACCCTTATATATGTAAACTTAGAACTTATTAATAGCTTTACCGAACGAGTTACAACTATAAACCTTAAAATAGCCTATAGACTATAGCTACGTAAGCTTACTACTTCGGAGAAGTATAAATAGCTGTATACCTACTAGCTAGTTAAGTCTCTTATACAAGTCTTTTTATTTCTATATCGATTAATTCTACTACTTTTATTAATCGCTCGAACTAACTACTATAAACTAGTATATGTAAAGACTTACTATACTTTGTACTTCTAAGCGATTAATTTAACTACTTCTACTAATTACAGTGAACTAATTGCAAATACTACTATACTTACTAAGTAACTCCAAAACTTTTTATAATTTAACAACTTTAAAAACTACTAGCAAGTAGTACTTTCTAATACCGTCGAAGCTATCGCGAAGCTAATCCTCTAATTAAAACCGTAGCTGCGATAAACTACTCTATTATACGTAAAGTTAAGGTCTTCGTCTTCGAATATAAGTAGGATTAAGTAACTCTTCGAATCTACTTCTTAAATTAGTTAGAACGTTTAACGAAAAAGCTATATTCGAGCTATTAATTAAAGCATTCGAAGTAATTATTAACGACGATAAGAAATAAGTAAAAGAGATAAATAGATATATAGCTAAACTTAAAAGCTTAGTTAAGAAAGATTATACTAAAATAAATACTTTAGAGAAAAAGTATTATATAAAAGTTATACGAAAGTTGAAAAACGTATTAGAGCTAAAGAAGAAAAGTTGAAGAACTTACCTTTATTAATACTAAGTCGAAGTTATCGTAGGAAAGTATAGTTAGCTTAGTCGGTATTTCTACTACTATTAATTAGTTCTAAATCGTAATAATTGAATTAGTTCCGTTTTTATAATAAATATTATAGTAAAAGATAGTAGTTTAATATTAAACGCCTACGATAGATATTTCTTTAAAATATTATAAAATCTTTATTTAAAACTATAAAGTTAATTTTATTATTATTAAATAATAATAGAAATAGTAAAAAAAGAAATATTTTAAATTTTTAGTTTTTTATTTTATTTTAAATTAAAGTTAAATTATATTATATTTAAAATTATATTAGAAAACTCTTTAACTATATATATTATCTTTTTTTTAAATATAAATATTCTTTTATTTAAATTAACTTAGCTTTTTTTTTAAATAAAAACTTTTTAATAAAAATATTTAATTTCTTTTCTAAAGATATTTTAAATATAATAATATTAACTTCGTTACTTTTAATATTTAAAAGTTCTTTAATATAACTTATTAATTATTATACTATTTAACTTTTTATTTCGAAAAGATTAAAAATAGTTTTTTTTTTTTTAACTTATTTCGAATTTAAAATTATAATAACTTTTCTTATTATATCTCTTAAGTAGTTATAAAGAAAAGAATAAGAAATATAAAGAATTTTATTATATAAGTTTATTTAATTAAGTAGAAAGTATAATAAAAGTTTAATATAATACTAGTATATAATTATATATTAAGATTTTGATATATTACTTAATTTATTCTTAAAGAGAAAAGAAAATAAGAATAGAAAAGTAAGTAAATTAGACTTTTTAAAATACAAAGTAGCTTTATTACCTTATATCGAGCTTATATCGACTAGGTACTAAGGCTAAACTACGTTAACTACTAATTTTAGCGATAGTTTTACTATTAATCCTTCGTTATATTAAAAAGCTTTAATCTTTTTAACTTTAAGATTTTATATTAAGTAGTAATATTAGCTTTTAATTATTATAATTATATTTCTTAATATAAGTTTTTAGTAGTTTAGCTTACTTAATAGCAAACTATATTACTTATAATTATTTTTAAAAAGAATATAATTTTAGTAATTATCTTTAAAGAAGATTTAGTTTTAAAGAAAAAAAGAAGTTCTAAGTATAGTTTCTTAGCTAAAAGACGTATTATATATACCTTTTATCTTACTACTAAAGTACTTTTAATATAAAGTATTTTATTACGTAAAACGTTTTAAAGTTTATATATTTAAAGAATTATAAGAAACAAATACTAGTATAACTTTTTACGTAAATTAAAGTTTAGCGTAACTTTAAAAAGTTTAAGAGTTTAGATAAAGTATTATCTTTAAGTTAATAAGTATATAAAATACCTTAGTTACTTAAATAAATATCGTAATTACTAAGTTCTAACGTTATACTTTTCTTTTTACCTTTTTCTTTTTTTAATACAAAGAACTTTATATATACATATAAAGTAGATTTTAGCTAGTATATAATATAAGCTTTATACTCTAAGTACAACTACTAGTAAGTTTAAACTTCTGAGATTAAGCTATATATAAGAGACTAGCTTTCTAGTTAACTCTCTACTACTTTGTAGTAACTTTTAGTTTACTTAGTCTCTAATATATAGACTTTTAAGAAAAGGACTCGCCGCTTCGCGTTAGGTTATATACTTTAATTTCGCTTAGCTATAGTAGTTCGTACCAAAATATTTATAAAGCTAAAAGAAGTACTTTTCTTATAAGTTTGTAAACGTATATAAGTAAAACAGTTATTTTATTACGTTTACTTATAAAAATAAAAATAAAAAAATTCAATTACTCGTTAATTCTATAACTATAATATATAAGTTTATTTATATTATCGTAGATATTCGACGTTAAACTACTATTCTCTACTATAGTATTTACTATAAAAACGAAACTAATTTAATTATTACAATTTAGAACTAATTAATAGTAGAAATACTAACCGAGCCGACTATACTTTCCTACGATAACCTCGACTTAATACTAATAAAGGTAGTATAAGTCCTTTAACTCTTCTTCTTTAGCTCTAACGTAGCCTTTAACTTTTATACGATCTTCTTATAGTACACTCTCTCCGCGGTACTTATCTCGGTATACTTCTTCTTAACTAGGCTACAGAGCCGGCTCGCGTATCCGCTTATCTCCTTCCACCGCTCTTTATCGTTACGAGTGACTTCTTCGAAGGCTATAATCAATAGCCCGAGGGCAGCCTTCTCGTTAAACGCCCTAGCTAACTTAGGGAGGTAGATCCGGAGACTTAATTAATCCTACTTACGCCTAGGGACGAGGACCTTAACCTTACGCGTAGAGTAATCCATCGCGGCTATAGTTCTAATCGGAGGGTTAGCTTCGCGACAACTTCGACGGTATCAAAGGGTACTACTTACTAACTATTTTTACGGTTATTAGATTATAAGGAGTCCTAAGGTTACTTAGTATAGTATTTACAACTAGTTCGATGTAGTTAGCGGAGGTAATTAAATTAATCGGTACAAAACGTAGTAAGTCTTTATATAGACTAAATTGTAGTAGTTAGTTTAAGCGATTGATAGAAGTAGTAGAATCAATCGAGATAGGAAGACTTATATAGGAGACTTAACTAGTAGGTAGGTAAGCACATAAGCATCTATACCCCTCCGAGGTAGCGAGCTTACGTAGCTATAGTCTAGCTATTTTAAGGTTTACGGTTGTAACTCGTTTAGTAAGGTTATTGATAAGTTCTAGGTTTACGTATACGAGGTATAGTTTCGAAGTTAAGATAAAGGTTACTATACAAAAATAGGTATAGGTATCTACCTAACTATATATTCTATTATGCTCTAAAAAGGCCGCCTTTACTTACGTAGCGCTCGGCTAAATACTTTTAAAAAAAATAAGTTTATCTATTCGACAACGGAGTATTAAAATTTAAGACTTAATATATATAATAGATTAAATTTTAATATAAAGCGAAGCTTATTCGTTAAGAAAACTTCGTATAAGCGAAACGGCTAAAGTATTACGTATCTACGATACCTCTTCTCCGACACTTTAGTAGCTCGACTACTATAAATTAAAGTTGTCTTATACTTTATTCGAAGGATGAAATTAGATACTATATCCTCCGACGATAGTTTAAATTTTATTTAACGCTTTAGTAAACTCTTTACTAAAAGTAGTAATACTTTATTAAAGTTAGATTTTAAGTTATACGTCGAACGTACTTATAATTTAATATATAAATCGGAAGGAAATAGGTTTAGGCGTCTCTTTATCTTAGTAGTTATACGTCTACTTCTTAATATAGGTTTACTTACCGATTCGGAGCTTCGGTACTCTTAGGAAGAATAAGTAGAAGCTATTATAAAGATTATTTATCGCGATAGCGATACTATTTTAATCGCTAAGATTAGCTTTAGTAAGAGTATCGTTTTCTAAGCTATATTCGTTGTTTTATATAATATAGTTACTATTCTTATTATCTTATTAATAATACTTATAAAGGAATAGTCTAAAACTATTATTTACTTTTTTAGTACTACTCTTATCGTAATAGACTAGTTATTTATTAAGGTAAAGATTATATATAATTAGACTAACTAGTCTAATTAATTTTAAACTAACTAGTTTAATCCTAGTATTCTTAGCGTATTGATACAACTATAGAATAAGGCCTTTTAAGATAAAGTTACTCGTAGTATATTCTTTTATATTCTACTCGGACTAGAATAAGCTACGTATTAGAAGTTTCTTCGCGTACTTCGAAGTACTGAGTTTAACTCGAAGATCGTATTTATTAGTATCGACGAGCTATATATTATATTCTAGTAGAAGGACTTCCGTACTAGCTACCCAAAGCTCTACTAACTCCGCCTTATTATCTTAGCTAATATATTATAGTTTAGGTATACCGCTACTCTATTAGTAAAAGTAGAAAGGTAAGTTAGACGAATAAGTAGCTTTAAAGATAAATTAGCGATCGATAGTCTTTTAAAAGTTATCTAAACTTTAGTCGATCGACTAAAAATCGTTATCGTCGTATAAGTATTAGAGCTTAGCTATAGTAAAAACTATCGTTACTTAGACTTCCTCTTAACGCTTATTAAAAGGTAGATACTAAAGACTATAGTTTATATCGATAGTAAAACTACGTTTATTATCGTATAGATATATCTAATTAATTTCCTTATATATATAAGTAAGTATAGCCTTAGTATAATAGAGAAAGTTATACAAAAGTATAACGTAAACGTTCGCTTAAACGACTAATAACGACTTTATATCAACTTTAAAGTCTCTAATTCAAAGTACTATATAATCTTTACTATCGTTATACTTAGTATAAGTATAGACTTTCTAAACGTTAAGCGAATAGTATAATATAAGAAGATAAAGTCTAAAAACGTAGTTAATCTCTAACAACGATTCGGCTACCTTATACGAAATAGTAAAGTAAGATTCGCGTATTTCTTTATCTTATACTAGTACTTCGATCGGCTAAGCTTCGACGACGAGGTAAAGTCTTCTATAGATAAATTTAGCTAGCCTAACGATATTCGGAATAATAAGTTGGTTTATTCTTTCTCTTAAATCTCTTTCGTACTCGAAGATTATATAATTCTTAACCCTTTAATATAAGATATTATAACTATAGATAATAACTTACGTTTAAATCTTATACTTAAAGTATTCGACTTAGGTATTAAAGCGAAGAAATAAAGTACTATAAAGAAGCGTTAGCGAGCGAATCTCGCTAAAGGCTACTTTATTATATACTAGCTCGTTAACGTAAAATACGTCCGTACGTTTACTCTTTAATATCTTTAAGATACGAATTCGCCTAAAGTTCTAGCTAACTACTACTATAACGCGTACTTTAATCGTCTTAGTTCGCTACCTTAAATACGCCCAAAGCTACTATATCCTCCTTAGAAGCCTTATATCTACTTTAAATAATAGTTTATATACTAAGGCTTATATATATATACTACCGATATAGTATTACTCTTTCCTTATAACGATAAGATACTTTTCGATCTTTTATTAAAGGAGCTTCTTCTCCTTCGGTTTTTAATCGTCTTATTGAGTATAATAGTAGCCGATACCTTTTAGCTAACGGAGAAATACGATTTAGTAAGCTAACTACTACTTTTCGAAAGTTAAGAGTAAATTAATACGTATAAAGATAAGCTCGTACGTAATTATACTTAAGTTCGCCTTAATAGTATATACGTATAAAAAGAATATCGGGATATAGTTATAACTTAGAAATAAATACTTAGTACTTTATAAGTCGGTAACCCTATACCTTCGACGCTAAGTACGTTATTCTTCTTAGGAACTACTTTAGTTCCCATTAACGTTTAAGCTTAAGCTTACTTTTTCCCGATTAAGTATACTCTTATATATGTATACGGAGTCCTCTACATTAAAAAAGAAAAAAGGTAGGAAGGAGGGTACAACGCCAAAACCCGGCAATTGCGATACTTATTCAAGTAACTAGGGCATCCCGCGCACTCGTCAACTCTAATCCCAAAGACAATACTTCGTCCGAACTCCTAGACTCTCCGGAGCCGCGCCGAACCTTAACCTACGTAAAGAGTTACGCCGGCATTCGTTTCCTACGACCCTCCGGATATACGAACTCTAAGACGTCGTAATAGAATACTCTGCGTCGGAGATACCTTAGCGGCAAGATAGAAGGTATACATATACGTCTTCCAACTAAAGAACTTAGAGCCTCTTCTTTTCCCTAGAACTAGATCCTCTTCAAAGACAACTAAGCTAAACTACCAAAAACTATATTAAGAGATATAGTTATAATAACTAAGGGCTAATATTACTATTCGGTATAAGACCCTAAAAGTTAAAGCTTCTTAACTAGTTATTAAACGATATATACGAAAGAATAGTCGTACCTAATATAAATACGTTGGATATATAAAGAATATCTAAAGTCGAATTAAAAAGGCTTCGATAATTCCTAATATAGAGAAGATAGATCTCAAAGCTATTATCGAGTTGGGATATTCGATATATAGCTTTAACGTAATAGAGGTTTTAAGTAGGGACGAGAAAGAGGATAACTTCTTAAAGGGTTATTTGAAGGAAAAAGTCTTTAAAGAGATTAAGTCGTAACTTAAGTTGATAGTAGATATTACTAAAGGTTAATATTAGAGTAGAAGCTTAGTTGAGAGATTCTAAAGGTAGGAGATATAATATTATTAATGGAAATAAGTTGTTAAGTTGCCTAATAGTATCCTAAGTTACTAATCGAAGCTAAACGACTATAAAGGTTATCTAGCCTCGAAGAGGAAAGTATACTCTTATAACGTTAAGGTAAGCTTCTCTTATATCTTTAATATTAGCTACTTTAAAAAAGAAGTAAAGGAAGAACTTAATTACTTTACTTAACTACTTAAGATAATCTTAGTTATTAAGTATTTAACTACGTAATTAAACTAGTTAGTTTAAGCGTAGTAATTAAACTTATATATAATATTTAGAGTATTTAGCTAAGCGCTATGTAAGTAAGAGTAGCCTTTTTGGAGTATAATAGAATATATAGTTAGGTAGATACTTACACCTATTTTCGCATAGTAACTTTTATCCTAGCTTCGAAACTATACCTTATATATATAAACTTAGAACTTATTAATAGCTTTACCGAACGAGTTACAACTATAAACCTTAAAATAGCTAGACTATGGCTATATAAGCTTACTATCTTAGAGAGATGGGTACAAATAGCCGCGTACCTACTTACTAGCTAGTTGGGTCTCTTACATAAGTCTTCCTATCTCTATATCGATTGATTCCACTACTTTCATCAATCGCCCGAACTAACTACTATAAACTAGTCTATATAAAAACTTACTACGCTTTACACCGATTCATTTAACTATCTTTGTTAACTACGTCTAACTAGTTACAAAGACTATTATACTCGCTAAGCAACCCTAGGACTCCTTACAATCTAATAACCTTAAAAACCGTTGGTAAGTAGCACCTTCTACGTCGAAGCTGTCGCGAAGCTAACCCTCCGATTAGAACTATAGCCGCGATGGACTACTCTACTACTACTGCGTATAAGGTTAAGGTCCTCGTCTCTAGGCATAAGTAGGATTAGGTGACTCTCTAGATCCACCTCTCTAAGCCGGCTAGGGCGTTTAACGAGAAGGCCGCCTTCGAGCTATTAATTAAGGCGCTCAAGGCGATCGTTGGCGATAATGGGAAACGGGTAAAAGAGATAGGCGGATACGTAGCTAAGCTCAAGAGCCTAGTTAAGAAGGATTATACCGAGATAGATAGCGTAGAGAGAGACTACTATACAAAGGCTATACGGAAGTTAGAAGCCGTATTAGAGCTAAAGAGGAAGAGTTGAAAAACTTGTAGGAGAAAAGGGAGGGAAGATATACCCGAGAATATCATCTACCTTTATTAGTACCGAGTCGAGGTTATCGTAGGAAGGTATAGTCAGCTCGGTCAATATTTCTACTATTAATTAGTTTTAGATTGTGATAATTGAATTAGTTCCGTTTCCATAGTAAATACTATAGTAGAGGATAGTAGTTTAACGTCGAACGCCTACGACGGTCTTATATATAATATATTTAGCTTATATATAATTTAAACTACTTCGACGCTTAGAACTGAAGTTTACTTAGCGTATAGACTATTATAAGCTACTTATATATATTTCTCGTACTATAGGAATTAATTCTTAAACTCTTTCTTTTTTATTACTCTTTTCCTTCTAATTAGCTTTCTATTTACTCGTTTTTAAACTAATTCGTATAGTTAGTTTAGTATTAAATAAACTAGTTAGTTTAATCTACTATAACGTTAAACAGTAGTACTAACTTATAAGATATAGCGCTTCGCTTTATCTTATTAGCTAAGTCGAAGAAGTAAGGTTTTTAGCTAAAGTATAACGATATAAGTAAGCTTATACTAATTACTTTACTAACGCTAGCCGTTTTCTAATACTAAAAGGCTAATACTAAAGATATCGGAGCGTTTACCGCTTAGAAGAAGAAGGTATTAGTATCCTACTAAACGATAGTAGAAACTCTTTTCTACAGTAGCTATAGCGACTTCTCGATAGTTTAGGGAATATAGCTAGTAAAGTAGTAGCGGAAGAGAAAAAGTAGTCTATTCTCCGTAATTATCTTCGAAATAGTCTTATAAGATAATAAATAAGCCGAAATATACGATAAAGATAAGTACGTATATTAAGAAAGTTAGATACTCGCCTATAGTCTTAGAGCGAATATAAACTTTACGAATAATAACTACTCGTCTTTACTAAATTATACTAATATTATAACTTTCGCTTAACATTTTAACTATAAAAGTAAGCTACTTTCTATTTCTTATATATTAGATTAATTAGTTTAATTTAACTAGTAAGTCTTAGACTAATTAGTTTAATCTTAGGTATTACTTAGTTGAAACTAATTAGTCTAATTATATAGTTACTAACTTTATTCTTATAATCGCTAAGTTCTTTAGTTTAGTCGCTTAAATTATAAAAGGAGGTTTAACTTAAAAAGCTACTACGTTTTTTAACTAAGAGTAGTCTAATAAGAAAGTTAGAATATAAGTCGACTTATAAAAAAAGCTTAAGATATTTTAAACGAATTTAAGAACGAAACTTATTCTTATAGTATTAGCGTAAGCTGAGAAGCTAATCGCCTTACCCTTTATTTATACTAAAGACTTTACAGATTCGATTACTAAAACGAAAGAAAAGAAATACAATTTCAATATAAATATAATAATCTTAACGACGTTAATATTATACCTTCGCTTTATATTTATTAGTAATAGAAAGACGTATTAATATACTTTATATCCTAAGGGGATAGCTAATATACTAAGGAGGTTTAAGATCGACGATTAGTTCTACGCTTTTATATACTTTAAGTTCTTTTAAAAGTAACGTAATTTATATACTCTATTTAATAAAGTATAAGATCTAATATATTAGAAAGCCTTATTAAATAAGCTAAACGTTTGCTTTTCTTTTATCTACCTTTTCTACCCTTAAGATATAACTTCGCTATTATTAGCTTCTATAGTAGATACGATTAGCTTTAATATCTATATTTAAGTTAGAATTCGTTTATTAATAATTACTTAAAAGATAAAGATTAGTTTTATAGTAGATATTCTAAAGGTATATATTAAAGGTAAATTGAAAAGTATTATATATCGATAGACTTAGCTACTTTGTACTTACGGGAAAGGCGTTAAATCAATTTAAGTAGCGTAACGACGTTATCTTAACTACTAATGTAAGCCTTCTAGTCTTAAACTCGAGGGAGACCTTTTTCTTATAAACGACGCGATATTTCGCTTATTATTAAATAAGCTCGTTAACGATAGTTACTTTAGTTTATTAGAATTATCTAATATAACTAAAGATATCGTTAAAGCTATCTTATCTCTTTTTTGAATAAAAGAGACGTACGCGACTTATTTATTTATATAAAGTAACTTAATAGATCGACTAATATAAGTAGAAATAGACGGTACTAGCTTAACGAACGAAGAGGTTAGAACGAAAGTTACTAGTATTATTTTACGTAGTATAGCGATTAAAGACTTCTTATCCTAAGGCTATTTATATTAGAAAGATACGAAAGTATATAAAGATAGTAATCTTTTGCTAAAAGCGGTTAAGCTATTAAGGTAAATAAGATCCGACAAGTTTACTAGGCTAAATATAGTAGAACTCGAAACGCTTTACGATTACGAAGACTTAGAAAAGAAATATTCGTAGGCTTATTAGCGAGCGACTCTAAGTAGAAAGCTTATACTTCTAATGTAAATTATAAATAAGTAGAATTAGTTTAGCTAGTTTAACTATTACTTAGACTAGTTAGTTTAATCGTACGTATTATACTAATATTATTTTAAATACTATAATTATTTATAAACTAGAGTTTTTATTTATTATATTATAAATATTAGCTAACGAAGTTAGTATTAGAAAGATATTTATATACGTTTTATTAATTCTACTTACTATTATAGAGTTGAAAAAGTAGAAGGCTACGAATCTTAAAGTAGAAATATACCTAATTCTACTTATTATATCTCTATAGTTAGTAATATAAACCTTCGATAAACTTATCGAAACGTTTCTAATACTTAATTTCTTTTATTTTACTAGTTTTACAACTTATCTATATTAAGATAACTTCTAACGTAAGTCTATATTAACTATAAATAAGATAAACAATCGATTTAGTATATAAGCTGAGAATATTAACAACTTAAAGATAGCTACGAACGTAATTATAATATCTTACTATACGTTTTAACGGCGTTAGGTTAACATCGTTGATACGACCTACGATCTTAACGAAGTCGAAGGGCTATAAGAGCTAGATAAGCTCTTAAGCCTAAAACAAACTATAAGTAAATATTAGAAAATAGTAGCTAAGGGTAAAAAGGTAAAAAGCTCGTCTAATATATCTAATTCTAAATCCGATAACGACTTTAAATTAAAATAAGATATCGACGAAGGTTTTAACTTAGAACTAAAGGAAAAGTATATTACCCTACTCTTATAATTAGACTAGTTAATTTACCCTTAGTTGTAAGTATTAAATTAACTAATCTAATTAATTATACTTTTACGTTAATATTTTATAATACTCCTCTTTTATCTCTTAAATAGACTAAACGTCGTAGAGTTAAATATAAACGAATTAAGCTTCGCTTTATTATATATTAGTATTTCAAATTCCAAATAGTTATAATAAACGAATATAACGTAATATAAAATAAGCGACGAATTAGTTCGTATATAATTAATAAGATCTTACGACTATATATAAGTTTAACTTTAGTTACTTTAGCGAAGAACTATATTATAGATATAGAAGAGTATTTTATAATAATTTAAGATTAGAGTAGAATAAAGAAAGTTTTTCTTAAACTAATATCTATTATAGTTAAAGAGATAATAGATCCTAAATAGTAACTATCGTACGAAAAAAGTAGTATAAGACTATATATATTATAGTTAGCTAAAGAGGATAATATAGTTTAAGCTTTATAATACTTCGACTAAGTCTTTAAGTTTAGATAGTAGCTTCTTTAACCCGAGATTATTATACGTATAATAGATAACTTTAAAGACTCGTTAACTTCTACGCTATTATAAGAGATATAAATATTTATTCTAAATAAAAGAATAAATATACTAATATATTTACCTAATAAGTAGATAATACTACTATAAGATAATATCCTCTTTATAAAAGTTACTTATATCTAACTATTTTACTTCGTAGACTACGAGAAAGTCGCGAAAACGATTAATGTATTATTAAAAAATTTAGCGAATATCTCGTAAGACGGACTACTAGAGAGCAACTAGATCGACGAGTCTAAGGGAAAAGAAAAGAGCGTATTACTTTCCTTAAGTCTTATATATACTTTATAGTTTCTCGCCTAAGATATATACTTATAAGACCTTTTATATATAGAAGATAAGACGAAGAGAATATTAGCGGATATATTTCGTACTTTACTCGTTAACTACTAAGTCGAACTTTTTAGCAAAACTACTTAATAAATAGCTAAATAACTACTAATATTAAATAAAAATAGTATAAAACTAAAAGCTAAACTTATAAACGAACTAATTTCGAAGTAGCTAAATAAAACGCTAGTTTAGATATAAGCTTTACTAAACGACGATAAATTTTACTTATTATATACGAATTAGGCTTAGTCGATCTTCTAAGTATTAGCTTACTAGCTACTATTTATATATATTGTTTAAACTATTTTAATATAGAAGGAAAACGATAAATAAATCTTAGTAGTTATAAATAACCTTTACTAAGTATAGTAAGTAGAAGAGAATTAGCTATACTAATATATATAACTAACGTTTAATAAGGCTATTACTATTATCTTAGAGAAGGTATCTTTTAACGTTTAATCTATACGTTTTAGAATAAGCTAAAACGAATATACTTAGATTATAAAAGAGTAGAACTCTAATAACTTAAATATTAACGTCTTAGTACTAAATTCGATAGTAAATAGTATAAGTCTCAACTATTAAAGTTAATATTATATTAGTATTATATATAGCTTTGTATAAAATATAGCGATATAATAGCAAATTCTAAGCTACTTATACTGTATTAGGTAGAAAAATATAGTATAATAGTATCTCTTTATAATTATAAGTACAATTAATAAGTAGTACGAAGAGCGAAGGATTTATAAAGTATATACCTTTATAGAATTAGACTAGTTAGTATAGTTTAGTATAAGACTAACTAGTCTAATTCCAACGTTACTTTAAGATTATACTAATTAGTCTAATTATAGCGGTTAAGTATTAACGTTTAGATAATAGATTATAGAGATTAAAAATAAAATCTACGTACTTAATAAAGTAAAAGATTTACTCGTTCAACTACTATTTGTATATAAAACGACGCGAATTATATTTTCGTAGCCGTTTAACTAGTACGTCTAAGTAGTAAACCTACTAATATTAGTCGAAGATTACTTTAATCGTAAAACTATATTAATTAGGAAGTTTTATACTCGTTTATATTAACTTATCGACGAAGGTAAAGAAAAACGAGTTAGAGTAGTAGAAAAGTATATCGAAATTATAAAACTTACTTTTGTTAATAAAAATTGTCGATAATTAAGACTAGACGAAAAGCTTATTTAGGATAAATAATAAGATATTATATATAACGATTTTAGTATTAATAAGTTCGATTAGGAAACGATCGAAAGTACTTTCTCGTATATATAAGATAATATAGTAGATCTTTTCGATGGGAGATAAACTATCTTACTCGTAGAGTTAGAACGCGACTAAGGTTATTTCCGATAAATATATAAAGCGTCGAAAGTAGAATTTAGCTTATTAACGCTTAAGGTAAAGACTTTTAGAATAAAGATATCGTACAAACGCGCTTAATCTAATTAATAGATAAATATACTTAGTAAACAACGTAAAAGTAGCTTATCTAAAGCTATAATTACCTTAAGTAATAATAAGTCTAATATAAAAGATATTACTATAATCGATACTCTTAAAGAAGTAGTTAATAAGAATAAAGTAGTTAAAGATAGTAAAAATAGTATATCTAATAACTCTACTCTTATAAATATTTATATTAATATAAATTTTAAGACTAAAGATAAGTAGTTACTTATTATAAGTAGCGGCGGTAGCTTAAGACTTAATAACGATAATTTAAAACTTAACGACTTAAAACTTAACGACGAAGGTTTAGATAACGATATAGAAGATTTATATAAGTTAAGGCTAAGTATAAGTAAAAGTAACTAAGACTTCTAATTAAACAAAGACTAATTTATTAATTCTTTTACGCTAATAAACGAGCTTTACGAATAAGTAACTATATTAGTTATAAAAGGCTTTTATAACTTAGACGATAATAGACGTCTAAGCAACGTAGTCTTTAAACTAGTAAAAGCTAAGTACTAGTATTACCGAGTAGCGGAGTAATAAACTTATATAGTAAGCTTTAGAAATAACGTCTAAGCTTAGAAAGATAATATATTAGTTATTTTCGAGAAAAGGTACTTAGTAGAAATTTAGTCGATCGTTAACTAATAGCTAAGATAAAACTAAAATAAAACTCTAGTCGAAGTTAAGACTAATAATAATAAAGTTAAAAAGGATATAGTCGAAGTTAAGACTAGTAATAGTAGACTTATATAAAATATAGTCGAAGTTATAACTAGTAACAGTAGAGCTAAAAAGAATATAATCGAAGCTAAGACTAATAATAGCGAACTTATATAAGATACAATTAAAGCTAAGATTAATAATAGTAAAGTTAGAAAAGATATAGTCGAAGCTAAGATTAATAATAGTAGAGTTAAAAAGGATATAGTCGAAGCTAAGACTAGTAATAGCGAACTTATATAAGATATAGTCGAAGCTAAGACTAATAATAGCGGAGTTAGAAAAGATACAGTCGAAGCTAAAACTAATAATAGTAGAGCCGTATAAGATATAAGTAAAGTTAGCGAATAAGTTAAATAGAAATAAGATTAGGTATCGAGCTGTAGATCTATACGTAGCCGTAAAAGCGTCGTTATCCCTAAGCTATCTATAGCTAGTTATATACCTTAAATATAAATAGTTTCGTACTTAAGCTTAAGTTAGAAATATATTACGTTTACATCTTATAAGTATATAGATTAACTGGTTTAATAAGTATATAAAGCCGACTAGTTTAATAAATCTATCTAAACTAATTAGTTTAATTCTAATTACTTCCTTTATCTAGTCGATTTACCTTAGTTAAAGACTTTAGTAAGCTCCGTAGATCTATATTTACTAATTTGAAGAAGTTTAGATTATTATCTAAAGCTATTTCTAGCTAATAATTACCTTTTATCCTACTCGTTATCTAAGTCGTAATCGAGTATATCGACTTTATATATTTTATTACCCTCTCGACTAATAATACTTATATCGACGATATTTATAATATTTAGTATAGTTGTATTAATTAGCCTAATTTCCTTTTCGTTGAAGACGTCGATCTTCTTTTATTTAAAGAGAAGGTAATCTAACTATTATATATCGGAGACGTCGAACTCATTTAAAGTACTTATCGACTTAGTAGGCGTCGGTAAGCTATTATTAACTAGCTTTAGCGTATAATTTAGCTAGTCGTAAGTAGTAGATAAGATAGTATACTATCTATTTTTTTCGTTTCGAATAAAGACTTTATCTACTATCTTATAATAATAGTATAAGGTTTAGTAAATATAGTTTAAACGAAAGTCGAATAAGTATCGTAAGTCGAGTTACGATTATTCTTAATATCTAAGGTAAAAGAAGCGTTAATATACTCTAACGTTATATCGATTAGCTTTTACTCGTTTCTAATAGTTTTATAGCGAATAAGACTAGTATATAATATAGCTTCTAATAATATAAAATCTATAACTTTGGATCGAAGTAACTAAACGAAGTAAAGTATCTCTAATTTATAATTAGTCGCTCGTTTATTATAAAAGAAGATAAGTAAAAAAGGTACTATAGTACGAAGTATATTATAGTTGTTATACCTAATCGCTTATAAGATAACGAAGTAGTAGCGAATCGCTTAGAGATAGCGATAAAGAGTATAAAACTAAATACTTATTTATAACTCGTTAGTAGTTTTCTTTATCTAAGTTATCTTCGTAAATATATTACTTTAAATCCGAGAAAAGATATTACTAAGGTATTACTTATCTATATAGTATAAAAGGTACTATATCTAATTATAAGTAATTAGATACTCTCGATTAATTATAAAAGTACTATTTACGATTAGGTAAGTAATAATAAAAGCTAGAATATACGAATTAAAGGCGTTATTTAAGAACTACGAAGTATAATAATACTCTATATTATTTTAATAAACCTTTTACGTTCGACTAAGTTTATTTACGTCTTTAGATATCGAAGGTTAAAAAGTTCTAAAAATAGTATTAACGAGGTTTATTTAGATATAAAAGAATATTAAAATAAGAAGTATCTACTACTTTCTATTATATAGATTCGTAGCTTTAAGTTACTAAGAGATAATATATTATATATACGACGTTATCTTTTAGTTACTATAGACGAGCTATAGCCTTTAACTAAATACTTTAAGTTTTATACTTAGAATATTAAAAAAGAGCCTATTATATACTTAATATATATTAGATATTTCGCCTTCGTTCTTATTAATAGCTAGTATTTAAACGACGTAACTTTGTTTAATCTTAGTTCGTTCGATATATAAGAAAGATAAAAGGTCGGCTAAGAAGTAAAAGGGCTATTTACTAAAGATAGATAAGATTTTCTATATTATAATAGAAGATATTACCTTAGTATAGAAAAACGGAGGGATTAAACTAATACTTCGAAGCTATTTGTTCTTAAAGAGCTAATATAGTCGCTATTAAGAAACGTCGAAGAGTCTAAGAACGTTAAACGAGCCGACGAAAAGATAAATAGTAAAATTAGCTATAATATCTTTCTATCTAAGACTAAGATCTTAAATACGCTTAAGAAAGTTAAAGTTATCGTATATAATTATAATATTTAAATCGTTAGCTACGCGTTTAAAGTTACTCTATTTTTATACTAGTAAAATTAATAATACTATAATTTAAAGTTAAGATATATATTAGAATAACGTAAAATAATTTATCTAATATATAGTATATAAACTTATAAGACGTTACTATACTTAGCTTAGTAAATATATCTTATATATATTTAAGGATATTACTACTTTTTAAGTATATACTTAATACTTAGCGAAGAAAGTCGTTCTTAAGTATAAACGAAAAGAATAGTATCAAAACGATTAGTAATAGCTATACTCTTTATTCTAAAAAAAGTCTAAAGTTATTTTTCGTAACTAGTTTTACTTAGTAATTAGGTATAAAAGAGAATTAATATTCTAATAGTCGATTAAATACTTTAACAAGATAAAGAGTATATTCTATAATCGAATTATACGAAATTGAAATCGTCGATATAATTTAATCGATATTAGATATCTTTTCTAATATAATAGGTATTATAAGTTAGTCTACGTTTTAAGAGTCGTTGTTAGAAATTAATATATATTATAACGACGAAAAACTTATAATTCAATTAAAGGTTACAAATACTTAGGTAAAAGAGAATAAAGATCGTAGTTCGAAGTAGATATTTTCGATATCGATTCGAATATAGTTATCTTCCAAAAACGTAATAAAGATATTAGAGTTTATAAGTAGCAAATAGACGAAAAGTTATCGAAATATAGCTATTAATAATATCTACTAACGAAGATATAATAAAATCGACAGCGAAATAGAATACTAAGTAGTAAGTAATAAACTAAAATTCGAATAGTAATAATAGTTTCGAATATTATCTTAGAACTCTTCTATTTAATTAAAGAAGTCGAAAACTTAACTAAGTCTTTAGTCGTAAGTAATATTAAATAATACGAAGTCGAGCGTTTATTAATAATCTTCGAAATTATTATTAAAGAAATCGGTTAAATTAGAAATTAAAGGTAAATTATTTTGGAAAATAAAAGAAATTTATAATAATAGAAGAGGAAACTAAGGAAAAGAAGAATAAAGATTATCTATCGTTTAAAATTTTAACTCTAATATTAAGATAAAATTTATAATAAAGTTAAGAGAATTATTTAAAAAAAGAAAGAAAATAATATTATCGGCCTTTTACTTATATATAAACTTAAACTATTTAGTAGTAATTTGGTAAAGATAGTTTAATTAGTTAGAATTAGGAAGTAGAGTATAGTAGAGTAAAGGGTACAGTTAGTACTAGAAAAAAACGCTCAACTCCTCAAACTCCACCTTAAATAGCCAAAACTCGCCCTAGACACTTAGCTACAATTCGGCGACTAGAATAGCTTACAAGCTATCCTTTATATATAAGATATTCAATTAATCTAAGTCTTCGATTCTATTAAGTTTGATTTTCTACGATTTCTATACGTTGTACGAGGTGGCTTTGAAGTTCGCCTCGATCGTAGAAATCGCGTTATAGGGGGTTACAGTGGGGTGAATCTCGACTTATAGCGCTCTCGAATTTCGACCTCAAGTTTAAACTATCGTATATCTTACAATCCTTACTCAAATTTTCTAGAAAAATATAAGATTAAAAGCGCTTATTAAGTTCTAAAAGTATAGCGAGTTTGGTTTAATTAATAGTTCTGGAAGGTAGCTTTTTTGCGGAGTAAATAAGGCGAGTTTTGCCGTAAAATGGCACTTGGGCGTTTTTTTCCGGCACCTACTGTACATATGCCAAATAGAACACTACCATAGTAGGCTAAGATCCTAAGACTAGGTTTGCTATAGTAATGCTAGAGTGCCTACGTTTTGCTATTCTAAGGGGCGTAAGACTTGATGGATACTACTTAATAATAGTCTCTAAGTACTTCCTAAAAAATTTTGACAGAGTTCCTTTAACGCTTCGCGTTAATTGTATTATTCAAATCTCTATTTTTTAGGTTTCCGTTATATAGTCTATACAACTAGTCTATATAGATATATTTATAAGGCAATAGGAACTCTATCATTTTTTAGTCTATAGCTTATTAGAATATTTTGGCTCTTTTCTACTTAGTCTCTTATATAAATCGTCTACTGCTCTTCTAAATACTCGTAATTTTCGATAATTAAACAACGTCTTCTTTCTTTATTATAATACCTTAGTATATCGTATTTTCTTTTTCTTTTTAAAACCGTTGCCTAATTTTAAATTGGCTCATTAATTATAATTCTATACTTCGAAACAACTTTTTACTACCGACGCCCAACTTAACTATTATATCGACTACTCTATACTAATTGATTTATTTTCTAGCTTTATAGATTTAAACTTTATTTGGAACTTAGATATCTTTATCTAAAGCTCTAAGTCTATTCGGTAGCTTATTTGTAACTTATATACTTATCGATCTTTAGATAGCGGTGTTATCTACGGTATTTAAGTACTAGTCTACTTCCTTAGGCTCTACGAATAGATATTAAAACGGTACGATAAAGATCTCTAAGTCTTTTTTATTATAATAGTTACTAATATATTACTTAATTTGGATCTACTACGCTATTCTAAACGTCGTATAATACGATCTAGATAGCTAGAATCGATCTAATAGATTGTATATTACTTAGGTGATATTGTACTTCTTACCAAAATAGGATATAGTAAGAGTATCGTATTCTAGACTATATTAGTCCTCTTACCTAATATAATTACGATGTAGATCGTGCCTTTAACTAAATTCGGAGAAGAGTAATGTAGTATTATTCGTAGGTTTCCTAATACTAATCCTCTCCTTATAGACCAACATTTGGTTAAGGTATATGTAATATCGTCTCTTTTCTATTGTAAATATTTTAATTGGTTTAGAGTTAGCCTACTCTAATTAGTATACTTATAAGTATTAAACTATTCTACCTCTCTTCGTTTATATTAACGTAGTCTTAAAATAAGTAATTATAGGATAATATTGCTACTAGCGTCTATACGTATATATTACTAGGACCAAAATAAGTGTTATATATTAAGTTTATAACCCTACTACGAGATACGCGGTTCTAAAGGCGTATTGCTTTTGTCGGGATAGACGAGCTATATACTATTTACTAATAGCGTGATTTCTATAAAGCGTATCTAAGGTTATCCGAATTTCGTTGAACTCTACTAAGGGAGATACCGTTGTTTAAGTATACCGCGACGCTTATAAAAGAAGCCGAGATATTTATCCTTATAGCTATTAGATTTAGACGGCTTAGGTAGCTAGTTAGTCAATTAGAGATTATTCGTAAGCCGTTGGACCGACTCGAAATATCTATTATCGTACAATATTTAGAACGTAGAGCATTTAAAGATTACCGGCGACTAGATATCTTCGCTAAATAGAATACTACTAGGATTATCCGTAAAACTATCATTTATATAGATAGTAAGAAGGCTCTTATCGACGTTAAATATTATCTAATAAAGGTTATATGGAAGTCCGGTATAGGCGACCCGAGTAAGGTAGTTTATAAGTATAACGCTAATGTCTAGTTTACCGACTAAGATAGGTTATATAATAACTTTAAGCGAAAAGAGTCTACTTATCGGATTATATTAGCTACCGTATTACTCGGTATAAGTATAGATATATTAGACGTAGAGCGAATAGTATAGTTTGGACTAGTTAAATCGTAAGACGTAGTGGACTTATAGTAACGCTTTGGGCATACTATTCGCGTTAAGACTAAGACTAGTATCGTATATTTCTTTCTACTATACTAGTATTTCGATAAGCTAAGATTACTAGACGACTTCTATATTATTTAGCCAACTTTGCGACTACTTTACCCCTTTTCTTTATACCTTCCCTTTTGTTTTAGTAATCTCTAAATATTTACTCTAAATAATATTAATATCGACAACGACGATATAAGTATTACTTCTACTAGCTTATATATATCGTTTGTATTTATACTTATCGACCTCTTAGAATTAGTAAACGTTTTTACTAATAATTATCTAATAACTTAAATTGATTCTATTCTTAGGTTATTCGATAGAGTTAAGCCTAAGAAATAAGGTAAGAAAGAGTTATAATACTAGGATTAGCTACGGAACGACTATCTAGATATATACGTATTCGCTAACGATAGATATTTCCGAAAGTTGATACTTATATTACTCTAGAATATCGACGAAGACGATTCTCGTATTTATTAACCTACTACGTATTACAATTACTATAACCTTATTCTAGGTATATTCGACGAACTACCTCCTAAGGTCTTTGGTGGTAAGAAGCTAAATACTAACTTTCGGGCGTAGTTTATCCTATAGTAGGTATAATTATATACCAAAAGTATAGCTAAGAGCCTATATTTAGATATCCTACGTATATTCTATCTATTAGTAGAGGTATTTTTAGGTGTATCTTTGGCTATTTCTTTATTAAAATATATTACTAGCGTCGAAGATAGAAGTAGTTTCGTCGTCGACGTCGACTACTTTATTTGCGATATTCCTAGTTTCGGTGACTAGGAACTATTGGATTCGTATAGAGTAGATTTTATCCTTTAGTTTCTAATGTTTTATTATAATAGTAGAAAGAAGTAGTTAGCTTATAAGAAAATATTAATTGACGGAAAATTTACTTCGGCGTCGATATCGACTATAGTATTATATACGTCTTCGACTATATCGACTCGACCTTCTAATTATAATATATCTATAATACGTACGTTGGCCTTAGCTACGCTAAATACGTTGTTCTCGTTAAATATAATATTAGTAAAGGTATATATCTTACTCTAGTTTAGATTTACTTCGTTGAGTTCGAGTACGACTCTTATTATAATATCGTAAGGACTAATTATATCGTCTATGAATCTAACGAAAAAGAGATATCGTATGGTATAATTAATCGGTAAACTAGACGATAAGCGAAGAAAGTAGTATATAATATTAATAATACTTACCGGTTTGTAATATCGATAGAGTATCTTTATAGTTTAGTGATACTAGATATAGGTCGAGTAGCTTAACTTTAGTATAGTTTTAGTGTAATCGCCGTAGTAGTCTTAGAAATCTTGGTTTCGTAATCCTATAAATATACTAATTGGTATATAGTTATACTTCGAAATATATTAATTGATATATAGTTTCTAGATTAATTAGTATATTATAGGATATAATTTAATATTATAAATAATAGCGGGTATAATAAATAGCTCGATTATATCTATATTTACTAGCTAATTTACTATGTATAAAGGGTAATTTATGTTAAATCTCTAATGAGAGACTTATCTAGTTTACCGCGTATAAGATGAATCCTATACTAAATACTAATGTTTCAACCTTATATGATAAATAGTTGTCGTATCTTATAAGGAGTATTAGGCCTTCTTTTTTCTTAAGCGACGAGGATAGAGGTTTTTAGTAGAAGGCTTCTTCTATTCGGAGGTAATCTCCTCCTACTTAGCGGAAGTCTTCTACTACTTAAACTTGGCGGGTTTCTCTTACTTAGAGGAATACTCCTACTCTAAAGGCTCTTACTATTTAGTAGGGTACTCTAAAGGCTTTAGATACTTAGTAAGGTATTCTAAAGGCTTTAGATATTCGGCGAAAGAATACTTCTACTCGGTGAGTTGCTCCTATTAACCTCTTATAAGTATTACCTAGTTTAGTAAATCTTCTAAGCTAAGAATAATAGAGTCGTTATTATTATTTTCGGTAATAGGTATTCGTATAAGTACCGCGAGTTGTATATTTATAATAAGGTTACTATTATTATTATTATTAGTAGTAATATCGTCGTCTAGGCTTAATATAATATAATCGTTGTTATATATTATATTATCTTCGATGGGAATACCTCCGAATAAGTTGGTATCGTTGGCGTCGCTTATCTCGATATCTAAGTCGTCGTCGTCTACGCCCTACTCCTCTTCCGCCGTAGCGTCTCGTATTCGCTTCGACGAAACTTTATCGTCGGACGTCGGTTCCGCTTTACGTTTACGACGGCGTATTAGAGGCTTTTCTTCCTCTAGTTCGTCTCCCTCCTCCTTAATTCCGTATTCAGCTCTCTTTTTAATTGAAAGATTATTATAAAATAATTAGCCCTTCTTAGGCTTCCCGAGTAGGTACTAGTACTAGCGCTTTACTAAAACTTCTATCTATTCTTTAATTTATAAGAATATCTTAAATAAGTCGTTCTACGTAACTATATCTAACTCTAATTTTAGTACTAATAATTCTTCGTTATCTATATCTATCTTCTAAGTATAATAGTATATAAAGGCGGAGCTAATAATCTCTATATATTATATTAGCCGTTAAAAGTTCTTCGTCGCTACCTTATCTTTTATACTTAGTACTTTCGCTATAATTAGATAGATTAGCTACGAATAGAAATTATTTATAATTTATATTCGTTTATTCGAGTAGTCGCGAATTAAGTTAGGAAGCTCGATTACCTAAATATAGCGATTAAATAGTAACGAAAAGGTTAGCTTTATAACTTCGTATATTATAAGCTAACGAAGATTAGCGGAGTCGAATTGAATACGTATATAGGGTATAATTTCTACAATCTACTTATAAGAGTTAGTATAGGATAATACGGAGCTACGAATATATTAATTAAAGTAGTAGCTAATATACGAGCTATAGATTTATCAATTGGTATAGATCTAAGTCTATACTAATTAGTATAAAACTAACTTAACTGCGATATAAGTATTTTAATTGGTATATTTAAAGGAATATCTATATATACCTTTCGAAGATATCGCTCTTCTACTTACTCGCAAAGGGTACTAATAATCTAAAGTAAAAACTAAGCTATAGGTTTATCTTATCTAATCTAGTATAAGTATCCGATGAATTAGAAAACTATAGCTATATTTTATACGAATATAACGCTAATTCCAACGTAGTAATTATTATAGTAGTTTAACCTAACGCTAGATATAAACGAGTTTAAGACTAATACGTCGACTTTATACTCGTCTACCGAGTTTTAATCTACTATTATCTTATCCCGCTACGGATTATTTATTCTAAATGAAATAAATGAAACGAGTAGGCTAGCCTTACGAAGAATAGTAATAACTATCTTATAAGAAGTTAGTATATATAAATCCTTTATTTCGGTTAAAATCTTTACAATTGTATTTAAAGGAAGTTAATAACGATTAGTATCTACTCTCTTTTCTTTTTCTACTAAAGATATTTTAGTAGAATATAAATGAAGAGTAGAGATTTAGAAAAAGTAAAGTATATTATCGCTATATACTCGTATAGTAGAATATATTTATAAGCCGAGTTTAAGCTCGTATATAGATATACTAGGCTATAGTCGCCGCTTATTTGCTATAAAGTCTCGACTAGCTTCGACCTAAGTTTAGCCTTAGTTGGCTTCTTAGCCGTCTTAGTTCCTTTGAATTTAGTTTTAGCTTTATCTTAAGGCGTAATAGGGATATATACCTCGTCTTTGGTAACTTCTATCGTATCGGCTTCGGATATAATTAGCTCTACCTCTACTATTATTTATTTAAACTTTTCCTTAGATATCTTTATAAAGATATCGTTGAGATTTAATATCTTTTATAAATAATAGTCTTATACTAAGTACAATAAGGTATAGACGATACTAAAGCTTAGCACCGTAGTATACTTTTTGCTACTAAGATTAACCGGCGTTAATTTATCTACGTAATCTAAGCCGTTAATATTTAATATAGTAGTTACAATGTTCTTTAGTAACGAGTCTATTTCGTTAGTAATATATTCGTATCGCTCGTCGTATACTAGTATTATAGTTACGATTTCTATCGGTAGAATATTATCCTAAGGATACGTTATTTGCTTATTCGGTAAGATAAACTTCGTATTTATACCGTGGTTCAACGTAAATATCTAGTACTACGATAGAATAAAGCGCGTAGTTAAATTATAGTAGTCTTCCGAGATTCTTCGCTAAATCGACGGCTATAGAGTCTACTACGCCTAGCCTAACTTCTAGTCGATTTTCTTTAATTCGAAGACTCTCTTATCTTCCTCCGTACTCTTTTTCGTTTATAAATCCTTATCCGACTTTTCGTAAATCGGTTTACACTTTTTCTTAAAGATATCGTCGACCGAAATGGTATATAGTATCTAAATTAAGCGCCGAATTACGTTACAAAGCTAGAGTATAAATACAAAAGCGATCTAATCTATAACCCGATTCTAAGTAGGTATAGTAGTAATAAAACCAACGTATATTTTAAGTATTAGGCGTAGGATCCTCTATATTGTACTTCGAATATTACGAAGCGCTACTACTTCGTTATAGATAATTATTCGTTATACAAAGTCCTTATACGATGTTATTTGAACTTCGACTTTTATAGCTTAGACGATCTTCTGTTTCTATCCGCTAAAAGAGGAGGAGTTAAGTTAGTCGGGTTCTATTATATCGTCGAAGCTAAAGTGGAGTAGGTTAGCTAGGAATATACCAATTAATATAATTCTATATTAATTGATAAAAATATAGAATAAAAAGCAACTTATATATCTTCTTCGTTATTATCGTCTATATCGAGTTCGACTCCTTCGTTAGGATTTTAACCCAACGCGGCTATATCGTTACTATTTGATTTATTGTTATCTTTACCCTTATCTAGTACCCTACTCTAATCTAGCGTTATACTCTACTCTACTATAGTAAGTACGCTACGTAGGAGTAACTCGTTAATCTCTTAAACCCCGATATATTCGCTTTGATCGTAAGGAACTTTGCTAGTCTTAGACTAATATTTGGAAATCGTAGTATAAGTAGTTAATAAAACGTTTAATGCTATACGCTAATCTTCGCGGTTAGCGGCCTATTCTCCTATCTTCTTATCTAACGCCGTAGTAGTTAACGTCGCGTTACGCCTAAGGTTATCCTTAGGGATATTAGCGACGTTCGAGTAGTATACTTAAAAGGAGAATATTGGAAAGTTCGAAGCTACTTCTTAGAACGTTTATTTAAGTAGCTACGTTAGTATCTATATTATTATCGATTTAGTAATAATAGACTATCTCTTAGCTTAAGTAGCCTTAAGTTTGTAATAAGCTATAACTACGGTTAAAAAGTAGATAAATATTTTACTTATTCTAACTTCGTTTATTAGTACTTATAAGTTAATTAAGCTTTACTCTAATATAAACGTAATAAAAGTATCTATAGATGTTAGTATAAGATATAAAGGTAAATATACTAATTAGTATAAATATATAGAGGTAGAATAGTTACGAATATACTAATTAATATGTTAAAGATTAGATTAATTAGTATATTCGTAGCCTTCCTATTAGAATAAGTTTACCGATAAGTTAATAAGGTAGAAACTAGCGACTAAATATACCTCTAATCTTTTACTTTGTCTAAAAGTATTTGTCTTTATCCTACTTATAGTTAAACTTTTTTACTATAATATTCTCGTCGAGTAGTTCCTTCTTAAGTTTATCGGTATTATCCTTCGAAAGTCTACTAAGTTATCGTAATACGAAAATAAGCAACTTCTTATCGTCTAATACTTTCTAGTATAAGTAGCCTCGTATTAATAAGTCTTTAACGGCAAAACTACGTTTAATAGCTATAATTATCTTCTCCTTAGCCGTATCGAAATCTTTAGAAGTATTAAACGTAAGCTACTTAGCTAAACGATCGGCAACGTAGTTTTAGTTAGCGATATAGTCGGCAAATAAACCTTTGTTAAAGAATATCGGAAACGTTTCGATAATATTTCCTTATAAACGATATTCGATTAGCTCCTTAAAATAATTCGTACGATATATATTATTAATGATTTTATATAGCGTAGTGTTGTCGATTAGTAGGATATCGCTTTCGCTAAAGTTTATAGTCTTCGTATCCGACTACTTATCTTACTAGGCTTTCTCTATCTAAACTAATATCGATATCGATAAGAAGGTACGCCGATATATACGCTATAAGGTATCGCTAGATTATATAAGTTTCGCAAAGTCTATAATCGATCTAAGCTTAATACGCTACGTAACTATGTTGAGCTTAATTATATTTAGACTTATAATATTCTATATTAGCTTATTATAGGTATCGTCGCCGAGTAGAATATTCGCCTAATCCTTTAGCCGAAATAGCTAAATGGGATTAAGGATTAGTTACCTATTAGTAAGTACTACTAAGCCGAAGACGCTATCTAAGCGCTATTTTCTATTACAACGACGGTTAAAGTATATTAGGTATAATATAACCTAAAGCTAATTGTTAATATAAAAACTAGCGAAAGTTTTATCGGTATTGATAAGATACTATTTATATTAGAGGTTACTAATACTATTCTACCTAGTTATAGAGTTTATAAGGTAAGTTAATATAGTAACGATAACTATTACGTTTATAGCTACGGCTATTTTCTCCTTATTTTTCTGTACTAAGTGATCGTTTATATCGCTTTACCGGATTAAGACTACTAGCATTAGTCGTTCTACCGCTATAAGGGCTAAGAGTAAGTTCCTAATCCCTAGGTCGCTAAATATCTTAGGGATTCTATCGAATAGCTCTACCTAAAAGTAATAGTCGTACTCTTCCTAGTTATTTCTATCCTCGTATTCGATTTTTAGCCCGCCGCGTATAAGGTAAAATAGTAGTCCGAACTACTTAGTAACTATTTAAATGTTAGATAATTACTAATAATATACTAATTAGTATATAAGATTAAAGGTAGATAGCCGCAAATATTCTAATTAATATAAATCTAAGATATCTAGATCTATATTAATTAAAGTATTTGTAGATTTAATTAGATAGTAATATACCTTCGTAGTTAGAATATTGCGCTAAAGCTTTAAGATTATAGTACTTTAAAATAGCTACGAATTCTACGATTTTAATCTTATTATTAGCTTTTAGAATATAAGCTAAGGTTTAAGACTTATATTTCTTTATTACTATAGTATTAACGATCTTCGCCCTTATCGTATTTTAATACTTAGTCGGAGCTTCGATAACCTTATACTATTTGTCGAATAGTTTGCCTAAATATATCTTAGTCGTAGTCGTTATAAGCTACTAATTAGGATAGCTAAAGTTAGGGTAGTAGTTACAAAGGTTATAAAAGCTAAAGTATACTAGTATATAAATCTTCGTAGCGAACGAGTTTTTATATTTCTTCTTTTACTCTATAAAGCTCTTATTTATCTCTTTTATACCTTATTCGTCGAGATTAAGCTAGCGAAAGATAAATAGTTTAAGAATGTCGTTAGATTCCGCGAAGAATAGGTAAGCTATAGATTCTTTAGGTAGCAAAAACTCCTTAGGGTATAATCGCTCGCTAGATTTGGCCGCCGCCTTTAAACGTTAGACGTTAATATCTATCGGCTATCTATCTCCGGTAGATTTAGCCGTAGGAACCTACGAGCCTTCGGCTAGTGCTTTTATAGCTAGTATTGGCGCCTCTATAGCTAATGCCGGTGCCTCTAGTACCTCTATAGCTAGTTCCGATACCTTAGTAGCTAATACTAATGCCTTTGTAGTTGGTGTTAGCGTATCGATAATCGAGCCTAACGTATTAGTTGCTATATCGTCGTCGATATCTATAGAAATAAGGCTAGATACTATAGCGAAAGTAGTATAGAGACGTATAAAGAAGCTTAGTTGTAAGTATCTCAATTAATATAAATCGTAGATGAAGAGAAAGATAGATCAACTAGCTAATTAATATAAACTATATAAACGGGAGAGTTAGTATTAGTTAGAAAGAGAAGACTAAAAATCGTAAGTTAATATAATATAAAAGAAGAGAAGGTTCGAAGTTGAAAAAATAAAGTAGGTTATAAGTTAATAGTTAAGCTAAAAGCTTAGATTTATATTAATTAGTATATTTTTAAAGTAGCCGTAAATTAGTAACTATATATTATAACCGTAGTAATAGTATAATTGGTAAATAATAGTTATATTAAAATATAGTTATTTATAATATAAGTATTCGAGGTAAAGTAACTATTTTTATACTACTATATACGGAAGACTTACCTAAGCTACGTCGATTATAGCTCGTACTTAGTTTTCGAACTATATTCCACTTAAACATATAATTAGCCGAAGGAATAATAAAAATATACAAATATACTAATTATAATAGACTAATAGATATATTAATTAGTATATTTGTACTAACTTATTGTTATTATTATTTATATAAGGTATATACTATATTAATATTGAGATGAGTGAAGTCGTCGTAGTAGAAGCTAACTCCGTAGACTTACTACTTTTACTCTTTGTTTCCAAATCGGTTTAATTCTACGTTATCGTCTCTAATGCTATACGAGTAGCTAAATGTCCGTTTATCCTTGTAACTAACTATTGCAATATCGTTAGTCTTAGTATCTAGTAAGCCGACTTAGTCTTCGATATAGCGAAGCTTTACTTCTTTTTCGTTAAAGACGTCGAGCTTTTTATTAAGCAAAGCTATTATCTTATTCGCTTATAAATTGGGTATATTAAATAGGTCCCTCGTATTATAGTTAGTATCGCTTTTACTATTACGATATAATAAGTACGTATAGTCTAAGCGGTCGCGTATAATACTTGGTATCGTATACTATCTACTTAGATTACTTCCGAACCTAGTTTCGAGTATCTTTTGTATTATAGTGGTATATGGGCTAACGGCCGCTATATGGATAAACGTATAGTACGAATTATACGTAGAGTTGCGGTTATTTTTAATATCGATGGCGAAGGATACGTTAATATGCTCTAATATTAGATCGATAGCTTTCTATAAACTATCCGCGGTAATATACTAAATAAGGCCAAATCGAAGTATCTTATTAGATAAAACCTAGTCTAAAATAGTAAGATAAAGGAGCTAAGCAAAATACAATATCTCTAGACTATAATACGTAGCCTTATTACCGTAAAATAGTAGGTAGATATTCTAGATTAAGCTACGTATTATATTATAGTCTCTAACTTAGACGGTAGTTAATAGTACTAAGAGAAAACGAATAACTTAGAGATATCGATAAAGACTACGATATTTAAATTTATTCCGTAGAAGTGTATTATCTATATCGTTAGTAGTAGTCTATTCTTCGTATACGTCTTAGCTAAATACCTAGTCTTCGATCTTAGTGAGTCTCTATTCGATACTACTTAGAGGTAAAGAGAAAAGAGTTTCTTATAGACTATAAGCGTCTAACGTACTACTATTAACTAAACCTTCTACGACGAAGTCTTTGATTACAAAGTAGAGTATATAGGAGTCGAAGTTATCCTTAAGGACGTTGAATACGTAGTAGTATTCGTAGTGCTATTACGTAAGTTTAAGTTTACCGAAGCCGATAGTATCCTTTTAGATAAGGGGCTAGAAATACTTAAATATTATATTAACGAAATTTATTAAAACGTAAAAGAATACCGAAATAGAGACGATTTACTACTTACGATCGTATATATCGTATACTTTTAGCTAAGAAGAGATAATATACCTAATATACGACGTTGTCTTTTAATCGCTATAGATAAAGAAAAGTTGAGACCCAAAGTTGGATAACTTTATACCTAAAAGATCTAAGAATAACTTATTATAAATACGGTATACCTTAAAGATTTCTTCTTTATTCTTAGATATTACTAAGGTCTAAAGAACGAAGCTTTTAGTCAATACTATTTAGTTAATCTTTAGGAAAGGTGGTAAATCTATAAGAAACTTAAGAGAGATATCGTCTCTATTAAATATAAAGTAAAATCCGTAGGTAATAATAAATCGAATAGTAAGATAGAGGAACTAAGGCTTAAGTATAAGGTAAGTATAGATCTATAAGTTCTTAAAACGGATATAAGGCCGCTATTAATTAAAGTAGAAAAAGCTTTGTACGTTGTTACTCTTAATAAGAAGATATGTTGTAAAATTAGCTATCGTATCTCTTCGGCCTATACCTAAGCCTTAGATACGTTTTAAGAAATTGAAGTTATCGTATACGATAACTAGATTTAAATCGGAAGAGATACAACGAAAATGTTTCTAATTATTATTAGTATATATAAATAATATAAATTTAACTAACGTATAATCGATTACGTCGTAATATTAAATAGTAACTTATTAGTTACTTTATATAACGAATATATATTAAGCTATTAGAAAATATCTTATACTTATCTCAAAATACTACTAGACTTTAGGTATAACTTAAGTACTTAGAGAATAAAGTTACCTATTTATAAAGCGAAGCCGCTAAATAGGATAAATATAATTATAAGAATTCTTTCGTAATAATCTTTATACTTATATAATATATAGCCTTACTACGATAGTTAATAACTTCGTTGATTAACTATCAATTCTCCTAATAAATAACTTATAAGAGAAGTATATTCTTATACCTTTAACTATATATATAAGAGAATATTATTAATCTAACTAATATCGTTAACGTTTTTAATTAAACGGTTAGTATTAAGGGCTAATATATATCGAGTAGCGATATTTCTAAAGGACGAAAACGCGTCGATATACCGAAGGGACGATAGCTCTTAGCGGAGTTTCTGAGGTATAAGAAGTTCGTTTTCGTCGCTAGCGAAGTAGATATAGACGCTATTCTTCTTTAATACCGATTGGATACTATTATTACGAAGAGTTTCGACGAATCGAGAAAGGCGTCGTAGGATAATACTCTAATTTCGGATAAATTTCTTAAAGCTATAAGCTTTTCGATGTCTAATTTGGCTAGAGGTACGATATAATCTTTAAAACCGAAGAGTCTCTTCAACAAATAAAGTAATATTAGTATCGGAATTAGTATCGCTTATCGATACGGTATTATTACTACTTAAGAGCTCGTCTAGTTCGTCGATTAGTAGTTGAGTAAAGGTAGAGAAGGGTTTATTCGCGGAGGAGGCGATAGCGGAGTTCGGCGTAAATAACGCTTAATCGACTAGCAAAGGCGGTAATACTAGTAATGAACTACGAATAGAGAGATAAGGTAATAACGATAGAGGAGAAGAGTATTCTATTATAGACTAAAGTATCTATATTTAAAGCGTTGATATAGGAATTAGCGAATGAGGGTATAAATATACTAATTGATATAGATGTAGATATGGTACCTTAGGTGGAGGAAGAAGAAAAGGTTTTAATAGGCCTTAGACTAATTAGTGGTAGTTCTATATATGTATTTTGATTAGGTGGAGTGGGTGGGGTAGGGGGGTGGGGCCAAAAGATATATAGTAGAACCGTAAAACGCCATATTAGGCTGAGCACCTAAGACTACTTAATGATAGCGCGGCTATCTCTGTTGCTGCTGCTTCTTCTACATCTGATGTGGCAGTTCGACTAATGTAGTCCGTAGACTGTCCTGCATAAGCGAGGCTCAGTCAACATCCTACTAGGCAAAGGGAAGGGCTTCGTAATATGGAATGCAATACTATGCCATAACATCGGCTGACAGGCCTCGTTGTTCTATGTGCATCACTCTCCTTATCGAAGCGCTACGTTTTGCTTAAGGCATATGTCGTATCATCAACCTGATATTCACGAGGTACTAAGCTACTGCAAGGGCAATATATTGTAGAACTAACGATAGTCGGCCTTCTCACACTAAGATGTGGCATTCGTGGCTCACAGCTTGAGCTAGAGAGGACAATATGGAAGAGAGATAACAGACAGGACGCTGCGACTCCTAGCCAAATGCCTCGCTGGGCCAGTCTTGGGGGGTTCATTAGAACTGATTGATTCCCCAGTACTGTTCCGCGTAGAATGTGCTGGGTTCTGCCTTCTTCCACATGTCATTGAAAGCAGAAAAGAGAATGAGGTTATCGGAATGTCCAGCACCAAACACAGTCTTGATCGAGGTGATGGCTGCTCTCTGATTCTCCTTGCCAGGCACAGCATCGCCGTTCGCACAGCCCTGCCACGGCCAGCCCGTTTCCGTCACGACGATTCGCTGGTTGGGGTTTTTGAGGACATTTCGAACCGCAGCCACCTGATTGTAGACAAACATACCGGCCGCTGGGGCCGGAGTGTTTGGGTCGAAGAATGGATGTATATTCACGGCGCAGAAATCCGAGACGTCACAGAGCCAGGGATTCCGGAGAACGGCAATGAAAGTATCAACTGTCACCACTGGGCCGTGGAAACCAGCACTCCGCAGCGACTGACGAGTCGCGGCGACCGCGTTGATAACCTCCTGGGCAGTGGCCTGGCCGTTGTTGACAAGTTCGTTCCCAACACTGACGGCTTCAACAACAGACCAATCTCCATGGGTATGGACAGCATCGACAAGCTCTCCAATTTGTTTCTCCAAGTTGTCCAGTTGAAATATTCCCAAGAAGAGCTTCAGACCAGTCGACCTGGCAGCCGAAACAGCGGTAGCAACCTGACCACAGTCCACCCCGTAGATTCTCACAAGACCGTATTGCGTTGCCATTCTCTGAAAGTCGGACAGCACACGACTCCCTGTCTTGCAGGCCCCGTGGGCATTGTATGCCGAGTAGGAAACTCCTGGCAGGCTAGCTGCCGCTGCCGTGGAGTCTCCGCCTTCTACCCCATTCGGCTCGGTGTGAGGCCCGCCGGCTGTAGATGCTCCTGTGCTGGGATCCGGAACTTGTGTTGGGACAAGACCCACAGGGCCTGTGGATTGTTGGCCGACAGACGCTGGTCCGCCTGCACTGGTAAGGGTTGTAGCCGTTGCCTGTATACTGTATGGTTGGGCACGGTTTGTGGTCGGAGGTACCAGCATTATCACCTCAGTGGCTGTTCGCACAGGCTGCCCGTTGTGATCGACGAACACCACGGCTTCGGTCATCTCAGTCGGCGAGGGGATGGCGCTGACCACAACTGTGATGCTGTCCCTTCTCAACATAGCGGTCTGCGGATTGTGAAATTTGAGCTGGGGGTGACGATGTCCTGCGCAATATCAGCCACAGCCGGCCCGCAGGCGCGTGAGGTGAGCGTGAACGTACTGGGCGGGTGTGACGCAGCTATGTCTAGCAGCGACGAAATGACGAACGCAGGCGTTGCAAGTCTCATTGTTTGTGGAGGGATCGGTGCGTGGGAGTGTAGGAGGCAAGGATGAAGATCTCTTGTTGTTCAGGGGAGACGGACCTGGAGCAGTACGTGATAGGTGTCAGCGGGAGGTCACGTAGAGAAGAAGTCATTCGCAACGCTTGAATAGCCCCGTGCTCCAGGAAGCAACGCAGCAGGCGAGACACGGGCAACACACTGATTGGCTGTCTAGACTATCTTCCTTAGATATTGCGTCTTCATAGGTAGGTTGTTAAATTGGTCGAGGTAGGTAAGGTGGTGTGAGGTTGGGAGACAGGGAGAGGAAGCATTAGACACTCACCAAGAGAGTTTGGCAAGGACTGTAAAAACCTGGACCAAGTTCGGCTCGGAAGAAGCACCGATCTGGCGCAGGAAGCAGCCATGTTCCGAATTGATTGCTGCTGGGTTGGACGCCGCAATGTGCTCCTAAACACGACACCACCTGACATTCCAACCCGCTCTGCGCCTGCTTCGTTCCAGTACTGCTTTTGAGCTCTGTTTGACAGAGGCAGGAGCGAATGGCCAGGGCAGTCTACACCTACCATCCAAGAGAACCCGCTCTTGCTGTCTATCAATTGCTCCAGGGTCCAAAGCGCCCCCGTCCGTATAGCTCAAGGGATCCGTGCAAACATGCAGTCGCCCCCATCCAGGTGGCTTCCAGATGTTGTAGCTGAACGTCGAGTATGAATTAAGTATTAAGGGACCTATCTGATGCCGGTACCAAGTAAGGGGCGGAAGGAGGACGAAAGGCAGCTCGTTCGGCGGCCAAGCACCTCTATAGAGCCATATCATGCGACCATGAACAACGCACCCGAAGCACAAGCGACAGCCATGTCTAACCGCTCAGGACCCTGCTGCTACCAGCTAATTTCCGAAACGCCATCAAAGACAGAAATAAGCAATGGCACAATGCTCGCCATGTACTTGTCGCTCAGGCGGCCGCAGGCACGGCGAGTTTGCTGTTCGTCTTCCGCGTCATTACTTTGGTGATAGCGTGCCGAATTGTCGTGCCCGCCTTCTCTGTCTCCTTCTTGGACAAGCCTGAGGTCACACAAACCTTCAACGCCGGTTGAAGTGTCCACGTCTTGTCCCTGGTACCAATGTCGTCCATGATGGGCCGACTCTTCAAACGCGTTATCAGAACCCCATTCGCTAGTGCCTGCTGACGTGATTAGTACAGAGTTGTAAGCAAATAGCAAGCGTCTCGATGGTTGACGCAGACCAGCATACCTCGTCGACACACTCCTGCAGAATCCGCTCCTGATCTTGTATCGTGAGTCTACGGGACTTGACAACCTCCGGCTTGATGACAAGCATCATTACAGGGTTATCGGGAGCACTCGAACACGTCACCCAGTCGCTCCTAGGATCCAGCTGAGCCTTCATAGTCTTGATGTTCTCGCGGCATTGCTGTAGGATCTCGGGGTTCGACTGGAGCACATTCAGCGTCTCGCTGGCAGTAACTGCCATCATTGCAGGCAAAGCAGCCGAGAAGGTATAAGAGGCAGCGGTGATGCGTTGATGTTCAACCACATCCTTGGCACCGGCGCAGAAGCCACCTCCAGCACACAACGGGCCGGCGAGCGACCCGACAATCATGTCGACTTGAGACGAATCCACGTTCTGGGCTTCCGTCAAACCCCGACCAGTGCGGCCGAGCACACCGAACGACCAGGTCTCGTCCAGAATCAGACGGAACTTATATTTCTCTTTCAGCTCGATAAGTTTGGGCAGGTCGTTGCTGTCGCCCGTCGTCTCAAACAGACCCTCGGTTACGATGAACCTTCTGGTTAGCTGCTTCCTAGACTGGTCTTGTACCACCTTTTTCATGACGCGCTCCAAATCTTCCATATCGCCGTGTTTGTACCAGTAAACGGTACTACGGGAAGCTTGGAGGCCCTTGAGGATCGCGTAGTTCACAGCCTGGTCGGCGAGGATCACGTCCCTTCTCTTGCAGAATGAAGGTATGACGCTGGAGATGGTGGAGAAGGCCTGGGCATATACTATGCAGCCTTCAGTACCAAGGTACGAGGAAATATCGGCCTCTGTCTTCATGTGTACGTCCTGGGTTCCGTAGAACTGCGGCGGCCCGCAGGGACCGACGCCATAGGTCCGCAGCGTCTGAATGGCTTTCTCCTTGATCTGATCATTCGCGTTTAGGTTGTAGAAATTGTATGACGCCAAGTTGGTGACGGTCTTGCCGTTCACTAGTTTCGACTTCGGGGCAGTGGGCCTGTCGACACGACACCAATTAGACTGATATTCAACAAGTAATTGGTGGCTGTGGAAGGTTCGGGGAGATAATGCACAGGGAGAGTGGACGAACCCGAGCAAGACAGGCAACCTCTCTGCCTCGGCCTCTTCAAGGGCAGTCTGTGGCGCCACCAGCGGTTCCGGAACCCACTCGTCGACCAGCTCGTCGATTTCCTATCGTCACTTTGTCAATAACGAACAGACACAGGTCTCGATGCGCGGGCGTGGGCTCACAGCTTCGGTCAGCTTGATCTCGTTCTTTTTCGTGGAATAAGATGGCGCAAAGAGGTAGTGTATGACGAAGATAACGAGCACCAGCTCGAGGGCGGACCGGACGGGATCATTCTGGTAGCTGGATCGAACGTAGCGGATGAGGACGGCAGAGCCTGGCACCTTTTGGAACGCGTAGGTGGCTTCGTCGCGCCACAAGGTAATCTGGGTTTGAAGCTCGTGGAGATCCATGGCCGGCCGGTCTACTAGGAAAACCAGGCTTCAGATACCGAGCTGTCGTAATTGTAACGCAAGACAATGGAATGAGTCTTGTGCGTCGAAGGGTTAACAGACAGCTGGAGCAGCTCAGTCTGGACGGGAGGCTCGGAGTTCTGTCACAGGCCGTAAAATTAGGTACCTAAATTTCAGGGGACGGCGTAGCGAAAGTCGATAACGGTTGAACGATGGGTAAGGGTAGCCCTATGGCACACCCGGGGGTACGTTTAAAATTCCTTACGGACGAAAACCTATTTCCGCGCCTCGCAGCCATTGGCGGACGGGGCTTGAACGTGCAAGAACGTGTTCAAGGCCGCGGTTTCACACATCAGATGGCCCAAGGTGAGGCTGCACTTCTCGCGATCGACAACATTTCCGGGTACCATTCATTATTCAAAAAGGAAGCTGTCCCCGACTAAAACGTGAGCGAACCATTTAGGATTATGATTTGGGGGTTTGATATACCGGACCTTCGCGGCTCAAAGCCTACTGAGTAGGAAGAAAAGCGAAGACTGACGACACCGAAGCCGCGAGACAGAGGGACCATGCATGTCATCCTAAATGTACTATACTTTGAGAAAAAAAAAGCAAACCAAGATAGAGAAACAGTACACCAGTCCACTGATAATCATGTGTTCCCAGTGTTCCCACATCGGAAAACGAATGACTACGTCCGTCCCACTCCTTCTATGTGCAGCGTCCCCCGGAACTTTAGCAAGAGGCTCTTATGATACAAAAATACACCTTATTAGAACAAGCGGATCTTTGCCGCACCCGCCGATGTCGTGGCCGCAGTTTCCGCCCCAGACGTCGTCGATGTTCTTGTGCGCGTGCCCCATCCCGAATAATCTGTAGCGCCAGTGCCGGTCTCTGTGGTTCCAATGGTGTCATCGTTTAGCAGGCCAGTGGGCTGCACAAGATCGTACTGCTTCAACGCATCAAACGCCGACGCGGGGATCTGTTTGCCGGCAACGATTGGACCGATAATTAGGGCGAGGAAGACAACAAGCATGACGAAGTAAAGGGCGGCATATCGGAATACTCGCTTCCGTCTCAGCTTGGACTGTTTCGTCGAGTAGATTGGCGGTCGGATCTGGCGACTGTAATGCGCGTGTTAGCAAAATTAACCCCAACGAAGTGACAGTACAAGTATGATTAGATCACATACCTAGGCCGAAGCCAGAAGAGCATCATGGAATGCACCTTGTCAACCTGTGGAATAATGATGACGGGCACCATCATGAAGAGGAGGATATGGCCGAGGATGAAGTCCGCTGCGAACATGGAGAGCTCGGTGATTTTGCACAGGAACTCGCGCGCCGGTTGAGAAACCGAGTGCCACCCCATAGAGTACCACTTGCCGGTCCAAAAGGCAATGTTGGAATCGTCCGTCTTGAACTCTCTTGTGAGTGCCAGCGAGGTGATCAGCTTAAAGATGAATCTCTGAATGGCTACCACAGCGATCATTCCCAGGAGCGTCTTTGTGAAATCGAAGCCTTCCAAGAAGAACAGGACCTCGAAGAACGCAAGCATCATCACCACAGCGACGCCATGAGCGATAGCAGCCAAAACACTGCCAAACTTCTTGCAGCACATGCTGAGGAGAGGGCCCATACAACAAGCCATTCCGAAAGTGCCTGCCAGAACACCCGCGTTAACTGCGATAGGCGCAAATGCCACAATGGCCAGTCTTAGCAGGGCCGCGGTCGCCTTAGCATCCTTGTTGATATGTCTGAGCGGTCCGTCGACACCGGTCTGGGCATTGATAAACAAGTAGGGGATAAGAGTGACGGCAACCAGGAAGAGTGGGCCGACAATTTCTCCCCAGAACAGATTCGTGATGGCGGCGCGAGGCACATCGGCAGACATCTTGCTAGACGGGTCGCCTAATGTCTTGCGCTTGTAACCAGTAATCCTCGTACGAGACAAGCGGCAGAAGGAAATCCATGACGATGCGTGAGAGCGCGAGTTACCGCGTGACAGCCATCGAAGGAAATCTCTGTAGTCGATGAAGAAATCGTTCCATGCAAACTGATGCGGGTTGTAAAGGAACGGGGATATAATCAAGGCGAGGATAGAGATCCAGAAGTAGGTGAGGGCCGCTTGCCAAATGGTGAGAGTTGCGAAGAGTAGCATCATTACCATGCGAGCACCGAAGTAGATGGACGGCCCCGCAAACCGGGAGTATAGGACGCCAAAGGGAATACGAGCCGTGGCGAACCCACGCCCAGTTCCGATGTATCGCGCTCCGCCAAATGCGAGGTCCTGTTGTACCGAGTTGGCATAGATCTGGCAGACGAAGACTTCGAAGAAGGGCGAGAAAGAGCAGATCTGTTTGGCGAACCGAGTTGCGGCGCGAATGATACCGCGTTCCGTCACCTCCTGCACAATCAGCGGCACAAAGGACAAGAAGAACACGAAGAAGATTGATATGATACAGCGGTAGACCCAGTCAGTGAGGGCGTCCGTGTTTTGGCATCCTGTCGGGAAGAGGGGATCCGTGATAGGAACGTCACGGTTGTAGTCGCAGGCGATCGTCTCATGTCGTAAAGCGCCCATATTGACCAACACGATCATGAACATCTGGACCGAGAGCATGATGAACATGTTGTTGACATGGAAACCGGGATGAGCATAGTAGAAGGACAAGAACCGATCCAGCGGGAGCTGAGTACCAAGATAGTAGTACTCGCGAGATAGCATCTGCTCTCCCATACCAGTGCCAATCTTTGTTGTGAAGTTGAGAATGGATCCGAAACCGAGATCACGACCTTTGCCGCATTGGTAGTATTCGCAATGCTTGATGCGACCACCACGCAATAGTGCATTCATACCGGCGTAGATATCTTCGTTCAAGTGCAAGCCCTTCTGAGCCTTGGAGACACCACCACGCGTGGTCATGAAGATGCCGTTGAGGAAATCTGGATGACCGTAGTGAAGTTTACCACCGATTTGAGCAAGAGTTCTGGCAAAGAGTGTTCCAAAAGTTTGTTCCTTTCCAGCAGCAATATCACCGAGAATGCCGATGTTCTCGGAGAAGATGTACTCGCGAGCACCGAGAATAGCAACAGGGGCCCTCGTGTTATTCTTGACGCCGGGAGTATATGGAGACATGGTGTCCGTCTTCATCTCCTCGAACTCGGCAAGGACGCTGCGGATTTTGAGGCACTCCTCCAAATAGTTGTCTTGGTTGGCGTCGATCAGTTGGATGTACTCTCCGCGGTAGAAAATGAGTGCGTGATTTTGATTGTCCGACTTTCCATCACCAAGCACAGGGTTGCCGGAAAGCTGGATGCGGAACTTGGGTCGTCTCATGCCGTTCTCCATGATCTCCGAGTGGCCGTCAACGAGTGCGGAGTACAGACGAGGTTCATCGCCTTCTGCCAGTGGGGGCTCTTCGTCAAGGTACGCGATTTGCAAGTCGGGGTAAGCACGCAACAGGAACTCGGCGTTTTCCATCTCTTCCTTCTTGAACTTGGCGTATCGTTGCATTGATACGATCAGCTTGAACTTTCTGCGAGCCATGCGCTCCAACTCCCGTTCAAGTTTGTCGGAATTACCGCCAAACATCTGCACAACTTCGGGGTTTTCAACGCGATACAGAAGCTTGATGGCACGGCTGTAGTTCATAAAGCCAGACACAGTGCGGTAGAGAGTTTGAGACCGAAGGGACGCCCAAATACGGGTACGGAGAGTGTACTCGGGAGCGGAAGATTTGAACCCGATGCAGTAGAATGGAAGGTCATCGATCTTGCTCTTGGCAGTATCCTTCTCGTTCTTCTCGAGGTCGCCGTTGAACTGTGACGTCTCGTCCGCGAGGATCTTCGTGTCTTTGACAAAACAATCCCACTCATGCGGGTGCAGTTGCTTCAAGTATTCCAGGAGAGTGACACGTGAGTATGGCTCATCTTCGCGGATGATCTCCCTCAACGATAGAAGGATCTTTTCGCTGTAGTGAGGGATAAGAACTGTGAAGGTAGGCATGTTGTCGACAGGTACAGGTTCGGGGATCGGAGTTGCCAGTGACTGGGCAAAGAATGATATCCTGCGCTCGGCCTCGCTGTGAGCAGGGAAGAACTCTGTCTTGAAAGAGTGATCTTCCTGCGAGACGAAGAAGGTTGGCGCACGCAACGTCCGCTTGCCCTCCTGTTCCGAAGGAACCTGATGGTACAAGAGCTTCTGCACGTGATCGATGCCCAACAAATGCTCGCGATACATGGAGATGACGACGGCGTTCCAGACCTGGGAAATCAGCACCTTGGGCTTGTACTTGATCTCCATGTCCGTAGTGGCCAAGACCTTGGAATAGATGCGCTTTGGCAGCCGCGAGAAAATGTTCCGCCAGGGCGTCAGGATCGAGGAGCCGAGATAGAAAGACCTCGCGATGGAGAAGGCAGTGTTCATCAGCACGTACCACAAGTACGTATCGAGGAAGAAGAAGATTAAATCGGCGGCGTACATCAGACCGAGGAGAATCTGCGGTTGATACGGGCACAGATACCTCTTGAGGATGGTATCTCCGAGGCAGCTGCTGACGTCCATGATGGACAGATAACGAATGGGGTCACGGAACGACAAGGACAGGGCGAGCCACGACTCGCCAAACTTTGCGCCGAACACCACCATCCAGATTCCGTAGGATAGAGCCATATCACCACCCTGCAAGCGTGGGTAGCTTGCTGTAAAAGTCTGGCTTGCCACATATCTTCGCGAGTTCTTCGTTAGGTAGCTGCCGAATAGGCCACCCAAGGGCATGACCGAGAAGAACAGGAAGGTGACCAATGCGATGAAGAACTGAGCAATGCCCAAGGCCTTTGCGGTTGTGCCATTTTGTTTCGCCTCAAAGGCATCGTCGTCTTTCTCGGGCATAAAGACATAGACACCGGGACCGACATTGATGACAAGGATAACGATCAGGAATAGGAGGCGTTTCGTCAAGTGCTGAGCACCAGCCCACTTGCGAGGAACATAAGCCCATTCGGCCAGCGTCGCAAGAATCTGGATAAGAGCAGCGATAGCACCGCCAAAAGCCACGATAGACCATTGTGCAGAAGCAGGAGCCGGTTGGTTGACCTGCTGCTCATAGTTCTTCACCAGCAAAGTTGGAGAGTTGCGCGCAGAGTAGAACCAATACATGGTGATATGGATGATCCAGATTCTGTTGAAGTTGACTAGCAGATGGAGCCATGAGCGCGTCTCCTTGTAGGTCTTGAAGAAGCACTTCTTCCAATGCACATCTTTGAGCATAAGATAGCGCTCGGCAGGGGGCACATCAACCAACTTGGTCTTATCCTGGAGGACGATGCGCTCGATGCCCTCGGGGTACCAGAACAGCTGGTTGCAGTCGTCATAGCCGATAATCTGGTTGTGGTCTCTCTCACGGCGAACGTAGACTCCATCCAGAATCTCATAGCCCTGATCCCGGATGTATTGGTAAAGCGGAGTGATGATGTTGTTCAGGAACGTGAATTCCTCAACAGGCTCGACGCTGTTCTGACAAGCCGGGGAATTGAGATAGTCGTCGGCGCACTTGAAGATGAAGCACAGGCACTCAGGCATGAATCGAACCTGATTTGCCTCACCCCAGCACAGGAGGTAGAGGGCAATCTGCCTCACGCGGTCGTGCTGAGACATCCTGTTCATCCGAGTCTTCCAGCGAAACTCGGCTGCTTCCAAGGAGTCGTCGCCTTCAAGATCCTCAAGGACTTCCGACTCGTTCTGGGGTTCGTTCTTCTTCTGCTTCTTCTGTTTCCGAGTCCGGCGGGCGCGACCCTTGCTCTTCATGTTGGCGAAGCCGACAGCGTCGTCCATGTCCAAGTGGGCAGCGAAATACCACTTGCGGTAATTGGCGTTGTCACCGCCGATGTAATCAGCGTGGAGGGACAGCAATGCCTGGTTTGGCGTCATCCGCGAAGCTCTCGAATCGAGAAGCGTCATGAAATGGTCGTACATGTTGCGCATGCTGTCACGTTGAAACCCAAACTTTCCAGCAAGATCCAGGAAAATGTCTTCGATCTCTTCCTTGGACAGAGGAATCTGAGCATCAGAAGTCCAGGCAGGATACGGTTCGCGCGAGCGCTGACCTGGAGGAAGAACGTTGCCGTAGTCCATGCCGTAATTGGGGGTCGAAGCGCCAGACGAGCGGTTCCCTCCGTAGGAAACCTGCGACGAGGGCGGGCGATACCCCCTGCCACCCGTCTGCCCATCATTGTAGCTGTTGTAGCGTTCGTCGCCACGGCCGTAGTAGTCCATGTCGGCCGCCCGGGCCATATCCGATCTCATGGTAAAGTCGCTGAAGGTCTCCGAGTCCTCTTCCGAGCCGCCACGCCGGGCGCGGTTGTTGGCGAGGTAGCCGTCCTGGTCGTATCCTTGGTCGTAAGCCCCATTGTTGTTGTTATTGTAGTACTCGTCTTGGTACTGCTCGTGGCCTTCATAGTAGCCGCCATCTTGGTGGTAAGGGTTGCTGGCATCGGCATTATAGTAGCCCCTGTGCCCAAGCAATGATTAGCCCACACTAGTTTGCAATAAGACGGGGGAAGATAGTGGGAAAACTTACGCCTCATCATAGTAGCCATCAGCACCAGGGTGCTGCTGGGCACCATGCGCATCATAACCATTGTTGTCATAATACTGTTGTTGATGATCATCCTGATAGTAGGAATCCGTGTTAGCGGCATTGTGACCGTTGTGGCCACCATGGCCGTAACCATCATCGTAGTCCGGCTGCTGGGCAGGATACCCCGACATCTTGGCAACGAAGATCTGTTGATGAAAAGAGTCAGATTGAAGGAAGCGACCAAAATGACACCAAGGGCATGCGGGAACCAACCCTGATCACTATCTCATGGAAACCGGAGGAGAGGACCTGCAAAAAATGACCACGGTGTTGTTACGGGATTTGTGGCCGGCCACACGAGGGATAGTCGGTTGGAATGTGGTGGTTCCTGAACAGTGGAGGGGTGTTTCTTGTTTTGATGCTCGAGAAGCGTCCGAGTGTTTTGTCACGTTGTGGTGACGGGAAACACGCCCAATAAGCGACGTGATTTGCGAGGTGGCTTGGCCGGTGGTCCGCTAAGTGACTGGACAAAAAAGGATGCCTAAGATCCGCCGGGGGATTGATCTCCTCGTCGGAAGTGTAACAAAGGCCCCAATTGAGTCAGGCAATAAGATTTGTGTTCCAGTATGTACAAGGCTTTCGAATTCATCAACGATCGTTCTTGGCGGAACTGGTCCTTTTCAGATCAAGACTCGTCCCTGCGAAGTGGAAGGGATGTCTCGTGCGACTTCTTCTGCCTAACGGTTGAGGCTGAACTTCAGGCAAAGCTCTTCTCGACCACGCAGGCAGGAGAAAATGCTTCGTCCGGTCAATGTTCCGCCAAACGAGTGGAAGGTGGAAGTTGAAGACAAACGAAGCGAGGGAGGAAGAGCGAGCGTGAGGAAAGGGCAGGGAGCTAAAACAAGAAAGAGGGAGATGGTTGAAGAGAACCTTGGAAAAAGGAGAGATCAAGAGTCTACTGTGGTACGTTTCGCAGTTACAGCGGGAGGGTGGGATCACTGGGATGGAACTGGATGGCAAGGTTGGCAGCCAAGGAGAACCTGGCAAAAGAGAAAGGGGAACCACCGAATGGCAAATGGCAAAAGCAGGAGTGCCCCCCCCCACTCAACAGCGCGGCGCTAGGGCAATCGTCCAAGCTTGCAGGGCTTTTTCCCGCCATGTCTCCATGTCTGGTACCTGACTTGACTCTTTCGACGCTGCTCCGTGTGGACGGTCGACACAGTCTCACAGTCTCAAAATATGTTCGGCCGACTGCGCCATCCGGGGACTCTCCGACTCTCAGGACTCTCGAGTCTCAACTGACTCTAGACGAGACGATACCGTGTGCATGGACGCAGCTTCACACTGTCGACGCTGTTGCTTCTTTACCTCTACACAGTAAGGTAGATATACACAAGTAGGTCGATCAGTTGGAACTTGTGGCGGCTTTGCGCTCTGCTCCGTTCAACCTGCGACAACATCGGCAGCTTTCCTCATCGTCCGTTGGCTGACAATGCTCGGGACCAGCAAGACAGTGGTAAGCGGTGACACTGGTTATACACAGTACACACGTATATACGTGTACAGGGATGCCATCAGGAATTGGCAATTGCCAACTTTTGAATCAGATCCTGCTTATGGCCCAGATATGCCCCCTGTGCGGAGCGCGGTACTTGGAACGCCTTTTCAGCCACGCTATATCAGATCCGCGAGGCAAATCACCCTCTCGATTGGTTGCAATGGGACCAGTCTCCGTCCTTTTTGTGGAAATAGACAAAAAGAGCGGCCGGTACCTGAGGTACGTACCCTACAGGGTGCTCCGCCACAATTAACGTCCCACAGTCCATCGTTCCTAGTACCCCTGAGCATCTGGATCACGAAGACTGGCCCACAATGTATTTCCGAGGTCCCCGGGCGGCCCAGCCACCACTCATCATATCTTCGGTTTCCTTGGCTGCTTGGCCCCGGGCACTATGACGACGTGATCCTTTTTGCCTGTAATAAGTGGCCGTAAACAAGGAAAGGGACAATCTGCGGCTCGGAGCTGTTGCAACAACAACAGTCGAAGATGCAACGATCTTCAAATCGGTATCAAAACCATCAAGAGTAGCGTTCTGGCGGTGTGAGGCTTGGGGGAAATGGCATCACGAGACGCCTTACTACCGGTACTATGTAGGTATTTATACGACCAACTTCGTATAAGCACTCACGACACAACATCAGCAGTTCCCAACCCTTCAAGTACAAGGTACTAGTACTGGCATACCTGGGCACGGTACACTTATGGTATGCTAGGTACCTCTACACAGTACGTACTTCCCAGTTCCCACCCCTGCCACCAGACCGTGCCGATCGTAGCCCAGTGTGCGGAGTGCTATTTCTGGCAATGCTAGCGGGGGCGAACGATTGTCGGATTGCGGAGTTTCGAGGAGAGATTTTCGAAATCGTGCTAGCGCTAGCAGTACGTACACATGTATACAGTGCAACAAAAGAAATAAAAATCCTTGTGCTTGTCAAGCTTGTCCACAAGATAACAAAGGCCCATCATCAATTCCCCATCGTCGCTAATATGTAACAGTGGCAGAGTGGCTATGATTATGCGGTTGTGGAAAGAGCAAAGCGGAAAGCGGAAAGATACCAAGCGATTTACGAAGTAACGATGCCACCAACAATCTGTCCCCTCGGAGGCGGTTGGTCCATGACGCACATGCAATTTATCGTGAACATTTGACTACAACTTCACCAATTCCTAGACACAGCACAACATCAGCCATCTCCTAGCTTTGATTACCGTAATGATTACTGTGGTAATAGGATATTATGCAGATCGTTAAACACAGGTACATATAACACTTTACTCTTAACGGGGGAGGCCGGTGATAGATTGTAGAGGCTTGTCGAGTTTGTCGAGGCGATTCCAGTCCTGTCATTCACGCTGACACGCTTCTGAGACGAGCACTTTGAGTTTCAGGAGGCTTAACTCCGTACACCTTAGGTAAGGTACACGTGTACCTTACCTAAGGTGAGGGTCATTTCACGTGTATTAAGGAGCAACCTTGACCAATAAGGTACTGGCGGGTGTTGTCCATGGCAACCAGACAAACGTTTCGGCAAGGCTGACAACAAGAACATCCTCCAGCACGCCATATCCATCCCAGCAACCACCTCTTTGGAAAGCCATGTACTGACCAACACTTTTGGCGTTTGCCTATGTCCCCAAAGATGTCGAGGCTGCGGGACGATCCCAGTGGAAGCGAGAATGACGAATTTCCAGACTTGGACACGCTCGTCCATCAAGCACGGAAAGTGAAGAAGTCTGCCGCCCTGCCATCAACCAAGACAACCAAAGCGTCTTCTGCCAGGCGTCGTAAGCTAAGTCCTTTGGCGGACAATGTGCTTCTGAAACCCTGGACCCAAGAGCCAGCTTCGCAAATCCACCACGACATACCGCCGTCTACCGTAGACATCACAAAACCAAGGAGTCGGACAAGGGTTCAACTTAGGACGAGGAAACAAGGGCCCACACAGCAGATCACAGCTATCACAGATATCGACAATGACGAACAGGGAGACGGAAACAACAATCTGTCAGTCGAGGTGGCCTTCGATGACGGGGCGTCAGCAGACGACTCTTCCGAGTTTCATGACGCCGTCAGCCTTGGCCCGTATGGTTCAGATGATTCGAACGAAGGACCTACATCGAAGTACCCGGTCAAATCCGCATCCCCTTCTAAGCAATCGAAGCCACAAGGACATGGACGCACCACCGCCAAGCGCAAAATATCGCCCAAGCAGTTGGGACAGCCGGTGACAGCGGATGAATCAGGGAAGCGGCAGAGCGATGCCATGGCCTTATCACGTCTGACAGTGGCTACCCTACCGGAGGCTGACTTAGTGGGAGCTATTAATCGCCTCCGCATGTGAGTACCTGAGCCAGCGCCGCCCCGAACTGCCGATATGCTAACAGAATCAGTGATGACCTCCAGCCATCAACAGCGTCTCAGGCAACAGTAACAATAGCCCCTTCTACTCCTCCAGAGCTGCGTTCAGGCCTAGTCTCGCCAGAGAAACTTCCGAGGATTCCGACAACACCCCATCACCCGGGCACCGACTTGTTCTGGAACAAGGACTTCGTTGACGAGTGGAATGACGAATATTCTCCGAAGAAGCAACTATTTCCGGGCGCTATCAAGAGCCCATCCAAACAAAATGCCAGCCCCAAAAAGAGAGGCGCAACCAACAAAATATCTGCGGACCGAGACGCAAGGAAGGCATTCGAGATAGCTAAGCACGACATAGCCCAGAGCTTCCTTCAAGAGCTGGATAAAGTCATCACTCAAGGTCGGTTATCAGAGCTGGCAGAGACGACAGGCGGTATCAGACTCAGTTGGACGAACAAGTTGAACACGACGGCCGGCCGCGCCAACTGGAAGCGCGAGACCGTCCGAACCAGGAATCCAGACGGAAGCGAAGCGTCGATCAGGTACCGCCACCATGCGTCCATCGAGCTCGCGGAGAAGGTCATTGATGACCAACACCGGCTGCTGAATGTCATTGCTCACGAGTTCTGCCACCTCGCCAACTTCATGGTGAGCGGCATAACCAACAACCCGCACGGGAAGGAGTTCAAGGTCTGGGCAGCCAAGTGCTCACGCAGATTCGGCGATCGCGGCATCGAGGTGACGACGAAGCACTCATACGACATCGACTTCAAATATGTCTGGGAGTGCACCAGCTGCGCCATGGAGTACAAGCGGCACTCAAAGAGCATCAACCCGGACCGCCACCGATGCGGGGCCTGCAAGAACCCCCTAAAGCAGACGAAACCGGTCCCGAGGGCAGGTGCAAGGAAGCCTAGCGAGTACCAGACGTTCATGAAGGAACAGATGAGGCTGTTAAAAGAGGAGAACCCAAAGACCCCCCAGAAGGAGATCATGAGGCGGGTGGCGGATCGATGGTCATCGCGTCAAGCCCCATCGAAAACTCTGAACATGCCCATAGGGGAGGCCGCAAGCGTCGATGAAGTCGCTGTCGGGATAGAGCATTTGGACCTGGACGGCGCAGACGGCAGTGAATCGCGAACAGCATGATACCAACAGCATGATACCCTGTATGATTAACGTCTGCATAATGAAACTGCATGAAACGGCCTTATATGGCAACTCCCTTACCCACCTTGGGTGTTAAGGTGTGCTCCAGCGGTGTTGGGATATCATCTCGAGAAGCTGAAACTGTGACTAGAAAGAAAAGACTGCTGGGGAAAGTAGACCATACATCTGGCCCAGATATCCAACTACCCATAACCCATCACTATCAGACCTCGTTGAACAGGTTCCAGTCCCTGATCTTGAAAGATTCCCATATTTTGGCAGCATATTCCACTGCATCTCCGATCAGCTCGCCCTGCTTGCCTAGGGCAAGGTCAACCTCGTCTTCATCGTACTCGCCCTTGATGTGTGGCACATTGATAGTTATCAATACATCTGTCGACACCTTCTCGAGTCGCAATAGGGTCAGGATGAGAGCCGTAAAGTCAGGCGCCGATGAACTCTCTTTGGAGCTAGACTTGGGCGTTTGAGTGGCGATCAGGGTGTAGGCCGGTAAGTCCTCGCTGTGAATTCACATCGTGTCAGCCCTCGGCCTTTACGGACGGCATGGCGACTGGGCACCTAGAGGCAGCAAATGGCGGGTTGACTTACTCGAGGGTTGTGAACTGTGTCTCTGTAGTATTCCACACTTTGACCGTGTCGATGTCGCTGCCGACCAGATCCTCCAGGTGGACGGTCAGGGCCCTGCCGTCAGATTCGAGTCCGCTTCCTGCTGGCCCGACACGCTCGGTGATGTCGAATATGATGCTGGTGAATCCGTCCTTATCGATCCATACCTCTTGATTATCTGGTACCTCGCGAAGCTTGCTATCAACAGCAGCGCGCACGTTAGACGACATGATGATGTTGCTGCATCTGCAGACACCCAGTACGACTAGAGCACACTTACCTGACATCGGCAAACTTGTCCGGCAGATCACAGACCAAAGCACCGCCAAAAAGAGGCGTGCTTCTGTATTTGTTGCTGCTCATTCCGACAGTCTTTTCCCTCGTCTCTCCGCACGTTTTGGGACCTGCGCTCGATATCGTTCGAGAGAATCTCTGAGGGCTCTATGCGCCAATAGCGATTTTGTAGGTTTGTCGAGCTCCAGAGGAATCAAGTTGCGCGCAGGTTTCCATGGCGGCCTTGTGTTTCAACCAGATGATGCAAGTGGTGTTCATTAGCTGCCTTAAAGGTCGGGCGCGGGGCAGTACCTTACCTCACCTTATCGAACGAGATAGCGGGGTACTGCCCCTTCCCATCCAGGTACGAAGCTACCTCTAGGCCTGGTTGTTTCCGCCGAGGCAATCAATAATTGGTCTCGAGGTGCCGAACATCTTGTACTGTACATCCGCACTCGATTGTCAAGACCTCCTCGTATCAATCGATCACCAATGTCCAGCAAAATGGCATCGTGCATCTTCTGCAAGATCATCAAGGGTTCGTTGTCGTCCCCTGTGGCACCCTCAGTCGTGACTGCCATTTATGAGAGCAAAACAAAGCTGACGGACACGGCCAGGAGAGATCCCTTGCTTTAAGCTCTTCGAAAGCGAGAAGACGCTAGCATTCCTCGATGTCAATCCTCTGAGTCGGGGCCACGCCGTAAGTCACTGAACATGGTTTCTGCACCACTCGAGAGCATCTAAGATAGACTGGAGTTGCTAATATCCACATCCGAAAGCTCGTGATTCCCAAGTTTCACGGCGAGAAACTGGCAGACATCCCGGATGAGGACCTCAGCGAGATCCTGGTATGACCTGATCTGACTGTGGATGTTGTGACAGTTCTGATGCTGAACCACCAACGCTGCTGTCTAGCCGGTAGCCAAGAAGCTCATCAAAGCCACCGGCGCTGTTGAGTACAACATCCTTCAAAACAACGGCACCGGTGCTCATCAGGTCGTCCCTCATGTAAGTCTAGACTAGAAACCCCAAGCATACTAACAGCACGGAACAACAAGCAATCCAAGAGAGCTGAGAAACTGACACGGTATACAGGTTCACTTCCACATGGTATGTACTCAGTACTAACGTTGCCCGCCTCTGTCACATGGTTGCTCACACACTGCTCCCTAGATCCCCAAGCCAAATCAGCAGGAAGGTCTCGGAATTGGATGGCCACAGCAAACGACCGATATGGATAAGCTGAAGGCCTTGTCGGAGGAGATCAAGTCTAAGATCTGATGGTCTAGAGTATAGGGCGCGCAGTCGTGAGGAAACGCAGGCGCGATGCCACGGTGACACAGAGGCATGATGGTACGAAGACCGCAAGCGATTCGCAAGGCATAGGCGAATCATGTGACTGAAAGATGATTTTATCACTCTCTCCTGTCCGTAAGCCAAAAGACAAAGTTGATGATTAACTTGTTGTGAGGAGGGCCATCAGGTCGTCAGCGTAGGTGGGTGAAGAGGTGTGTCGGCCGGATGCTACGGCTTCGTTTTTGATGCGAACCGCATTGTCGATTGCATCAATCCCAAGATCACCGTGATGGTACACCATGTCAAGATGTTGAGATACAAAAGTCGACAAACTCTAATCGACATCATCGGCTGATGTCTCAACAGTTGCCTGAGCCGGTGGTCTGCCATCTGCCTTCGCTGCCTCGCCCGCGACCGGATAGAAATCCACCTTCCCTCCGGGCCTTATGACCTCGGTTCTGTCGTACAGTGACCGTGCCCGCACATACGGGTCGAGAGTCCAGTAGCCTTTGCTCAACTTCGAGGCGACAGCTTCCCGCTCTGCCTTGACCTCCTTACCCTTCTCCCCATCCGGGTTCTGAATCCACCGTATCGTGGCGTCCTCGAAATCTCGGTATTGTTGCTCTCGCTCAGCCAGTATGCGGTCCCGTGTCTCGATATCCTTCATCCGGTCATTCTCTCCCGGAATCGGCTCGACATACTTATACTCCCAATCCTCTTCGCCGTCCAACTCCTTCGGAATATGCTTCACAGGGATAAACTCCTCCACTTCCTTCACGTTGTTCGTGAAGTGCACCTTGCCAGCTACAACAGGATCCAACCAGCCCTTGATGATCTTCCAGATACCTAAAACTGGTTAATCAAGTATGGCCAGGGTGAAGCGCAGAGTCGCAGAAACGACGAACCTTGGAATACCCAAGGGGCCTTGTGCACTAGGACTGCACCTAGGCTTTCCGGATAATTTGCCTCGAAACATTTGATCATGAATTTGACCGGAGTATAATCCTGCAAAAAAATAAATAAATCAACCTCCGATACGTGAAGCGAGGGACGAAGTATATGTTAAAACTCACCATATTGGCCATGGAGAAGCCAGTCATGTCAAACACGATGGTCTGCAGGGCAATCATTAGCGCTGTCAGACACCAAACACGAACGCTCCACACTTACCGCAGTGTCCACCGGAGGCTGGAGAAGCATCCGACAAGTCTCGATGATATAGACGGTGTACCTTTCCAAACTCTCCTCGACCTGCTCGCCCTGCCGATGCAGCCTAACCCTGACAACGCAGATCGGCCTCCCGTTCTTGTCGACGCCATGTAAAAAGCTCTTTCCCATCCTGATCTGGGCGAGAAAATCCCGCGACACCCGAGCGGCAGCATCAGTGCCGTTCTCGAGCTCGGCTGCACCGCCTTCGCCGTTCTTCATGATGTCGTCGTCGACGTGCATGTCATGGGCACGCCAGTTCATGGTGGATATGAGCATGACGAGGGCCTTTTCGACGTCCCACTTCCTGGCACGGAGGAAACGGAGAACAAGGGCATCCGGGTGGTCGTGCTTGAGCATGCTCCAGATAGTGTCCCGGATAGATTCCGGTGACTGGTTGGCCAAAGTCTCATGGAAGTGCTTGGTCTGGCCGTACTTGTCGTCCTCGCCTTCTTTGAGTTGAACAAGACTGCCGGCGGCGGATCCAGGTGTCGCAGAATCAGATTCGCCATCCTTCTTGCCCTTCCGGGAGAAAATGGACCGCTTCTTTTTCGTCTTTTCGGCCTTGAGCGATTCGGCCTTTTCGGCGACCGGTTCAGCGGTGTCGGCCGACCCCGACCCATTCTCGGTTGGCCAAACGGCACAAACCTGAAAGACCATTTGCCATAGCTGCCGGAGCTTCTCCTCTTGCTCAGGGGTAAGGTTTCCAGGCCTACCGGGAAGTACCAGTGCAGACATATCTGAACTGAGATGAACAGCGTCCTCGACTACAGTCGGGCTGGCGGTGGCCGGATGCCTCTGGTGTAGAAAGAGGGCAGCGAGGATGATACACGCGGCGCCTGCAACTGCAGGGAGAGCGAGACTAGCACGGAGGCGAGATGGAGCGTGTGATTCGGACTCTGCGGATGATGCGGTGTTGGTAAGCCTGAGTTGGCTGGATCCTCGACGTCTGTGTTCTAGTGGAACAGAAGGACACGCTGGGGCAATGGGTGAGCGACGAGTATAACTTCTGGCGGCTATATATATGTGACAGCTGCTCCTTGTGCGGCTGAGAAGGGCGATGCTGGAAGAGGCCGAACAGTAGGAACCGGAAGCTCGGACAGTTGTACACAGCCGAAGGGGCATGAGAAGTTTGACAGGCAAGAGGCGATGTCAAAGAAGAGGTCCGGAAAATGGACCTAGGGTACCTTTGAAGAACTTGGCCCTTGACAGTACGACTCCCAAGTCCTGATTAGATGGTGCCTTCCAGGTTGGGCGATGGAGAATTCTGCACAGAGAGTTAACTTGGGTTAAACTTTGCAGCTCAGGTTGTCAGAGGGAGACAAGACACTAGACCTAAGTGCAGAGTGTACCTTGAGAGGAATTACCTTTAGTAAGGTACAGGATAATGAACTTGGAGAGGGAAAAGAGTGTCCCGGCCCGCTTGAACGGGACTAATGATATAAGGTACTTAAGGTAAGGTAAGGTACACAGAGGTAGTAGGCTGGTAGGTAAGGTACCTAGGCAGATCGAGTTGCTCTTATTAAGTCTTGTGGATTCCCCTGCTTCTTGCCTCTCATCGAAACTTATTTCTGCGCTTGCCCTGGGCCGCTTTGCTTGTTGCCTTCACTGCCTCCCAAGTTCCGGCTACTCCGCTACTTTAGATACTGTGATAGACCATCGGCGCTACCTACAAGCCAATGAGTGTGGCAGTACCGTTCCAAGGAATACGTGTACGTCACCAACACGGCCCCGCGATCAACGCGCTAAGGACCTGCCCTTGGCTTGGCTTACCAAAACACGGCGCGGTCGCATTGTTTGCCATACCTAACTGTGTACACTACCTGCGTGGGGCATTCTTCACCTCTTCTCGACCACACCCACGGCGAACGAGAAACACTGCCGCGGCCGAGCACTTGAGATATTCAAAGTGTAACCCGAACCTCAATTGTCTTTGAACGGCAGCGACAGATTCTCAAGGGCTGTCCCCAATGTCTTCAGGCGAGAGGGCCGACTCGAGCGCGAAGCGGTCCGGCTCACGAACGCGTACGTCGCGCCCAACGACGCCGCTGAGACCTTCCTCTCGGTCTTCCTTCCGAGACTCTGCTCGGAACAGTGTCAGTGACGATGCGCCATTCCCGCTTAACACATTTGAGCCGGCCTTTGCCGAGCTCTCGGACGCCATGGCTGATCTCGAAGCCAACATGATGCACTTTCAGTTGATGCACGAGAGTCTGGCCCGCTTCAGCGAGGACTTTGCAAGCTTTCTATACGGCCTGAACATGAACGCCTTCTGCGTCGACTTTCCAGAGGGCCCCGTCTCCGAGTCTTTCAAGAGGGCACGTCTTCAGGCGCAGGAAGACCCTGCAGGCAATTCCAGGGACAAACCTTCGAGTGACATGTTGGACGGCGAGACGACCTTCATGTGGGTAGCATGCAGACGGCCTCTTAGTTCCATCTTCCACGCGCTGACACAAGACTTTAGGACGACGGACACCTCCTTCGTCGATAACCCACCAACGTCCTCGAAACCAACGCCGAAATTCACCACACCCAAGGCAAAGACGTCCCGTGTCCCGGCACCCCCCCCAAATGCCAGAGACGGTACCCGGGGAGGTCGTGGGGGAGCTCGAGGGGGTGCGCGGCCTAGTAGGCTGGCTCAACCAAGGGGCAGAGGCGGAGTTCGATGAGTTGCAGACTCGCATATTCAACGACCAGCCATTCCCATCGACTTATCACCCGGATTATAGTGCTCAATGGCGACATTGCTATCATCTCCTGCACCTTATTTCTGGCCGCTAGGTTCAAGGGCTGTGCGCGGCGCCGAGCGATGCAGGCTTGCTCGCATCCTACATCTAGCCCTCGTGCGGCCTGGTTGAGATGCGCCACAGGCGCTAACACTGTTGGGCGCCCTTGCTGACACAGGGGGAAGATGCTCTACACTCTAGCGCCAATGACCGAGTTCGTTCAACAATAGCGTTGACACGGAGGCAGGCAGGCTAGGACCACGGCACGAGAGTGGTGACGACAAGGATGGCGTCGCAACGGCTTTTTGCAAGCTAACCACCGGTTCGCAACCTGCAGGCGAGGAAGGACGGCCTGCTGCTGGAGCCTATATGGTCATGCAAAGTGCGATGGGTCGGGACATGTCACCCACTTCGAGGTTCGGAGGAGTGACTTGGAGGAGACTGGTGTACGTAACCTGGTCGTATAGTCCACAACCGAGAATCGCATCGCCGTGCAGCGAGAGAAGGTGAAGGTGCGACTTAGGCCACTCACCTGTCCATAGTATTTGACCTGAGTGACATGCTTCAAGAATAAGACTACGACGGTGGACACAATAGCCCACTGTCCCTTGAGCTAGCCTGGCTAAGTTCGTGGCAGTAAGTACCTAAGGTAGGTAGACTAAGGTACCTTAGGTTCACCTGTGTCACAGCACCTCTGACAGGGTACTGCGTGCATGGAGTCCATAAAAAATCCCGAGCTTGGTCGCTGCTGTGGTTCTGCGATAAGATAAGACTTCTCTTCTATTATCACGGAAGCAACGGGCAACCGATGTCTAGTATCCTCAAAACCTTGAATGTTGTGCGCCACCCAAGGCCTTGATCGTGTGGAAAGTAAAACATATCAATGGCGCGTGATCGTACATGATGCGGCAACCCCAGCAGAAAGCCCTGGCTTCTATGCGCCGCACCTTCCATCTCGCCCACTACCGTCAACCGTCCGCTGGCAGTCGACCACTTCTCGCTCGCCGGCGCTTCCACCTCACCGCCCCGACTTACCTGCCTCGCAAACGGTCCTTCTTCACGTCTAATGTCTTTCTCCAGCAGAATGGAACTGAGCCGTCGGTTGCAACTCCTGGCGTCGGACGCACTCCGGACTTTTCGGCCGACAATGGCAGAGCGAAAACGGACAAGACTAGTTCGAGTTCGGCAACCAGCTACCAGCCAACTTCCCAACCGGCGGCCACCTTGAGACGCAAACCGCCATTGAAGAACTCACTACGTCGCGTTGCCGTCGTGGCTCAAAAGGGCGTGCCTTCTAAAACAGCAGCTACAGCAGCGGCAGACGTGGCGGTCGATGCGGCGGACGGCAGCGCAACCATCAGCGCCGTCTGCGTGGCCGACTCTTTCGACATGGACGCCGTCGTCGATGCCTTACTGGTCCACGGCTTCCTCCTCGACCCTGACGATTCCGGATTCGAGGTGCATGAGGTAGTCCACGCGCGCGGTGCGAACAACGGCGACATCTTTGTCTTCCCCTCGGGTACCGTCGTGACCTGGTCGCTCCCCCCCGACGTGGTGACGGCTCTGGCAACACGGCATCTCCTTCCTGCGGCCGAAGATCCGCACTTGGATCGCAAGGAGGTTGAGGACCTCGAATACGTTGTAGATGCCACTCGCGAATCCAGCACCATGACGGGCGACGTGGTTGTTCTCGGCACAAAGGCCGAGGCTGACGACGGCGACCGCCTTAATACTACTCTTGCAAAGATCGCCTTTTCGTCGGGCCTCGCGCGCAGCACAAAGCTAGCCGTTCTAGAAAGCTCCCTCAACAGTTATTTCGAGAGCACCCGACAGATTCCCGGGCTGCTCTCGCGCGGGTCTAGGTTCACGCTCTCGAGGCGCTTCATTCTTCAGAAGACGGGAGAGCTTCTCAACCTCCGCGCCCAGCTGAATCACTACAACGAGCTTACTGACTCGCTCCCTGATATATTCTGGGATAGCAAGAGCGAGTTACGCCTCGAGACGTACTATGACCGGGTGGGAAAGGCGCTTGATGTTGGCGTGCGCATCAAGACGCTCAATGAGAAGATGAACTACGCCCAAGAGGTCGTGAATGTCTTGCGGGAGACGTCGAGCGAGAAGCACAGCACACGACTGGAGTGGATCATCATTGTCCTCATAGCCGTGGAGGTCTTTTTCGAACTTAGGAGGGTGTACATGGAGAAACACGACCGAGACAGCGACGATGCAGCGAAATCAACCTGACGGCCTATGTCGAACAAAACAATATGTATCAGTGACAGATGAGGAGAGGATGAGGATGCTACCAATTGATACCCAGCTCTGTACCATACTCAAATAACAAAACCAAACTAAACTCTTCCATCGTGGGCTGTAGACGCGAAGACGCGAATTGTTACGTTTCCGTTTCGTTTTGCCTCTACCAGTTAGTATTACGGCGCAGGTCAAGCGGCTTTGCGACCCATAGTGACAGTCCTACCATTTGTCAGTTGCTCCCATCTGTCATTGTAGAGAAGGGCGAGGACGAGGTCGCTGACGGCACTCACACTCTCATATATGCATAGATCTTGGGGTTAGCCAGATCCCTTCTCACATCCTCCAGAAGCGAAGTGATGTCGTCTTTGCTCATCCCAGCAACCCGAGAGAGAATCTGGAGACTGATAGCCTCCAAGCCATCACTCAGATCTTTGAGGAACCTGTCCATCGAATAGAACCATGATGTCAGTCTTATCTATCGAAACACATCGCACGCACTGGCATAGCCATGGGGATTCTCACCAAGTTGCAATCTTCTACCGCTGGACCGGACCGACTGGCTGAGCATTCTGTCAAGAGCCGCCCAGCGCTAAGCAAGTGACCAGATTTGGCTCACGTAGAATCGATAGCTCCTATTCCACTATCGGTGTCCTCCAAGTCGACTTCGACCCCGAGAATGGCCTCGTTTGGAGTAGACATACCAATAGCAACCGGTGTTTGTGCTTGGGTCTCTGAGTTAGAGTTGTTGGTCACGATATTCTTGTTGTGTTGATGGTGTTCTTCTGGTGCTGCTCGAGTGGCTGTCTGGGAATCGGAATCGGTAGTCTCGCCTGGTGGCATCATATCTCGCAGGCTTGATCCACAGCTATAAATATAAGCAAGTCATATCACTTGACTCCTATCATCTGGCCTGTGGGAGCTTCCACTTCCTTGCTGTCTTTGAAGACGTGGGAACAATCAACTGAAGAATTCAAGAGTCGCCTCGCATAACCAGCGACAGCGGCGGCCTTTCTGCATAAAGTAACCCGGACTTGCTGTATGAAATGTACTTCTCAGATGTATGAGTTTGTATATCTTTTCTCTCTTTGCATAGTGGGCTTAGACCGAAAGAGCAACAGTATGTTTCCAAAGACGACGCATATTATTATTTGTTCAAGGCAGATGGGTAAAGGGTAACGACGACATGACACTTCTTTACTTTTTAATGATCTTCGCTCCTGGCTGACTGGACCTCGGTGTCGAGTAACGAGAACTCCAAATACCAAAGACGCCGTACCTCAAGTCACCTGCTGCTAGTACAAGGCCTCGAGACCGAAGGCTGAGTTGAAACGATCGTGCTGCTATATGTAACCCAAGAGAACGGCATAACTCCTTTTCCTTTAGTCTCAATGTCGGAAAAATAAAAGCTACCTAAATCAATATTGGCCGCTGATCCACCTGTGCCACAAACGCTGCCTCCGACGCCCTCCACGGCCGGTAACAAAAAGTTCCGTGGTAGCCACTAGACCAAAGTAGGCGGATCTGGATCCCCTGGCGAAGTACGAGCCTGGTCACTCGCAACTTATCCAGCTCCGAGGGCGCTTGAGTCCATAGTCCGGACCTACGCGCCTCACTCGTTTCCTCGTCTTAAACGTCTTGAATCATCCAAGGGTAAGCCTAAATTGTACGCCACTGGTCCGCACGTGAGGAAGTGTCTCTCACCGCGGCTCCTGTCGAATTCCATCGTTGCCGCCGGGAACCACCGAAAACTCCGTCGCAGAAAGCACTTTTGTCCACGAAGACTGCAAATGTAAGACTTGAGCTGATGGCGGCGAGCACCCAAGTGCTTAGTCAGATATCAAGGCACAGGACTGGTGCCGCTGACGGCTGGGCTCGCGTTGCTGTCCTGTGGTGACACGCTGCTTGCGACCGGAGGCGGTAGTACAGCACCTCCGTTGAGCCCGTGCCCACCAGGTACTGCGTTTCGCACCGGCTGAGATCCCGGTCCCTTTGGGCTCTGCGACATGCTGTTGCTGTGGCCCATCGACGCTGCCCTCATGGCTGCCATCCTGTGAGCATCCATACTGCCCGAGAGACCGATGCCAGCGAGGCCTGCGACCTTGTTACCCTGCGAAGCTTCGTGCCCGAAAGTTGATGCACGAGACTGTGCGTCAAGACGGGCCTGAGCCTGCTGTTGAGCTTGAACCTGCTGCTGGGCATGAACCTGCTGTCGTGCCTGCTCCAGCACCTGCTTCTGCTGCGCATCGCCCATGACGGTCGCATAACCTGTCACGCCTACGCTGCCACCACGATTTTGAGCTTGGGGTGGCATACCCTGAGCACCGCCGTTATAGTTCCGTCCATTGGGCGGAATCGCCTGGTTAGGCGTCCCGTACGGGGGCCGACTGAGTTGCTGGTGTTGCTGGGGTGGTGTCGGCGATTGACTGTAAGAATGCGGGTGAACCGCCACCTGCGGTGACGCGGTTCGCTGAGGAATATGGCCAGCGCCATTCACGTAAGGCGAGTAAGGCCGCTGTTGAGAGAGCTGCTGCGGGAGGCCCGGGTGCTGCGGGGGGTGCATTGACTGCTGACCTTGGTGCTGTGGGTGTTGCTGTTGTGGATAGCCTGCCGTATAGGGTTGCTGGTACCTGTGATTTGGGCTTGCAGATTGAGGAATACTAGGGTAGCCTTGATGTGGCTGCATCCGGGCCTGACCTGCAACGCCACCACCGTTAAAATGAGCCACATTGGGACCGTATGGCGGTTGAGTCTTCGCAACCTGTGGCGTCAAACTGCCATACCCGTTTTGTGTTCGGTATTGCTGTGGTTGAGCTGACGGGTGACGCACTTGTGCCTGATGTGGTTGGGGTAAAGGCACGGCTGAGGCTGGTCGTTGGTAGAGACTGGGTGGCTGAGCTCGAACCGGAGTCTGAGGATAATGTTGTGGAGCGGGCATTGGGGACCTGGCGTTTGCCGCATATTGGCTGCCGTACTGATGATGACCTGGGTACGGCACACTGCTGGACATGCTCGGTGTCCGGTGAGGTGTTGCACGCTGAGTCGGAGCAGCCGACTGCACTGTCGGCTGCCGAGTGCGAAGCGCTCGTTCGTCCTCCTCCATGGCTCCTTTGAAGTCATCGGTCCTGATCTCTATCTTGGTGCTCACGCTGAGCTCCTCAAGCTTGTCCGAGTTGATCCGAGCGACAGCAAAAGGTGGCAGAGTTTGAATAATCAGTGAGAGTTGCGCCTTGAGGGCCTGGTATGTCAACATCTCCTCCTCGCTCGGTTGGTGGGACAAAGCGCCGTTGCGTAGCATATCACCGTTCGGTGGATCGGCCGAAAACCTGTCCTGGCTCGTTGGTAGAGTTAGGTTTCTGTTCCGTTGATAAGACGCAAGAGTTTCAATCAAGTCCGAGACTTCTTGGAGAATATCCTCCACCTCTTTATCCTCGTCAGGTCTTTGACCCATGACTTCAGTCAGAGTGGGATCAATGACAGCTTCATCCCAGGTATCGATAACCTCCTTGATTATATCCTCGTCGACGTCGGGAAGGTTGTTCTTCAGAGGCTGGTCAGCGGTAGCAGTAGTCTCAGAAGGTTCCGTCTCATCAACCTGAACCTCCGAGTCCATCATGCGCTGGAGATTCCTTCGCCCATACCGCTGCCAATACATGCGGCTCACTTGTCCAGAAGAGACGACAGCAGCCGTGTCGTCTTTGCAAGGAGCGAAACTTGAAAATGCGCCTCGGAACAGCGCTTCCATCTCAGACATCTCTAGCTCTGTCGAGGATGGCTTGACTCCGGCAAGACTCTGTGCACGCTCCCGCTGCTTGGTCTTCTTATGGGCAGCCGGGGTAGCATTGCTATAGTCCAGCCACTGACCCGTGGACACCGTCTGCGAGAAATAGGTGCCGGTTCGATAGCTCGACTGATCCGTGAGCACTGGATGATAGAAGGTGAGCATATTGCTCTTGGTCGTCCCTTTGTTGGGCTTGGGTGGTTGTAGCGGTGGGAGATTTCGAGGGGATGGGAAAAGTTCGCCGAGGGTGCGCGACCGACCCGGCTTCTCGGATACTGAGTTTCCACCGAGAGCATGTGTCACTGTGATCCCGGGGGGTAGGCCGGTTCCAGCAACTTCCCTCAAGATCTCGTCGCCGGTCCCAGCACTCCCAACCGGCTTTTGGAGACTGGTCAACAACGGCTTCTTACCATTGTTGATAGTCGCATAGGTCATGAGTAACGCGCGCCCGGTGGATATTTGGGATGTGCCATCCTTGACCTCGGGTCCGGTCGAATGCAGCCGCTCGATACTCGGGTAAGCGAGCTCGCGACGGTAGAGATCGAGTGCCTTGTCTTTGAGCTCGACAAGTCTTCTAATCTCATCAGCCTTTTCGCCTCCGTCCTGCTCGGAAGTGGAGGACTTCAATGCTACAATGCGAGCCTTCGCTGAGCGAGTCACGTCGGCCAGTATGTCCTCCAGGGTAGCGTAACCATCCTGCAAGACCCTATCCTCGATCGAGAGGGCAGTGGTAGTAAGAGCATCATCCTCTGATTTCCGTCGCTTTGCGTCAGGTTCACCGTCGTCTTGGCCGACATCCGGGAGTGGTCGTTTTAGTATAGCCGCATCGGAGTTGTAGCTATTGAGGAGACATTTGTGAGCGAACTGTAATGCAAATATGGAACGCACGCACAGGGTGGTTGCTAAAGACAGCCGGGGGTTCAGGGAGAGAGCGCATACCGGCGTAAGATGTCGAAATATTCGCGTATTAGAGCCTTCTGGTCCCGGGGTTTCTGGGTCGCGCCATTGACGACGGTAGCGGTGGACTTGGTATCAGCGCTGGTGCCGGCAAGACGTGCATCAGCCTCGGCCGAGCCATCGTCGCGTTTTCGCTTCGTCGATGAGGAGATTGACACCGGAGAGTGCGAACGGGACAATGGAATAGTGGTGTTGGCGCCGTTGACCTGTGCCGGAGCGGCGATGGCGGGCGAGGCCATCGTCTGGTTGTTTGTGTGTTGCTAGCGCTGGCCCGACGAGGCGATAAGTTGCGCGGTCGCAAGGTTGTAAGTTGAGGATGGCGATGGCAGGCGGATTGAGGAGTGAGGAGTGGACCTTGGCTGGGATTGTCGCGCGCTTCGGTTCGCGGACGACGCGAAAAGGGAGCAGAGAAAATGGCAGTAAGCGGTTTCTTTGGTGCAACTCCAAAAAGCTGAACTCCCTGCTTAGACCGTCACGCAGGACCCTGGGGAAATGAGAATCATCCGAACCAGCAGCCGAAAGTAACAAAACAACCCTTGGGACAATCACAGAGTATTCGTATTGTTTCTCATACGATAATCCCCGGTTTGGTTAATGGCAAGAAGAGACATGTGTAGTGACAAGAAGAGACATGTGTAGTGAAGGGATGGGGGGAAGGAAGGTTGGAAAGGCCCGTCACACTCCTGCCACTTTCCACCGTGTCTGCGCTTCTGCTGCGAAAAGAATGGCAGGGGTAAATTTGCGCTAAGCCTTTCCGGGATGTTTGCGGCTTGAGTAGTATGCTCTTATCACGTGCCGGCTCCGCTCTTGAGTCGGTAAGGTGCCTAAGTACCTTATCTCTCTACCTTAAACTTCAGTCAGCAGCCGCAAGGAAACGGAGGGATCCTTAGGTACCTTATTCGAAGCATCTTACGAAAGTATTGACCTCCATTTCTTCATTTATTATCTTATTGCTACTTTCGTACACAGGTATTAGCTGGCAAAGAGTTTAGTGTATGAGAGAGCCCAATGCTATTTACGCTGACTAGAATTACAAGCAAGGAAACCTTCGAGCGATTGCTGTCCAAACTGTGCTGTGGCGTGCACGAGAATAAAAGACAATGAAAGACTTGTAACGGCTTTGCAGCAACTTTGTTGGGAGCGAAGCCCCTTCAAAAAAAGATAACCGTAAAGCAAGAGGCGCGAGTAGCGCCCATGGAGAAGTGACCAGTACGTCGTGCAGCGAATTCCAAACCATCACCACTACTAGCACTCCCCCATCATGTATCAACTCGAAGTCATCCAACTCAAACAGTAGCCTGCTGCAACCAGCTGAAATGTCGCTAGCCTTCCCTCCATCTTCCCTTATTTCTTCGCCTTGGCGAGGCCGACAGTCCCGGCGCCGAGGTCGTAAATAGAATACCACCTCCGCAAGAACGAGTCGCCGAGGATCGCCAGTGGGCCAACCGGCTCTGGGAAGTCCATGCCAAAGAAGGAAGAGATGCAGCTGCCAGACACCTCAAGGATGTAGTCGTAGGGGCCGATGGTGAAGTTGTAGCCACTGAGGCCGAAAGTGACATCCGGGAGGCTATCACGCTTGCTGCAGTCAACCGAGTACTGTCCGTTGTAACCTTTCTTGGCACCCATCTCAGCATTGATCATCTCAGCCAGCTGGCTGGGCAGAGCGATCAGGGATGTGCCTGTGTCGAGGATAACACCAGTGCCTTCCAGCTCGGCAGTGGAATCGCCGTACGAGACGGAATCCAAGTCCACCTCCCAGTACGCCTTCCGGCGCAGAGGGATCGTCGTAATCTTACCCTCGAACCGGTCCTTGTTGATGCCGCCAAAGACAGCCTCCGAGTCGTCGCCGTCGTTTGTGTCACTGAGGTAGAAGGCAAACACGGGCTCGTCAATGAGCTTCTGGTTGACCATGTTGTAGAAAGGAGGCACGACACCGTTTACGGAGATGCGGTCGAAGCCCAGACCGAGAATGCCGTCGAAGCGGCCGAAGGCGAAAGCCAGACCAGGTTCACTTGTCGCCTCGCCGAAATCCTGGTTCTTGATGAGGATATCACCAATCTTCAAGACGTCCTGCGAAATGTAGCCGGCGACACTTCCCGAACCGTACCTTATTTCGAATGCTGTGCCGTTCTTCTTGTAGGTTGACGATTCCGACGCATCGTACTTTGTGTGCAGATAGCAGGCGATGGAGCCGCACTCGGACGAGGGAACCCACAGGTTCGAGCTACCAGTGTCGAGAACGACCTTGAAGGTCTGCGCAGGAGTACCGATGTCAATCTCGGAGAAGTCTATCATAAAGGGTTAGCGACGAGCCTGATTCGCCGGTGCGCCGCGCCGACGCAACTTACACTGAGCGTTCATGAAGTTACTGATGGGCACCGGGTGGTTTCCGTCGACGTGCACCGAGGTGTCCTGGAACATGGCCTCTGGGTGGGTGTTGGGCCGGAGACCCATGTACTTCTGGCCGAGGCGCTCCATCTGCTGGTTGATAGGGACGGTCTCGAGCTGCTCGGAGAGGGGGATCTTCTTCAGCTTCATCTTGTGAACTCCGGCCTGAGCGGAGCCGAGCAGCACAGCTGCCGTCAACAGAGCACCCTTCATGATGGGCAGCACTGTGGTCCGATAGATTGAATAACAGAAAGATAAATGAAAGTCAGACGTTGAATGTGTGGCGAATGATGGTAGTAGACAGATTTGTCTTGTTTGTTGTCGAAAGGTGAGGGTTGGAGGAGGAGTGCGGAGAGAGAGGTCAGAGGTGGAAGGAAGCTGACGGAACCGACGGTTTACCGCTTGCGACAGCAGTTGCCTGGTGACCTACCGTGCACTGAATGACGCACAACAACGCTGGGGAAGGTTCCACCTCGAAGCTGCCCGCTTGCCGCTTGCGTGGAGACCCACATTGACAACTGACTGAAACCAGAAAGGTGCCAGTGGTGGCTGGGAAAGAAAGCCTCCCCTTACGTAAGGTACCTTACCTAATCACTTTGAATCACGTGGTAAGCATGTTTCTGGAACAGCACGTGACCGACTGGTTCATACCTCCAAGTACCTTACCTTAGGGCGCCTTGACCAGCAGAAGTGGCCATGCAAGCAAACAGAGTCAGATCATGGCTGGGCGGTACGAATAATAAGGTTCAGACGGTACCTGGTAGAGTCCCGACTCTCTCGGGCCAGGCTGGTTTGTTAGTGTACCGCTATGTTCAAGTACGTACCCACTAACAACTAAAACTTTACTACCCCGCCAGGAAGAACCCGAGATCGCAGACTAGCATCTCTCGTGTGAGTGGGAAATTTCTTTGCGATTTTTGCTCCGTGCCCCTCCCTCCGTGTCAGTCAGTATCTTGCATTAACACAGCATCCCTCTCGTCCTTCCTCCTGCCTTATCTCTCCCAACTTTTCAATCACAAGGACCTCACTGCCAGACTATCCTCACTTCGCCCTATAGACACTGGTTCTCCTCCGGTGATTCACTATGGCTCCCAACAACACCACCTACGCGCTCTCCGAGCAGCACAAGGAGGTTTGTGGTGCTTCACAGTCGTCGTGCTCGCATTGTACATGTCTGACTCACCGCGCTTGCAGATGCTTGAGAAGTCTCTGCTCGACTCCGACCCTGAGGTTGCCGAGATCATGGTAAGCTTCTCTCTTCTCTTCCTGTCGCTACCAATGGCGCTGACAGTTTCTCTTGTGCAGAAAAGAGAGATACAGCGTCAACGCGAGTCCATCATCCTCATCGCCTCCGAAAATGTCACCTCCCGCGCCGTCTTCGACGCTCTGGGCTCGCCCATGTCCAACAAGTACTCCGAAGGCTACCCCGGTGCTCGCTACTACGGAGGAAACCAGCACATTGACGAGATCGAGCTTCTTTGCCAGAAGCGTGCCCTCGAGGCTTTCCATCTTGACCCTGCAAAGTGGGGTGTCAACGTCCAGTGCTTGAGCGGAAGCCCTGCCAACCTCCAGGTCTACCAGGCTATCATGCCGCCCCATGGCCGCCTTATGGGCTTGGATCTTCCTCACGGTGGCCATTTGAGCCACGGATACCAAACTCCCCAGAAAAAGTAAGCACCATCTAGCTAGGTGCGCCGAGGCTTGGTCTTAGCCGTCTAACTTTATTGCAGGATCTCAGCCGTCTCGACCTACTTCGAGACCATGCCGTACCGTGTTAATCTTGACACCGGCATCATTGACTATGAGGAGCTCCAGAGGAACGCCATTCTTTACCGCCCCAAGATCCTGGTTGCCGGCACCTCTGCGTACTGCCGCCTTATCGACTACGAGCGCATGCGCAAAATTGCCGACTCTGTAGGCGCCTTCCTCGTGGTTGACATTGCTCACATTTCTGGCCTCGTTGCCACCGAGGTCATTCCATCCCCTTTCCTCTATGCCGATGTCGTCACCACGACGACGCACAAGTCTCTCCGTGGCCCCCGTGGCGCCATGATCTTCTTCCGGAAGGGCGTCCGCTCCACTGACCCCAAGACTGGCAAGGAGACGCTGTATGACCTCGAGAACCCCATCAACTTTTCCGTCTTCCCTGGCCATCAGGGCGGTCCCCACAACCACACCATCACGGCCCTGACAGTGGCTCTGAAGCAAGCAGCTACCCCAGAATTCAAGGCCTACCAGGAGCAGGTTGTCGCCAACGCCAAGGCCCTGGAACACAAGTTCAAGGAGCTCGGACACAAGCTTGTCGCTGACGGCACTGACTCGCACATGGTTCTCCTCGACCTCCGCCAGTTCAGCCTCGACGGGGCTCGCGTTGAGGCTGTGTTGGAGCAGATCAACATTGCCTGCAACAAGAACAGCATTCCGGGCGACAAGAGCGCACTCACACCCTGCGGACTCCGTATTGGCACTCCTGCCATGACTAGTCGCGGCTTCGGTGTGGCCGATTTTGATAAGGTTGCCGCATATATTGACGAGAGCATCAAGATCTGCAAGGAGGTGCAGGCCGCCCTTCCTAAGGAGGCCAACAAGCTCAAGGACTTCAAGTTCAAGGTCGCTAGCGGCGAGGTTGCCAGAATCAACGAACTCAAGAAGGAAATCGCAGAGTGGTGCCTAACCTTCCCCTTGCCCGTTGAGGGCTGGCGCATGGATGCTGGCATCTGAGCGTGTGGCAACAAAGCAACAAATTGGATAGAGTCACGCAGGAGCTAGGGAAACTGGGGTTGTCATTGTGTTCCTCAACGGATCACGGACTTTTAGAGGCTGGCACGGAACTGAACACTTGTTTTCAACATCGGAAGGAGTTTGTGGGTCAACCCCTTAAACGAATACATGCAAACGGAACTCAACGAAAAGAAATGGACAGGAAATGGGGCCTGAAGGAGGGAAAACGGGAATTGTTTTCTTCTGGGCAAGCATGTCATTTGGGCGTTGATATCACCAAAGGGGAATTTAACAGGCTGATTTAACTCGGACTTGGCGGAGTCGGTGTCGCATTCAAATGGCAAAGTCGCTTCAACGCGGCCGTTCTTATCAGATAGCTGGAGCCATGTCATTGATTCTTGCAAGCTCGTTCCTCGGCTTGTAGCGCCAATACGGTCTTGGAAGCCTTCGTTCCCCCATCCTAACACCCGCAGAGTTCTAGGATATGGCCAAGGAGGGGACCATTTCTAACGGCATGCCGGCGTGAAGAAAACAAGTCTCTTACTCCATACATAGGCCCGGCGGACTCGAGTCTACCGACACGAGCACATGCAGAAATGCTGTGCTGAAACACAAGAGTTGCGCGAAGGCTTGCTATCACCATCACTGAATAGCAGGTCTAAAGCTTGTTGTAGCCGGAAGGAAAGGGTTCATCTACAACAGTAACCTCTCCATTTCCTGGCCCAACGGGTACTGAAGACGGACGCCGACATGAAGAGGGGCACCACGAGGATACCAAACGACTCTAATATACCTACTAGGATGTGACACTTGTGAAGAATAGGACCCCAGAATGGCAAGAGCACCCCGGAGAAGCAACCGAGAGCATAGAGGAACAATATTGTTATTGACATTGAGTACGTGTTGGAACATGCAGGTACCCAGCCCAGCAATGCCGTGTCCGGCGCCGTGAAATCCGCAACGAGAAGTACCCAGTCCCCATGGTATATGCTAGAGGCGTCTCGGTCATGCCCCAAGCGAGATAGAGTCTACTCGTGATACCAACTAGTAAATCTAACCAGACCAAGGGAAGTAGACACCCGTTGCCGCCCTTGCACGGCAACACCAAAGTCAGTATCGCACGCCAGGTGCTCAATTCGGGTATCCCAAACAGTTCTACCTGCGCTTTGTTCCACGATGCTTCGGTAGTAATGTGATACATAAACGTGACACAGTCCAGTTCCCCGCCTCTCGACCTCTTCGCCAGTGACAAAATGGACCCGGGGCGCCGTGCATTACAAAATACAAACTCTCTTATCATCGCATCATCTCTCAATACTCTCAGGACTCATCATCCCCACAGGCTCGTCTTTGTCTGTCTGGCTGGCATTGCCCAGACTCTGCATGCTTTCGACCCTCTCCATAGGCGGTGCGAGATTAAGATGAGCCGGCCCAGCACCATTCGGCATTGCGAGACGTTTCTTCGATGGCGTCGCGCCCTTTTCTGGAGACGCGTTGACGCCAGCCTTGCCGTCGGCGGCTTGAGACATGCCGGCAGACTCGAGCTTCTTCTTCTTTTTTGCTAGAGCAATCTGTTCCTTGGGCGGCCTTTTTTGGGGAGAGACAATCTTGCCTGTAGCACCGAGACGTGGTCGGGGCCGACGTTGCTTGACAGGGAGGTCTTCGTCTTCGACCAGGGGCTGATCTCCATTAGCGTGCAGCTTTGCGAGGAAGAAGTTTTTGACCAGCCCGATCTGTTCCACGATATTTTCCTTTGTGACGGGTTCCAACGGCGGAAGGGCATCGAATAGATCTGCTGTTGTGGTTCCCGGAACCTGAGCCTGCTGCTGGTATTGGCTGCGGACGCGTGTTTGCAGAAGATGAAAAGGAACCGATAGGACCTCGAGGCCGAATTCCTTGTCCAGACCCAGTTGCTTGAACCCAAAGAAATCTTCGCCGAGGTCTTCGGCGAAATCACCCCCCACAAATTGCTCACTGCCGTCGTTGAACGCGCCGGCGCCGTCTGGTCCGGCATCGTTGAGAGCGGGCCTGAGCAAATCGGCCAAGTGCGCCTTCATCCGTTCATGGATGACGCCAAGCTTGCTGCCGAGCTTAGGCACGTCATCCCGGGCATAGCCCTCAAGCAACTCGAGTTCATGACCGTTTTCGCAGAGGGTATGAAGAAGTACTTCTTCGGGGGTGAACCGAGGCTGGAACCGAGCGCCCCTTTCCGCATAGACGCCCGTCGCAACCTTCTTCTCAGCCTCGTGATAGACATTGAACGATCGAACCAGTTTCGTGAAATAGTCGCCGGCCATGTCTGCAGCTGCCTCAAGCGCGGAGGGCTGAAGCTCCTCAAAACCGGCGTGATAGAAGATCTTGGCGACAGAACGCTGCATAGCCGCCTTGCACACCTCTCCCGCCATGACCGGACCTTCGCCGGAAATGTAGTGAGGCTCTATATCCGCCTCTACAAACGACTCGAGATTGTGTTTCGGGAACTGATTCGTATAGACCTAGGAGTAGATTAGCACAAAATCGGTCGATCGTCACACTCTGGAAAAGCCTCTAACCTGGGTTTGAATCTGCATCTGCTTGATGACACCAATCTTGGAACACAGCTTCCGCGTCTCCTGCATTTGCCGTATATTGTCGTCGAACTTCTTGGTAAGGCGACTCTCAGGCGCAACGAAGTGCCCTCGGGGGATCAGGCGGAGAAATTCTTCGTGCTGGTTGATAACCTGGCCCTCTCCATCTTCTACCCACTGAAGTTTGCTAGGAATATCGGGAATCACGGTCAGCGGCTCATAATAGTCCGGAACCGCCCGTTCAACTTGATCCTCCATGCCTTCGGCAAGACTCTCGGTTGCTTTCACAGAATCCTTGCCACCAGCAGCCGACGCATCGGCTTGTTGCGATTGCAAGAGACCGGTCGTTTCTGCGGCCCTCTTGGATTTTACATATCGCCTCATGCCTCCTTTAGTCCGCAACAGAGCAGGCGCATCAACGTTCAGCTTGTTGTTTTTGAAAAGCTGAAAGCGCTCCTTGGCAATGAGAGCTCTGTCCTTCTTGGTAACTTGCTTCCAGATCTTGTACTCCTCGTCTTCGTAAGCCTGTTCAGCAGCTTCGCCGAGAGCCTGACCCAGCGCCATGCCGCTCAGAGACGGGCCGTCAATGTCCATGCCATCAACGTTGCTGACTCCCGAGTGTCCGTTGATACCACTGGGTGTGATTGAGCCGCCAATCGGGGGAGTTGCGAAACCATTGCTGCCATCTACTTCGGAGCCTTCTCGGTGTGGCTTTCCAAGGAGGCCATTCAGCTGAAGCATTGGCTTTTGCTCGACGTTTGGTGTTCCCTCTTTTTGGTCTGACGGCGCCTTTCGTGACTTGTTGACTCCCTTCGCGCCGGCCTTCCGGCCACGGGATGACATTATCGGCTCATCGTCGCTGTCGTCGCCACCGTCATCGTCTCCGCCGTTCTGCTTTCGCCGCTCCTCCGCTTCCACCTCAGCCCTAGGACGGATTGTGAGATCAGGGATCAAAGGTATGAGCTTCTCTGCCTCTTTCCGCATCCCGTTGGCCATCCGCCGCAAGGGATGGCCCATGTCTTGGTTATACCTGAGACAGTTGTCCCATATTAGATTCAAATCAGTCACGAACTCTGCCTTTGACTTGTATTGGAGACCCTTCAGCTTCTTCGTCATCGTTCCCAGGTCCATTGGGTGCTTGATAACTGCAGAGATAGTTAGCATGAATACGTCTGGGCAGGGTAAGCGGTACGGATTTCGACGTACAGTTGTAGTAATCAGGCGCATCCCTCTTGTTGACCCGGTTGAGGAAGGGGGTGGAATACTCGGTATGAGCTTTCAGTTCGCTAAGGACCTTCTCCAAAGCTTCATACAATTCCTCTTGGCCCACATTCTCTTCGCTCGCCCATTTGCTCCTGTTTTTCCGTACTTCATTCATGAGTGATCGCAACTCCGCGTCTGAAGCCTTGACCTGGCTGCGCTTCAAATCGATACGAGCGATTAGGTGCTTAAGGGTCAAGCTTGATGCGCCGAGGTTCGCGTTGCTGAGGGAGCCATGGTTCTGGCCCGGGCCACTATGCGATGTGTTGTTGCCGGTCTTATCCATCTCGGCTTGAAGCTGTTTCTCCGACTCCTCTAGTTGCTGCTGCTCTAACATGGCTGTCCGGTCGTTCTCCAGCGTGTAGAAGAGGGTATGGAAGCTGCGCTTAGCCGCTTCCTCGGTAGCGTTTCGGGCTTCCTCCAACTCCTTTCGGGCATCTTCCGAGGTCTTCGGTTGGCCATGGGAAGCCGCATCCTTGGGTTTGTCAACCTGTCTACCCGGCGAGGAGACCGAATGTACGGGCGAGCTTCCAGACTTGGACGGCGACAGAAGCGATTTGGCGGCGTCGGCATGGGCACTTTTGCGCTTTACGGGCGAGGCCTGGGTATCTTCATCATCGGCATCACGAGCCCCTCCGTCGCCCTCGTCCTCCTCCTCCTCTTCGTCATCGCCGTAATCATCTTCATCAATGACGCGCTTGGCCTTCTTGCGCGGCGGCTCCTGGATCGGAGTATTGTCGGTAGCGGGTGGGATGAAAGAAGGCGGGGGGGCTAGAGGTCGCTTTAGGGATTCTATTGCCGCTGTGTTATAGCTTCCGTCTTCGGCAAACAGCAGGGCGATCTTGGCCTCGCTTTTGCGAAAGAGTTCGGAGAATTGGGTGCGGCGAGTGTCTTCCTCGATATCTGATGCCTCAGGCATCAACGCGATTGACTGGTCGATAGGGGTCTGAGTCCGCGGCGGACCATCGTCAACGAGGTGATGCATCCTACCCCCGTTGAGATTATTGACCGGAGGTGCATGCCAGGCATTCTGGCCGTTGGGAAAGGACATATCTGGTCCCGGTTGATGGTTTCGGCGGTCGTCGGTCTGCCGCCATGCGCAGTGCAAATAAGCTCGTGTTTGGCCGCCACCAGCGCGTCACGACGTGGTCAATATCACATAGGATGAAAGAGCGACATCGAAAGAGATGGTGTAGCGATTTTGGAACGAATAGTGATTGATTCGAGGTGGCTTCGATGGGTTTCGAACAGGGCGATTTATGCGGGAGTTAGGACGTGAGGTCAAGTTTGGAGCAGTGCTGTGGTGGTGCCGCTTCTGTAATCCGGACAATGTTGACGGTGCCAATTTTCCAGGGCGAACTTTACGAAGGGGGCGGCTTGATACTTTGATTCAGAAACCCCTAGCTCGTCGCATCAGCGCCACATCTGCCAGACATGACCGGGAATTTTACAGAACAATATCCAGTAATAAAGGAATAAGCCTTTGAAATCTTAAAATCTCCTTGACAGGTCTAAGGCGAATTATCTCCTTCTCTGTCAAGGGAGTCCAAGTAGCTCGACCAGGATTCGGGTCCATGTGCCGGAACCTAGCAGGCCGTGTCACGTGCACTTATTCGCGTTCAGGTAAGGCGAAGGAAGGTACCTTGCGTATCAAGGTCTTTCTATTCCAGGTTGATAACGACATGCCCAAGAGTTGAGACACTACTAAAATAACTGAGCAGTCTGAGGTGCAAAATATGCATCGACATGTACCATGTAACATAAAGCTTAGCGACACGCTGAGTGAGTCGACATGGTCCCCGTAACAAGCTGTAGAATCATTCAGACACATTTGTAGTGTACAACCTGGAAGAACCAAGTACAACGTCTGGATTATGACGATGGGACGCATCTCATGCTGCCACGATCACCCCACACGGCGCTAGATGGCGCGCCACAGCAGTTCCGGTCCGCTGTGGAGGTCTCTCCCCCGGGGCCTCCCCACGCAAAACCCAGGCAGGGCTGTTTGTTGGAGCCTCTCAGCCTGTTGGTCGTCCTGCCCCTGCTTCCTCTTTCAGCCTCAAACGGACAAACCCATTAAGCTCGCTACTCCAATCTTAATGACGACCAGCAGCCATATCCAGGGCCTGGACCTACTTTAGCGACTTTTCTTCTACTTGGTTACGACCCAGACGATATACCGCCTACGTTAGGCAGTCGAACCATGAAGATACGGCTTCCCTTTGCAGGTAGGTACCGAGGGAGACAAGAAACATCGGGCCACCTGGTGTCACTATCACCTTTTGAGAGTTTGCCGACTGACTCGTCTCACCGTTTCCGATAGGAGTCTTCTTCCTCCTCTTGCTCCTGGCCGGCTACGCCGGTCTAAGCTCGCTCCAGGTTGACAGCCTGGTAAACGACAAGGCGCTACACTTCGTCACCTTCTTCATCCTGACTGTCGTCTTTTACTGGATCGTCGACACCAATCGGCGCCGCACCCTCAACTTCACACTCGTCACCTGCACACTATGTCTCGGTGTTGGCTCCGAGTTTCTACAGGGTTTCTTGCCAAACGGCCGCGACTTTGACCTCTACGACATTGTTGCCAACGTTGTCGGCAGTTTGGCAGGACTTGGCCTGTGCTCGTGGTACCACAAGCGCATGCTCGAGCGCAGACGCTCGCGCAAGCAATACAGCGCAATACCCGGCGAGGATGGCGGCGAGGATGTCGAGCTTGGGGACGGTGTGTTTGGCGGAGAGCATGAGGAGGGCGTGATTGTCAGCGAGCCCGAAAGCAGCGCACCCGGCACTTCCACTGGCGGAGGAACAGGATCAATGACACTCGAGGAGGAGGTCGACAACTGGGATGAACACGCAGTTGATGCTTGGGACGAGGACGATCTCGGAGATGTTGGTGTTGCCACTAGTTCCGCGGCAAAAGGCAAGGCCAAGGCCGTCGAGGACAGCGGCGAACATGTGGAAGCCAAGCAACGAGCGGACTGATATCGAATGCGAATAATGATGTCTATATCAAGATGAAACCGGCGTTCCACGGTCTGAAGGAAGGCCTTCTTGCTCTGCCTTTTGACTCTATCTGGGTTGTGATGTGTCGCTCTGCACGAGTTCTGTCTGGATGCACTTCGGCGGCAAATGTGGAAGGAAGTTGGGTCACTATTACATTGAAGTCGACACACACAACTTATCTGCTACCACGACAAGCAGCTCGAAATCGCACCCAGAGCCCCACGCCTTCCTTGACCCCAGTCGGCTGTTTATCGACGCAGCATCACTGCTAAGCCGACCATATCAAGCTACACTCGAGTCTGGATCAGCGGAGCTCATAACCGCCACCGGCCCACTGTCCCTCACAACGAGCATTAGACGGCGAATATGAACAATGATAGCGCAAGGCGACTGCGGGCAACCCACCGAAGCCTCATTACCGTACTGCATGGAATCGAGTGAGCATCAACGTATTTGGGCTGAAAAGTACGATGCCAGGCGTCTGACCGCCATAAAAGGAGTTCAAGCCCCTTGCATGTAGGTTTGGTGAGCCAGTGTTGTCTTTGTATGTGCTTCAAGTTGCCTCACCAGTGGTCATCCATTTCTCGTTAGACGCCTACTTAATCTGGGTGCCTGTGATCTCGAAACGGTGGCCTTTCAAAGTTTTAGGGAGCAGGTCCCCGGATTCGTGATTGTACGCATACGCATGGTTGCGGGATTCTTAAGGATATTTCACCGGAGGATCAGGGCCAGTACACCATTCACTACCTAATACTTGCCAGAGCACATTGGGTAAAGACCTCGACCGACATCGCAGGACAGTCAATCTTGTATGCGCCAGGGTTAGGGTTCTCGCCGCCCAGTGTTACCTCGGTTGTTTTGCGTGTTGGGTGGATTAAATGACATGGTTGTCCCCCCTCAGACACGGTTCTTACCTATCGTGTAAGGTAGGCCCTGGGTACACCTGACAAACTCGCTGCTGGTTCTGCTGCTGGAGGAAATTCAAGATGTCAAAATTTCTTTCACATTCCCAATGGGCTCAACGGCTTGTCAAGCGCTCAGCCTTCCCGGCGAGAGCTGTTTATCCGTGTCCACCTCGGCAACTACGACGAGGCTATGCCTCAGCGTCGCCCATCTCAAAGTTCGACTGGGAGGACCCTCTGGCCGCCAAGAATCTGTTGACAGAAGACGAGTTGGCAATATCCGACACCGCCGAGCGGTACTGCCAAGACCATCTGCTCCCTAGAGTTCTCCGTACGAAACCCCTGCTGGATTCACTCAAGTCGACCCCGCTGACTTCTAATGTAGAGGCCTACCGTGATGAGCACTATGACCGCAGGATTCTCGAGGAAATGGGCGAGCTAGGTCTGCTCGGTGCTACGATCGACGGCTACGGCTGTGCGGGCGTCTCGACCGTTGCCGGCGGCCTGATCACGCGGGCGGTTGAACGCGTCGACAGCGGCTACCGGAGCGGCATGTCTGTTCAGTCATCCCTCGTCATGGGCGGCATCGACGAGTTTGGAAGTCCAGAGCAGAAAGAGAAGTACCTCCCGGGAATGGCAAAGGGCAAGTTGCTGGGAGCCTTTGGTCTAACCGAGCCGAATCACGGAAGTGATCCTGGCTCAATGGAGACCACTGCTCGCCCACACCCGCAGAAGAAAGGGTATTACCTACTTAGCGGGTCCAAAACATGGATCACCAACTCGCCTATTGCCGATGTCTTGCTGGTGTGGGCAAAGCTCAAGGAGACCGGCAAGATACGTGGCTTCCTCGTTGACAGGAAGGATTGCCCTGCCGGCACACTGGACACACCGCCAATCAAGAACAAGAACGGGCTCAGGGCGTCTATAACTGGCATGATCCACCTTGAAGACTGCCCGGTACCCGAGGCGAACATGTTTCCTGAAGTTGAGGGTTTGAGAGGCCCGTTTTCGTGTCTCAACAGCGCCCGTTACGGCATTGCTCTGGGGACCATGGGCGCACTCGAGGACTGCATAGCCAGGGCCAGAACATACGCTCTCGAGCGTAAACAGTTTAAAGGCAACCCTATCGCCAAGTATCAGCTCGTTCAGAAGAAGCTCGCAGACGCCGCCACAGATGCGGCTTACGGCGTCCTTGCTGCCATTCAGGTTGGCCGGCTGAAGGACGAGGGCAAGGCAACGCCTGAGATGATCAGCATGGTCAAACGACAGAACTGCGACAGAGCGCTACATAACGCTCGAGTGCTGCAAGAGATTTTCGGTGGAAACGCCGTAAGCGACGAGTATGGAATCGGCCGACATGTCGCCAATCTCTTTGTCACCCAGACATATGAGGGTCAGAGTGATATCCATAGTAAGTCTTAACCTAACACATACCCCTTCGCCATTTTACGAAAAAACAGTGTTGTTGACCGCAGCACCAGGCCTCATACTGGGAAGAGCAATCACGGGACTGCAGGCCTTTGTATGATGAGGACGGCGAGACACATGCATCGTCTCTAGCGGTCAGTATCCGGTTATGGGAAGGCTGTTGTATGCGCCTCTCGTGAGTTCAAGAAACAACAAGCGGCAACGTCTCTATCCTGGAACACTGAAGTGACAACAGGCAAAGGTATAGCTATTGACGAAGGATCCAAGTTAATAGTTCATCAGTACCCTGGCCATCGAGTGTGGCGAGGTACTGAGTTGCCAGTCATGCTGTCAAGTTAGATATCAACGAAGAACCGGAATCTAAGGTAGTCTAGATCTATCCTCGTGAGAGATTCTCGTAGCTTAACGGTAACTGTCACTCTTCGAAGACTGCAGCTTGTCAAGTCCCGCGTTATTCGACAGTCGTTATGTTATGTCCGCTGCCATTGTTGTAGGCCATATCCACTACGGTCTTCCTGAACAAGGTATCAGGAGGTCGCTTCTTGGTGTGAAGGGAGAAAGGCACGAGTCAATTCATCCCAAACATACCCCAGCACTGCGGGAAGTTAACCATGACCTGGAAGGCATTTCCGGAAGGGGCCAGAGGGCAGACCGAGCCTTTGCTGCGTACTAGGTCTACTGCGTACAGTAGAATAGCAACCAACGTCCGAGGTAGTACGTGCGAAAGACCGTGGGTGGCATGTTAATAGACCGACCTTTGGATGCTGAAAACAGATCGAAAAGGTCAATCCGTAAAACACCTAATCCCAAGGTTTGGTCCAGAGGCAACATGAAGGCGAAGTGGCAAAGAGGAAGGAAGAAAGCGAAGGTGCGATTGCTACTGCTTAATAACGACGGGACCCTGACTCAGTTGGTTTCTAGAATTCCGTTGCAATATCAAGCCACCAGCAAAAGCCACGGCAAAACTGTTAGCAATCGATATCTCCAGATTACTAAATCAGATGGCGCGGCCTCATTGGGCAAAGCCCCAAAGGACTGATGCAGGCCTGCAAGGTGTTAGGCGCTCAGCCCCACCTTATCTAAGGTATTCGTACGGCCACCGCCTTCCACTCCCAAAGTTGCAGGTATTACCGCTCGCCGTCCTCGTTCCCCTTGTCCCTCCTTTCCTGCAACCTGTTGACCAAAACCCAAAACCAAACTTCACTCCAGGCCATCCTACCTCCACTCTCGACCGACTTGAACTTGTCATTTTCGGCGAACTAGCAGGTATCGCCCGCGACTTCACTTCTTCATATCACGAATACACCAGCTACTCTTTTTTTGGTGAGTCCCTCGTGCTATCGCCCTGATACCTAAATCGCCACTTTTCGCAGACTGCTCTCGCCTGAAATCCGCTGCGCAGCCTGATCACTTACTTCGCTGGTTCGGTTGACCACTTTGCCATTCCACGCTGACAACTCTCTGCTCCTCTTTAAATAGACCGACGACCCTTTCGTTTCCTGTCTCCGACCACAACAACCACCATTTCCGACTACCCAACCCGACCCTCAATCTCACATCAACAGCATAAACAATGGCGCTGAAGCGAATCAACAAGGAGCTGACTGACTTGGGCCGGTACGTTGATGCTCTTGTCTTTTACTTTTTGGGTGCTTTTTGTCGAGTTGCAAACCCGTTTTCGGGCCTGCCGGCGATGGTGGGGCTGCCTGGTGTGAGGGGTCGAGACTTCATCCCAAGCATCCTAACGCAGATCTCCATGCGCGGCCGGCGCGGACCAAAAACCATCACGAGCTTCAGACCTGCTAACAAGTTCTTGTTCACAGTGATCCGCCTTCGTCATGCTCCGCTGGTCCGGTTGGCGAGGATCTGGTACGTCGACTTCATACCCGGCTCTCGATCAGCTCCGCTCCCGCTCCCGCTGGCCCTCGTCTCGTCTCAGCCGAGCACGAGGCTAGCACGCCGTCCCTTGAGCGGTTGAGACCTCATGTATGATGGAACGAGCTACTGACAGTTGTATCCGCAGTTTCACTGGCAAGCGACTATCATGGGTCCTGTAAGTTCACTCTCCACGTCCATTTACAGAGGTCTTGCTTTGGTGGCGACGATCGCTTCAAAGGCGGGCTTTGGCGTAAGCCGTGCGCCTCGAGGTTTGGTAACCTTGTGGAAAACGGGATATCATGCAACCTACCTTGAAGAACTACGACTGACGTATTTGAACAGGATGGTTCCCCATACTCCGGCGGTGTCTTCTTCCTCGCCATCCACTTCCCCACAGACTATCCCTTCAAGCCTCCCAAGGTCAACTTCACCACCCGCATCTACCACCCCAACATCAACTCCAACGGCAGCATCTGCTTAGACATCCTCCGCGACCAATGGAGTCCCGCCCTGACCATCTCTAAAGGTATGCCCTTTTACTCCTGCTCGTCGTTTCATATGCTAATTACCCTCGCGATCAGTCCTCCTGTCCATCTGCTCTATGCTGACGGACCCGAATCCCGACGATCCTCTCGTCCCCGAGATTGCCCACGTATACAAGACGGACCTCGCCAAGTACGAGGCTACGGCTCGGGAGTGGACTCGCAAGTACGCGATCTAGAGATGTTCCCCGCGTAATTGTTTGGCTGGCGTTGCTAGACTGGCGTCTATGTGGCACTTATCAGGATGCTAACATATTCATGGATCTCTGAGCTGGCATCGACGGTGATCACCGGCAGGCTCGGGCGGTGATGATGTTGATATTGCTTTGGTGGAGAATGGCACCATCTGAGTGCAGCAGAGTAGAGGACTACTGCTGATACACCGATACATCGTTTTTGTCAACCGTCATCATGCGTTAGGGAATGGACAGGTCTCGGCAGTTGCATTATATCACTTACCCGCTGTTCGTTCGTGCTCTCTTTCTTCTGCTTTCAACCCGCACCATCGTGGTCACTGTCGGTATGTGATGTGGACAAGTACAAGACTCGCATCTTGATAGTCCGAAATTCATTCCCAAGGTTTGCACAAACTGGCCATTGTTTACAGTTTGCTCATTCACCATCGCTCGCTTTTCCGTTTCCCCCCCCCCCGCCACAAGATGTCGTGCAATCTGCCCTGTTCATCATCTGATATATCCCGTATCTGGAAGGGATCGTACAGTCGATATATAGTAGGATATCCCCCCAGCCAACTGGAACGTAGTTGCACCTGTATACTGGCCAAGTAGAATGCGATCCTTACTAGTTAGTGTAAGGTTAATGCCCGTACTTTCCGTCCAGTCCAGAGACTGCAAGGAGCCCAGAGTCAGGCTGACCGCAGAGCTTGATTCGGATCTCTGATATACGAGAGGTTGCAGCTTACGGACAAACAAGCCCGGGCCCCCGACCTATGTTCTTGGAGGTAAGAATAGTGCCGCCCAAGTTGGTCATTCCAGACAAAAGAAGACATGTATGGTGTTATGCAATAATAAGCTAAGGTGCCGATTCTTGTCGAGAGCTTAACCGGCACCCCGAGCATCGATTCCAAGGATTCCGAATCGCTTACGAAATATATCCTACATGGCTTACTTCCGTGAGCGAAGCCGAGGATATCTTTGGGGCCACCTATTCGCTTCAGAGCTTTGCCAGACAGAGGGCCTCCGGGCCTCCGGGGCTCCGAGACTCATATCAGCAATCCTCGGACCTTAGACTCTCCTCTACCACGAGCTTGGTCCGGCTTCTTATCAGCATTGCTCTCGGGTCCCAGTTGGTCGCGGCAGACACGACATGCACGGGGTCAAGCAGTTCGCACTTGATAGAGGTACCCGGTCGATATGTTCCCTGCCCATCAACAGCCAGATCCTGCGGCTGAGATAGCTTCATTGGAACACATGAAACCACATCCTTATCAATACGATGCCAGCTTCAGCGACCTTGGGTAATGGAAGGTGATGTGGCATCACACAACGAGCTGCCTCTCTCAGGGTTGGTGTTCCTCAACAAGGTCTTGGGCTATTCATGGTTCAAGCTCCATCCTCCTCAAACCTGTGTCCTGACGTGTCCTGACAGCTCACAGATCTGATCGAAACCCTCTGTTGCCGTCAGTTCAGTTTCTATTCTTAGGGCTCTGGCCTGCAGATGAAGGAATGGGACGAGGTGCAATGGGGATCCGTGGACCTGGAGATCATCACAAGGGGACGACGGCTGTTGGTGACAATCTGAAAGGGGGAGCCAGTCAGAGGTCAAGAACATGTAGAGAGAACGGCGGGATGCTGCATGATCGAAGGCCGCGAATGTTTGGTACAGCGTGTAGGATCAGTCTGTGAGACGATTGCAACTCCCGAACCTGTGCAAGTATAGTCGAGTGGGCAGGTGGGGTCTCGACGGACGAGTACTGTGTATCAGAGATGTGTAGCAGCAAAGGTGCCTGCAGGGCTGATGACGAGGCTGGCGAGGGGGTGGTTGAACGCTGTATTGCTTACTACACGTACCTAGGTAAGTTACCTTGCACTAATCACAATGGAACTTGGAAGATCTTGTACAGCGACGGTTAGAGAGCATTGAGATTTATTAGGCGATGCCAAATCTTGGCCGTGTATCAGACGACCCCTGGCGAAACGAGCTGCGACACGGGCTCAAGCGAGAGACGCTATTTTACCCAATCACGTCACGACCCCAAGCACGAGTTGTGGAGCGCATGTAGACCCACCTGTCGGCGGACCTGGACGTTTCGCGTTTCCGATTCCTCTGGCCCTGAAAGACTCTCAGACAATGTTGCACTCCGGCGCTCTCAAATTTTGGGTATTGGTGACATTGATGAAGCACAGCAAGATAGGAGAAGCCTGTCGAGATTGAGAAATGGTGCCATTCCCCACTGTCGCTCCCCTGTCTGCCGGGTTGATCGACTCCTAAGTCCTAACCGCCAATTCTCCAGTTTCTCCAAGGCCGTCGCCAGTTCAGTTCGGCACCTGTGAGTCGTCGCGCATCCTTTCTTGCCCTTCGCTCTCTCTGCTGCTATGCTGAATAGTATGCGTGGCTCATGATCGTTCCGCATATCGAGCCAAGAATGAGCAAAGGACAAGAGGTATTGAGAGAAATATCGACACACTCTAGAGGCGTCTTTTTTGCTGGTGACCGGCGGTGGCCCTCGTCTGTTTGACTGGCCAACATCAAAGGCTAGATGCCGGGGTCCGAGGGATGCCAGGCGGCTCTGGCCGCCTCAACCCTTGTCAGCCACGACTTGTACCATGCAGCAAGGCCGGCTCGCGACCTGGAACCAACCTAGTCCTCTCTAGGACTCCTACTTGGGTCACTTTGTTTCGACATCAAGTGTGTCGTGCCCCAGCGATATCCACTGTCCATGTCCCAGGCTCGTACGATTCTGGATTTCTGATTCCCTTTCTGTCCTTCGTCCGTCCTCTGCCAGTGGCTCTGGAGCCCTCCTCCGACACTTATCGTTTTCCTTCCCTGTTACACGCCTAGGAGCCGACAAGGAGCCAGTGCGGATCAAGACTGTATGTCATAGTTCCCCCACTTCCCTTCGACGTGGCTTCCCTTCCTCTTCTACTTCTGTAGACCCTTACGCTCCGGTGTGTAGACTAGAAGCCGAGCCTCGATCCACTTTCGACAGCAACAGCAACAGCAGCCGCCTGGTGCAGGCATTGTGAGGTATGATCTGCGGATATCACCCTGTGTTTCTGGTCCTGTAGCTGCTTGGCGGCTCTCATAACCACCCACCTTCCCGCCCCTCCTCCTTCGTCCCTCACTGTTCTCTTCTTGCTTCTTCTTGGTGCGCTGTACGTTGTGGTAGAGCATTGGCGACTGCTGACCTTCTCGCCTGCGCCTTTGCGGCATCTACAGGCCGTGTCTCTCATTCTTCCACGCCATATTGGTGTTATTGTATAAAGCTCTTCCCTTCATCGACATTCATTTATAGATGTGTCTGTATGCCCGGTTCAGCAGGCTCTGAATTTCGACTACCAGCATCCCAATCGTTTAATCCGGACAGACTGGAAAGAGGGGGACAATTTTCGACAAGAAGCCCTCAGAAGGAGGGAAAAGCACGAAGGAACAGACACCTGGAGACTGGGACTCGGGACAATTGGCGGATAGTCGGGTTTCGGAGGCCTCGTGCACAAATCGTCTGGCGCTGCCATTTACTGCAAACAAGTGCTGGTGATGGCGTCCTACGGCGAATACAGCGACGAGAAGCAATCGGAAAGGTCAAGATGGACACCGCTCACGAGAATGTTGTTGTCGGGCGAGATGACCCAGGAACGGCAAAAGGAGCTCAAACCGCGAGAGAAGTTTGATCGTTGGATGGTCAATGAAGGCTATAGGAGAATGTAGGCCTGCTTCAACTCCTGTACATCGAGAATTCTGGTTGCCATTGCTGACAGCTCTAGTTTCGTTTTTGTTTTCATCGTACTACACGCCATCGTCTTCGCCTTCGGTTTTGTCAACTACGCCGTCAAGGACAACCTCCAAATATCCAGGGACACATTTGGACCAACCTACATGATCGCGAGATCGGCTGCTCTCGTTCTCCATGTCGATGTTGCCATGATTCTCTTTCCTGTCTGCCGGACATTCATCTCGCTCGCCAGACAGACCCCACTTAATGGCATCATCCAGTTCGACAAGAATATCACGTTCCACATCACGACAGCATGGTCGATCGTCTTCTTCTCTTGGGTTCACACTATTGCACACTGGAACAACTTCGCCCAGATCGCTGCCAAGAACAATCTGGGAATCTATGGTTGGTTGTTGGCCAATTTTGTGTCGGGCCCTGGCTGGACCGGCTATGTGATGCTGATAGCCTTGATGGGCATCGTGCTGACCTCCATCGAAAAACCCCGACGGGCAAACTACGAGCGATTCTGGTACACGCATCATATGTTTATCATATTTTTCTTCTTTTGGTCCATCCACGGGGCGTTCTGCATGATCCAGCCCGACTTCGCACCCTTCTGTATCTCGGTCGGAACCCAGGCCGTGGGCGTTTTCTGGCAGTTTTGGATGTATGGAGGCTTCTGCTACTTGGCCGAGCGTGTTGCTCGTGAGCTCCGAGGGAGGCACAAGACATACATCTCGAAGGTTATTCAACATCCGAGCAATGTGTGCGAGATCCAGATCAAGAAGGAGCACACCAAGACACGAGCTGGACAGTACATCTTCTTATGCTGTCCAGCCGTATCGCTCTGGCAATACCATCCGTTTACACTAACGAGCGCTCCGGAGGAGGATTATATTTCCATTCACATGCGTGTGGCAGGCGACTTCACCACTGCCGTGGCCACGACACTAGGCTGTGAGTTCGGCAAAAGAGGTGATTCATCCAAGGTCGTCGGCGTGGACCAAGGCAACAGCGACGTGGATCCAGCACTACGCAAGGTGCTTCCTCGGGTATATGTGGACGGTCCCTTTGGCTCGGCCTCCGAGGACGTCTTTAAGTACGAGATTGCGGTTCTTTGCGGTGCTGGTATTGGTGTTACGCCGTTTGCTTCTATTCTCAAGTCGATTTGGTACCGCATGAACTACCCTCAGAAGAAAACGCGACTGAGCAAGGTCTACTTCTTCTGGATCTGCAGAGACTTTGGATCGTTCGAGTGGTTTCGATCTCTCCTTCTTGCCATTGAGGCTCAAGATGTCGACAACCGAATAGAGATTCACACGTATCTCACTGCCAAGATCAAGGCCGACGACGCAACAAACATCATGATCAACGATGCCAATGCAGACAAAGACACCATCACGGGCCTGCGGTCGCCCACTAACTTTGGACGGCCGAACTGGGACATGATCTTCCGCGGCATTAGGAAGCTCCATACGCCGGCTGAGGCTGGTGTCTTCTTCTGCGGCCCTAAGGGTCTTGGGAGCACGTTGCATATTTTCTGCAACAAGTACAGCGAACCTGGGTGAGTAGATGTCGAGTCAGATTGCGGCAAGAGGCATACGGTACTAACAGCATCTTACAGGTTCAATTTTGTGTGGGGCAAGGAGAACTTCTAAAATATGTGCAATTGTTCTCTCAAATACGCATATTCTTCTCATGGACAGCGTTGCTAGGACAGCCAAGAGACCGCTATCCCTTGTCCAGGATTTATATGCTCGAGCCGCGATCAATTGGACTAGAGTGCAGGAGGTTATCCAGTCTTTGGTGCTCCACGTTGAGATTGCAAGGAGGACTATATTCCGCAAGGTAACAGACACGTGGCGATGCCCAAGCTTGACCATTCTTCAGCGGACCACGAGTTGGTGAGGCGCGAGAAGTGCTGGTAGCTGTTATACGGTGGCCATGGTTCGGTCAGTTGCCTTGTACATTGGTCGATCTAGGAGACACTGCCTTATCCTGGGAAGTGCAGTCTTGAGAGCATATGCAGAGCAAGCGAGAGAGTTGAAGGAGGCCCTTTCACAGGAGGCCAGGCGCCCACTGCACCTGCAACAAGCAGAGTAGGTTTGTTCAAACATAACATCACTTTCTATCATGTATCTAGCGACCATATACCATTGCCACTATTAGACTTTAGTTCAGTTAGACAAGCACGTAACTGCGATGGGATATTGACTACACCTAAGCGTGACGACTTGGTCACACAAGTCGCTGCAACAGTTTTCACCTCGTGTAGGCGAACAGAAGAATGAGGTCCAAATGTCTGTCATAGTACTTCAGTTATCGACGCACTTGAAACCACACACCACCACCCTTGCACAGTACTTCTTCGACGTCACCTTAGACACACTGAACGCCGCTGATGTAATCTGTAATCTGCGACGGCAGGGACGGGTATCGGCGTGGATGCCGGCAGTTTTTGGCGGAGTGGGGTCTCCACCGCAACCGTCCACTCGGTACCTCCTCCAGGCTCACTCCCGTCTCTACCCTGCTTTTCTGTTCGAATGCGACAGCCTGGCTGACAGCCGTCCTAAGCTTTCGTCATATACCACAACTACATCACTGATGCCTAGCGCAAAAGATCTGCACTATTCTACGTGTCCGTGTGTACGATAGCAGGGATAGCAAGATGGCTCCGTTGGCAATTGAGACTCTTGCTCTATGCCGAGGACTGTTAAATACCTAGCTCCTCTCGTGGTGCCACTCTGTTCGAGACCGACGGGACTCTTACGGTCGAATCAACGGCGCCAACCTCCGTGAGTCAACGGAGCTAAGTACCTCTAGAACTAGTCAATGACAAACTGACGGCGTATCCACACATTGAAAAGTCGATATAATCGTTTGGCCACCTATTTCTGACACTGACTCGACCGGCTGTCACATATTCTTGGTGGAATGACTGCCGAGAGCTTCTAGACGGGGACTGCCAGCATTACAGGCACCATTGTTCGAGATCTCGCATCCGTTGCCAGCCAGCGCCCACCCACGATCCGATACTTTTCGCATGAGCTTCATGCCTCTCTGATCATCGCACCTTTGTTCAAGTACCGGTGCCCCAGATTTAAAGCAGGAAATCAGACGTGTCGGATCAATCGGCCCATCAACGGCAGATCTTGGTTCAAGTGCAACGAATCGAGGTCCAGAACGACTTTACCCTCGTTTGGATAGCTGTGAGAGATCGCTTCCGCGCTCGTCTTCGGCCAGCAAGTGAATTTTTGGCGTTCGAGCCGGAGGTGTAGTCACGGTTGACAGTTGCGAGATGGAGACCCCGGAGCGGAAGACCGACGCAGAGCTTTGGACGATTCCAGACTCCGCCAACGCCACAGAGGAAGCGCACCGCGATGAAGGGTCTAGGGGCAGTTTGAAGGCCGGTCCGGCTGTTTTGGGAGCAGACGAGAAAGCGCTGGTTCGGAAGCTGGACTTGCATCTCATCCCTCTTGTGATGGCCTTGTACCTTTTCAGCTTCCTAGACAGGTGAGCTGGTTTCTTTAGTCTCTTGACGTGTGGTTGTCTCTCGTAGTAGGTCCCCTGGCTTACCTTGAAAATGCGTAGGGTCAACATCGGCAATGCCAGGCTGTATCATCTCGAGGCCGACCTCGGCCTGGAGGGAAGCCAGTTTCAAGTGGCTGTATCAATCCTCTTTGTCACTTATTTGATCTTCGAAGTGCCCAGCAACCTCCTCTTAAAGAAATTCACACCGAGCCGGTGGATAGCCTTTATCACGACGGCTTGGGGAATCATAGCTACGCTGACAGGGCTCGTCGACAACTATGGCAGCCTGATTGCTTGCCGTGTTTTGTTGGGCTCTGTGGAAGCGGGACTCTTTCCTGGGTTAGTTTGTCGATCTCCTATTTGCCTAGTTGATGTACCGAGTCCTGGGGACTAATACACCAAACCTTGGTCTAGGTTGAATGTATATCTTACATTTTTCTACACCCGTCACGAGCTCGCCGTGCGTGTAGGATATCTGTTCGTTTCAGCCGCCATTGCCGGCGGCCTGGGCGGCCTATTGGCTTATGGAATAGGCCATATGGATGGCGTTGCGAATATGCATGGCTGGAGGTGGATATTGATCATCGAGGGGCTGCCCACATTCTTCTTGGGCATTCTGACCTTCTTCCTGCTGCCAAATGATGCCGAGAGTGCCAGCTTCTTGACCGAGGATGAGAAGAAGTTGCAGGCTGCAAGGCATGCGAGGGAGTACGGCATGACGACGAGCGCGCGCCAGTTCAGCAAGGTCGACATGATGAAGGCGTTCAAAGACTGGAAAGTCTGGGCGTTCTGCGTTGCACAATTTGGAGCTGACACCATGCTTTATGGTGAGTTCTCCTGGGAGAGTGGTGTCCCCGTCATGCGTAACTTCCGACACTTGGAGAAGAAACCTTTTTTTTCTGACAAGCAGCCAGGATATTCGACTTTCCTCCCTACTATAATTAACGGACTTGGTCGGTGGTCGACAGCACAAGTTCAACTGCTAACCATGCCCTGCTACTTCCTCGGCGCTGCGGCGTACATGAGCGTAGCGTATCTATCGGACCACATGCAGAAGCGAGGACTTTTCTGTGTCATCTTTGGATCGATCAGCATCGTCGGATATGGTATCCTTTTATCAGCTTCGGCCGCCGGTGTGCATTATTTCGGGTATGAGATGTCGATACTTGAGCTTGAATGTCTATCTGGTACCTCAGCTGACCGTCATGCCTAGTTGCTTCCTGGTAGCGCTGGGACTATATGTCCTGGTAGGTTTACCACTAGCTTGGGTGAGTACTACCGACCTGAGAGGAACCTGCTTGGACCCAGCTTGACTGACACGGCGCCATGACACCTAGTTACCTAACAATACCCCTCGATACGGTAAGAGGACAACGGCCAACGGAATGCAGCTGACGCTGGGAAACGCCAGCGGCATCATGGCTCCGTTCATATACCCGAGCTCGGATGCCCCACGGTATATCAAGGGAAACGCCGTGAGCCTGTCAATGGTGGGTATGGCCACCGTGTTATATGGCGTGATGTGGTTTTGGTTTAGGAGAGAGAACAAGAGGAGAGCATCGGGAGAGATGAAAGCTGATCACCGGATATTGTCTGCCGATGAACTGGCCGAATTAGGCGACGAGAGTCCGCACTTTGTGTATACAATTTGAGAAGGCGCCTATGGCAGTGCCCCAATTGAGCGAATGTTCCTTCCTCACCTTGGGGATAGCTGTCCTGCGAAGATTCAGGTAATCATCACTTCGAGTTGGATGCCTTGCTGTGGCAGGCGCGTGAAACATTTTTAAAATTCTCGTGAAAGCAATCGTCAAGAATTGTTTCCCGCGATTACTTTGACCAGAGAAATCGATCTTTCGCCAAATTCATTTTGGCGGGCATTTCGTGTCCAAGCCCATTAAAGTTGCCCCACTTGCACCTCTCAAAACGCGTCCAAAACTAAAGCAACAGCGCGTACCTCTAAGCTCTCAAAGCCGGCCTTGACATCACCACCTCCTCAATCGTCTTTCTCCAAAATTCTTCACTATCTGACCAGCTCCAGAGGAAAAAACTCAACCCCCATCAGTACCTAGGATACCACTACACCCGAGCCGGGGGTTGGCTTAGTGACAAGATGGGTATCAAACAGCTTTTCCAGATCATCAAGGACGAAGCTCCTGATGCGGTCAAGGAAGGCGAGATCAAGAACCAGTTCGGTCGCAAAGTCGCCATTGTAGGTTCCTCCTCGAAGACATAGGCCGATGCGCTGGCTAACTTCTCACCAGGATGCGTATGTAATTTGCATTGATACAGTTCGATACCCCGCTCCCTGCTGACCTTGGCATAGTTCCATGAGCATCTACAGCTTCCTGATCGCCGTCCGATCCGATGGACAACAACTTATGAACGAGAGCGGCGAGACTACGTCACATCTGATGGGCATGTTCTACCGTACATTACGCATGGTCGACAACGGCATCAAACCTCTCTACGTTTTTGACGGCGCCCCGCCCAAGCTCAAGTCCGGCGAGCTCGCAAAGCGATTCCAGCGAAAGCAGGAGGCTCACGAGGGTCTGGAGGAGGCAAAGGAGACGGGCACAGCCGAAGATGTGGAGAAGTTCTCGCGACGGACTGTGCGGGTTACAAGAGAGCACAATGCTGAGTGCCAGCGCCTTCTCAAGCTCATGGGTATCCCATACATCATTGCGCCTACCGAGGCTGAGGCTCAATGTGCGGTGCTGGCGAGAGCAGGCAAAGTCTATGCTGCCGCCAGCGAGGATATGGACACGCTCTGCTTCAACACCCCCATTCTCTTGCGACACCTCACCTTTAGCGAGCAGAGGAAAGAGCCTATTCAAGAGATCCACTTGGACAAGGTCTTGGAGGGGTTGGGCATGGAACGGAAGCAGGTATGGCAGAAGCTACCGAGTAATATCTGCCCTTGGACCGCAGTCCTGCTAACCACATCATATACAGTTCGTCGATCTCTGCATCCTCCTGGGCTGCGACTATCTCGACCCTATTCCCAAGGTCGGACCCAACACTGCTCTGAAACTGATTCGTGAGCATGGATCGCTGGAGAAGGTCGTCGAGTACATAAAGAACGACCCCAAAGGCAAATACCAGATCCCTGAAGACTGGCCGTTCGAGGATGCACGAGACCTCTTCTTCTCGCCCGATGTCCGCCAAGCCGACGACCCTCTGTGCGACTTCAAGTGGGAGAAGCCCGATATTGACGGACTGATCAAGTTCCTCGTCAGCGAGAAAGGCTTCTCCGAGGACCGAGTCAAGGCTGGTGGCCAGCGTCTAGAGAAGAACATGAAGAGCTCGCAACAGTCCAGACTCGAGGGTTTCTTCAAGGTCATGCCTAAGACTGAGGAGGAGAAAAAGGCACACAAGCGCAAGCTAGAGGAGCAGAACGAGTCAAAGAAGAAGAAGCTCAAGGAGGAAAAGAAGGAGAAGGCCAAGGCCAAGGCGAAGCCACGCGGCACGGCGTGATGCAAACGGTTCTTGCTCGCTCGTGTATTAGAGGTGCAGGGCGGTTGATGTCTCCAACTGCGGGTTTGCTTTAAGAAGGACAGCAATTCTGCTGCGAGCGAGATACCGGGCCACTAGGCCGAGTGTTCCGGATGGACGATACCTTTGCTTCGACAACAGGGAGAAGTTCACATGGCGTTACTGGAGTCTCGGGGAGTGTTACGATGCTCTACACATAGCTAAGACATCGAATGAACTGCTAATCTCTCACCTTACCATTATGCTCAGTTGCGAGTCTCACAATTGAAACCAGCACATACAAGACCTCGAAAGGCAACCTGGATGGTACCATCTCGAGCTCACAGAGTTTGGCTGTATGTAGGTACCTTAAGGTAGATGCATTACTGCACCATGACATCAGCTACCTGCACCGTAAATCTTTAAGGTTGAATACTTCGGTACCTGCTTACATACCTCTAGGTAATTCCGTCTCGATGTTGGGCTCGGGTGGATCCTCGAGCGTCTACGAAGTATCCGCCTCGAGTGCGATCCATCCATTTCCCCGTCTGGTGTTTGGCCCATCCACAAGAGCAGTTGCAGAATGCAAGTTAAGGCATATGGGATGTACAGTGCCGTGGGTCGTGATTTCAGTCAAGTATACCTACCTTACCTAGTTAGCCCGTAGTCGATTTGGTAAGGTAGTTTAATGTTGTGGTCGAGATGGACGGAGTCACGGAAGGCTTGGCCGGAAGAGAGAAGAAGAACCGGGCCTTTCGGCAAGCACTGTGCTGGTACGTAAATCTGCGCGGCAAATCCCGAAAACATCCATGCAACTTGGGCAAAGTGCAAACAGCTGCAGCCCCGGCAAGAACAGCCTTGACACCTCTCTCAATTGATGAGCCTCTTTTTTCTTGCTTCACACACACGTCACAGCCTCCGAGATCCCAATTGCATCCGACACGCGCGCTCTCCCATATCCCCCCCCAAGCTTTAGGCTCCTCGTTCCTCATCCCTACTGGGATCTGTTCTTTTTGCCCTTTTCGTTTGATTTTCATTCTCCTGCGAGATCATGCTCTACCGTGGCCTTCGCACTGCGGCCCGCACCGCGTCAAGGTTTTCCTTGACACACGCTCAGACTTCTTTACGACAGCTTCCCGTTCAGTTCCATCAGGTCCGGACATATGCCGACACAGTCGTCAAGGTGCCGGCGATGGCCGAGTCCATCAGCGAGGGCACCCTAAAACAATGGAGCAAGCAGGTTGGCGACTACGTTGAGCAGGACGAGGAGATTGCGACCATCGAGACAGACAAGGTGAGAATAAATCTTCATCCATTCCCTTTCGACCCACGTGTCGGGTCTCGCCTTGTGAACCGTCTACAGAATAGGTGGTGCTGCGCCAGACGTGTACCGTTGCTAATGCGCGCTATATTCAACAGATCGATGTCGCTGTGAACGCACCCGAAGCCGGTACGATCAAGGAGTTCTTGGCCAATGAGGAGGATACCGTCACTGTTGGCCAGGACTTGGTGCGCATAGAGACGGGAGCGCCCCCAGAAGGCGGAGACAAGCCTGCGGCAAAGGAGGCCAAGGAGACACCCAAGGAGGAGAGCAAGAAGGAGGAGCCGGCCCCTGACAAGAAGTCCGAGCCGGAATCAAAACCCGAACCAAAGCAGGAGAGCAAGCCGGCACCTCCTCCAGCAGAGAGCAAGCCGTCGAAACCAGAACCGAAGCAGACCGGGAAGTCCTCGGATGCTGCTCCCGCCACTCCAGGACTTGGGAACCGTGAAGAGCGCAGGGTAAGTGATCTGTCTCCCGCTTGCCTTTAGACTCTCAAACCCAGTGACTCTGTGCATTAGCGCAGTAGAAGTCGAGTGTACGAACCGATATTGGCGACACGACTGACATGATACCCATTAACTAGGTCAAAATGAACCGGATGCGCCTCCGGATCGCCGAGCGCCTGAAGCAGTCGCAGAACACTGCCGCCTCTTTGACTACATTCAACGAGGTTGACATGTCGGCCCTGATGGAGTTCCGCAGCAAGTACAAGGACGAGATCCTGAAGAAGACGGGTGTCAAGCTGGGCTTCATGAGCGCATTCTCGCGTGCCTGCATCCTGGCGATGCGTGATATTCCGGCCGTCAACGCGTCGATCGAAGGACCCAACGGCGGTGATACCATCGTGTATCGCGATTACGTTGATATTAGCGTTGCCGTCGCCACCGAAAAGGGTCTGGTCACGCCTGTTGTGCGCAATGCTGAGGCGTTGGATATGGTCGGCATCGAGAAGGCTATTGCCGAGATGGGCAAGAAGGTATGTTTTTGTCATGATCCCCTCTTGCGGACGTGTTCACTGGTGTGGAATATGCCTGCCAGGCTCCGGCAAGAACCTTGACTAACACACGTCTCCCTGTAGGCTCGTGATAACAAGCTGACGATCGAGGACATGGCTGGTGGTACATTTACCATCAGCAACGGAGGTGTGTTTGGGTCTTTGATGGGCACCCCCATCATCAACCTGCCCCAGAGTGCCGTGCTTGGTCTTCACGCCATCAAGCACCGCGCTGTCGTGGTCAACGGCAAGGTCGAGGCCCGACCAATGATGTACCTCGCCCTCACCTACGACCACCGCCTGCTCGACGGGAGAGAGGCTGTCCAGTTCCTGGTCAAGATCAAGGAATACATCGAGGACCCGAGCAAAATGCTCCTGTAAGTCTGTGAGGCGGCATAGGAGGAAGGCGCTAGCAACCACAAGTCGCCTGTGCGCATCTGATCAAGCGGGCGGGTGATGGTTCTGGGCGTAGAGGTTTTTCGATATTCATCCTTTATTAATCTGGGTGCGTCTCGTGTGTATAGTGTACAGTAAGGCTTCGCTAGCATGGTGGACTTTGGGGTACAACTTAGACATGGTTAACAAAATACTCGCATGGAGCGTGTCTGATCTAGGATGGATTGCTTTTATTGTCGTGCTGGCCCGGTACACTGCCCGTAGCCTCCATGGATGATTTACATGTACCTTACCTTACCTAACCTACCTTACCTAGGTAAGGTACGTTAGTGTTGGCCCGGGGGTGTGCGATAGTGTGGAGGCCCGAAAAAGTATAAATGCCGACCGACGGTAGAGAGACGGTTAAGGTTGATCAATGAGGAGCGGCCAAAAGCCAACCTCGGCTTCTGAAGCTGATCCACTCTTGCTGTCCATCTTGCGCCGACTGAGTGCCCGGACAGAGACACAGAGAGCGTCACCTTTGCAGGCTTACGCTATCATCTGGTGTCTCTGAACTTATTGACTAGGTAGAAACGAATTCGCTTGTTCTCCCTGCCAAGGCTTGGTGATACCTAGAGGGTCGGATAGGACATAGAGTACACGTGAAAATCCCGACTCAAGTCGATCTCAAGGTCTCCCCAGAGTCTCCACGATTTGTCTGCGAGATCATCATTGGGGATTATTGGAGATGGGCTGGCATGGCCACTCACATGCCTCGAATTACTGTAGTGGAGGTCCTGATCCGGACTCAGTGGGGCAGTGCTTCAACCAGGAAACTGTGCCATCAACTGGCATGTGGCATGTGCCGCTCATGCATTTTCGGAACCTGTGACGTTTGCGCTGAATATTTAAGCCATACGCAAGTACACTACACGTAGATTGGCGCGCTGCTGCTGCCGTCAGTCTGAAGCATGTGATAACCGTCTGACCGTGGGACTGCCGCAATGCCGCGGAGCTTTAAGAAGTCCACTGCGGGTTCAATCTGGGGTAGGATTACAATCAGAAGGAGCATGTTATTACCCTGCTACTCGCCCTATTTGCAGACTCGTAACCTTTTTCTTTCTCCCGAATAGATAATAAGCCCGTTTCCCTCAGTCTCCATCTCTCGTCTCCCCCTCTTTGTCATTTCCTCCCCCTCTCTCCCATCTCTCGGTTCTTCACCACAACCACCAACCATGTCCAACACTTACAGCCAAGGCGACGTTGCGTCGCACAACAAGGCAGACTCGCTATGGATCGTTGTTGACGGCGATGTCTATGACCTCACCAAGTTCCAGGACGACCACCCTGGTATGTTGACCGTCTCATCCCGCTTTGAGGATTGACGCGATGGAAGGCGGGTACATGCTGCTGTATCAGGTGCTAACGTGCAGCACAGGCGGCAAAAAGATACTCCAAAGAGTCGCCGGCAAGGATGCGTCCAAGCAGTTCTGGAAGTATCACAACGAGGGAATTCTCAAAAAGTACAAGAAGCAGCTACAGATAGGCTCGCTAGACACGAAGCCGAAGCCGGCCGCGGAGCCGACGCCGGTAGCTGTGCCACAGAAGGACACCAAGAAGCCGGAGCCCAAGGCCGTGCCCCAGGCCGCATCCGACTCCGGCGATTCCGAGGCATTGGAGCCCTTCGGTGCCCAGATCCCCTTTGCTGATCCCGGCTGGTACCAGAGCGTGAGTGACAATCCCGCGCATGAAAAGGCTTGGAAGATGGAGCAGGGTACTGATCACGGATGTTTGTGTTGTAGTACCACTCACCGTACTTTAACGAGACACACGCCGCACTCCGAGCCGAGGTCCGCGAATGGGTGGAGACGGCCATCGAGCCCAATGTCACCGAGTGGGATGAGAAGAAGTTGGTTCCGGCAGAGATCTACAAGGAGATGGGCAGTCGCGGCTACCTGGCCGGTCTGCTGGGCATGCACTATCAGAAAGACTACACCCAGAATGTCATCAAGTCGGTGCCGCCAGAAAAGTGGGATCTCTTCCACGAGATGCTTCTGACTGACGAGCTCTCCCGCTCGGCCAGCGGAGGCTTTGTCTGGAACGTCATTGGCGGTTTCGGCATCGGCTGCCCGCCTCTGGTAAAGTTCGGCAAGAAGCCTCTTGTCGACCGCATCCTGCCTGGCATCCTGAACGGTGACAAGCGGATTTGTCTTGCCATCACCGAGCCGGATGCAGGCAGCGACGTGGCCAACCTTACCTGCGAGGCCAAGTTGAGCGAGGACGGCAAGCACTACATCGTCAACGGCGAGAAGAAGTGGATCACCAACGGAATCTGGTGCGACTACTTCACCACGGCGGTGCGCACCGGCGGCCCCGGCATGAACGGCGTCAGCTTGCTGCTGATCGAGCGCGACTTTGGCGGCGTGTCGACGCGGCGCATGGACTGCCAGGGCGTGTGGTCGAGCGGCACCACCTACATCACGTTTGAGGACGTCAAGGTGCCGGTGGAGAATCTTCTCGGAAAGGAGAACCAGGGCTTCCGGTGCATCATGACCAACTTCAACCACGAGCGTATCGGCATCATCATCCAGTGCCTGCGGTTCTCGCGCGTGTGCTACGAGGAGTCGGTCCGGTACGCCAACAAGCGGCGCACGTTCGGCAAGAAGCTGATGGAGCATCCGGTCATCCGGCTCAAGCTGGCGCACATGGCGCGCCAGATCGAGGCGTCGTACAACTGGCTCGAGAACCTCATCTACCAGTGCCAGAAGATGGGCGAGACCGAGGCCATGTTGCGTCTCGGCGGGCCCATCGCCGGCCTCAAGGCCCAGGCGACGGTGACGTTTGAGTTCTGCGCCCGCGAGGCGAGCCAGATCTTTGGCGGGCTGAGTTACTCGCGTGGCGGCCAGGGAGGCAAGGTTGAGAGGCTGTACCGCGATGTCAGGGCGTATGCCATCCCCGGTGGCAGCGAGGAGATTATGCTGGACCTCAGCATAAGGCAGAGCATGCGGGTGGCCAAGGCGGTGGGCATGAAGCTGTAGAGAGAGTAGATTCTAGGAGGAGCGTTGTGAGAGGCGGAGAGAATACCCGAAGGCAGCTTGGATGATTGTGGAGGTACTTGTACATACATACGGACTTGATAACTGTATACAGAGGTTATTGTTGTTCCATGCTCTGTCAATGATCACAATCAAGGGCCCGGCATCCGATCATGGCAAGCTGCCTGGGAAGGCTATCGTGTGGTTGTCGTGTGCCTCCGGGTCAGCGGTCGATCATTCCGATGCCGGGCTTCCTTTCCACCGGGCTCCGACCTGAACCTGGAACTCACCGGTCGGTGATGCTCCCCGAAGGAGAACTGACTAGTCAACAACAACCCGGCAGGCGTGGGCGGCAGGACATCATCGAGGCTTCCCCTCTCTGGTCTGTCATGGGACAAGGAGCTGCCTCAAGGAAGGCGACGAACCGTGGACCCGCCCCCACGTTCAGTTCATCCCAACCAGGCCAACAATAAGAAGAGCCTTGCTCATCCCAAATCGGTTCCTCGTGCATTTGCCGAGGCAGGCGAGGCCGCCGCTAGCGTAAGCCGCCCGAGGTGTCTTTCCAGTGAGGTGCGCAGCCTTGTTCTTGCACTGATTCCACTGCTGCCTGCTGATACACGAGTCCTCGGCTTCTCCACTGCTGCTTGACGAGCAGCACATCTCCAGCCGCATTATGTCTGGCGGCATTAGACCTACTTGTGCTTCGAGCTGGACAACTGAACACGACATGCACCGTCACACACACACACACACCCGTTGTTGGGCGGGCAGGGCACCCATAGCCGTAGCACGCTCACCGGGCAGATTTGACATTGTGGTGTATTTCCCCAATTAGATAGTGGCCGCCAAGCCGCGTCTCATCTCCAGACGGCCTGTTTCGACGCACCTGCAGTCTGCAGATGCAAGTCGGGAAGGCTGAGCCTGGATTGCTGACCTGTCGATCCTACAGGCGCCAGAGCTAAGGTACCTTAGCTACCTCACTGAACCCGATCTAGTGCTCGGTCTGGGACGGGCCATGCGCCCTTGCGGGTTTAGACGCCCGACCCTCGTCTGGGTGAAGGATCATTTATCTTTGCTCTTGATGGCTTGTTTTCTGTTAGCAACTCTCACTTACTTTCTCTTTTCTTTCTTTTAAAAGTCGGAGCTCACTCTATACTACCCGGACAAGCCATCAGGATGAGCGCTGGTCGCAGTATTGAGGAACTGCTGCGGCAGGCTGAACATCATCATGATCAGTACATGAAAACACTCCAGGCTGCACTTGAGATTCGCCGCTCACCGAGCCCTGGAGCATCACAGGGAGGCCTTGGCGTCCGCATGGAGCGGGCTGGGAGCAACGACGGCGTTCCATCGCCAGTGACAAAGGCAATATCATTCGAGGAAAGGCTGCCCACGAGGGCCATGAGTGGCGGCAGCGACGGTTCTTTTCCTCACGGTCTATTCAGGAGACCCCGTAGGCCGACCAACGAACTGGGCGACGTCAAACGACCAGGAATCCAGCCACATACAGGAACCAAGGCAAACAGGCCCTCGTCTGTCTTTACGCAGGACATGGACATGGACTCGGACGAAGATGTCGAATTCCTGCAGTTGACCTCGCCCAATCCACAGCCCCAACCCCACATGATCTTCGATGACGAAGACGAAGGGACGGAAGAGCATTTGGCACTGCCGCACGAGTCCTTCACGTTGGAGCAGCTGGTTAAACACTTGCAGAGTCTAGACGAAGGGGACGATGTCATGGCAAAGGCCCTGGGTGACATGTGGGACCACAGAAACGAGCTGGATGCGCAGAACGTTGTTGATGAAGGGGATCTGGACTCGCACCCAACCTACGAGGTGTACGACATAGACCACCAAGGACTTGCCGTTCCCCAGCACGAGAAGAATGATGACATCGAGGGCGTTGAAGCGGCTACGGTCTGGGAGACACTCAAGGAGGTCAGTTCCGAAGGAGCGGTTGGGAGGATCACAATCCTCCAAGAACCGTCGCCGCTCATGCTCGGTGCCGCCCACATGACCATGGCTCGACACTTTGATATGGACGAGTTGTTCCGCCACCTCATCACCACGAGCGGCAACAAAGGCAAGACGAGGGCTTATGTGGACCGCGCGTTCGAGCCTACAGAGACACGCCGACGAACCTTCTTCTTCGTCTTTAAGTACTTTACGGTAGTCGGCGAGGGACTCAAATCTGCGCCCTGGCAGGCTTTCGATTATAGGCCGCCGGATAAGCGTTCTATTGATCACATCGACATCACCGAATGCAGCTCTGTTCTCGCACTCTCCCTCGAGGGACAGCCTATCGAGAAGGTGACCCGCAATAATCGAAGGCAGCGGAAGAAGGCTGAGGAAGGCTATGTTTACCATCCGTTTGCCCCTTGGCATCTGCTTAGCATCCAGTGCTTCCCAGATAATGCCCATTCCCTCCGCAGCGAGGACCTCAACAAGCAGTTTGTGAGCGGACCCTATGCTTTTCTGGATACTCTGGCTGCAGAATACAGGGATGCCATCAAGAGATACGCCACACTGAACGAGATGATCACCAAGTTGATCACCCCACCGGTGAGTTGGAACCGCCGCCAGTGCCTCGTGCTCTGCCACTCCTCTTCAACATGCTGACGCACGATAGAGCGAGTTTATGTTTAATGTCAAACTGCGTGACAAGCTTCTGTTCGAAGATGCGAACTTTACTTATTCTCGCCGATATTTCTGGGGGTACAATGCCCTAGGCGTCATCAACGACGGTATAAAATCGATGCGCGCCGCATACTTCGATACCTTCAAGGACGACTTTTGGCAGGGGCGTAACCGGACGGTCTGGCCGTACCCATATCAAGATTCCGCAGGAAAGACGGCATATGAGAACCTCATGGCCACTGTGCGCCACGACCTGGAGAAGGCGGTATTGGAGCTGGATACGATGCACAAAAAGAACGAGAGGACTCGCAACGAGATATTTTCGCTGAGGGAACAGCTCTTCAGCGGAAGCAGTGTCCGGGAGAGCAGGCGGGCCATCGAGCAAGGCGACAACATCAAGATATTGACTGGCGTTTCGATGCTGTTCCTGCCGCTCACCTTTGTCACGGTACGGAAACTCTTTTCTCTCACATCGAGTGCTCATTTCGAGTCTTCGTTCCTCTACTGATATTCCTCGACTCTTCCCTTTCCCCCTATAATGAGTCTACCCCCAAGACACCTAAGCTAACCATTCGACAGTCCGTTTTCGGCATAACAACCCTGGATATACAAGCAGACGACTGGCGCTTCCCCGTCACAATGGTCACCGTATGTGTGCCCTTCTTTGTCCTGATCTTCGTGTTGCAGACGAGGGCTGGCGTGAGTGCAATTAGGAAGTCAGGCAAGTTCTTTGACAAGCAGGTCTCTCGCTTCTTTGGCCACGGGGATCGCCGTCAACTGCAGCAGCATCAATACCCGGCTGTGGCAGGGCTCGACGGGGGTCAGACATATCCAGGACCGGATGGCCGGCGGCGAAGGAGGCGGAAGGGCTTGAAGAGGACACACTCTGGGTTTCAGAGCGTAACGGGAGGAGTGGCGGATTCTGAGAGGAAGACGAGGAACTGGTACCGGTTCCCTTGGAGGAGACGGAAAGCTAAGGAGGAATCCAAGGAAGTCAATGTGTAGCATTGCATCTCTTTATGTTTAACTCTGCACACGCATCGAGCGATCATCGGCATATCATAGCGGCATGGAATGGAATCTGGATTGTCTACGTGAGCAACAACCTATGCACTTGCCCACGGGTGGGCTTCAGTTATGGGCATGGCTTGACTCATGAGTGCCATGTGCTTGTATTAAAGTTCATCCTCTGACGCCATTCAGAAGGCATACTAATTATGCCAGATGCAACTGTGCCTTATCTAAACCACACGCGCGCGCATCTATCCTCATCACCGTAATCATAAGACATGCCGAAACCGAAAAGACTGCAATAAGAGAAGACAGGCATGCGTATCCATCCAGACCCCAGATATCCATCCGCAAGCCTACTTGATCCAACCCGAAAACGAGCATTCAACGAACACGAACAAAACCATGCATCATATGCTCCCTCTAGTGAGCCATAACCTCAGCGTGCTTCGCACCGTCGGCGCCGGTCGGCTTCGCATCAGTGTCGACTTCCATCTCGTCACCTCCTTCGCCGGCCTCACCCTCACCCTCCTCCTCCTCCTCGATCAGCTCGTCTTCACTCTCGCCCTCGATGTCAACGCTGCCGTCCTCAGACATCTCATCCTCCTCAACGCCGTTCTCAACCTCAGCCTCGCCTTCGGCATTGTCCTCGACGCCCTCCATGGCAGCATCCTCCTTGTGAGCGGCCTCGGCGGCGCCGTTGGTACCAGACGGACCGGCGCCCTCGACCTCTTCCTCGTCTTCCTCGGCCAGCTCCTCAGCGCCGTACTCGTCACCATCGGCGACCAGATCGGCCTCTGGCTGCTCTGGGGGAAACTCTGCGGGAGCAGAGGCCTCGGAATCCCTGTTGAAGTGGAGAAGAAGTTAGTGTCAAGTGCGAGCGGAGACCACCGGAGACTATTGTGTCGACAATGACATACCACTTGATAGCAAAGCGCGTGACGCGGGGCTTCGCGTCCAGAACGTTGCGACGGATCTTCTCAATGACCGGCTTAGCGGGCGGGTCGGCGTTCAGCTCCTCGGTCTCGTACTCGTTGTTGACATAGTAACCAACACGGACGAACTCGCGGCCGTCATAGGCGCAGGTAAGCAGGATGACAGTGACACCGATGATCTCGGCGTCCGGGATGCGCTTTGTGTCGGGCGGGTCGGCCTCGAAGACGAACTTGTTGACGCCGACGGGGATGGGCCCAACAAGGAGAGAGTCCAGCTCTTGGTCATACTGATCCGAGGTCGCGGAGCCGACGTAGGTGAGCTTCCACTCCAGGTCTGAGGGAGGATTGGTCAGTTTGGAAAACGGGCGTTGGGAGCAAGAGGTAAACGGGAAAAAAAACACCAACCTTTCTGCAGGGCCTCCAGACACTCGAATGTGATCTCGAATTCGTACTTGTCGGTGAACTTGGCGGGGTTGTTCATGACATTGACCCCGAGAAGCGATACGACCGACATTCTGAAGGTTGTGTTGTCTGCGCTGGGAAGTTATGTATTGTGATAAGTTTTGTTTTGGAGGGAGATGAAAGTTGCGCCGACGATGAGGGTTCTGTGTTGGGGATTGGGAGAAAAGGCCAGAGACTGTTTACTCTGGGGATGGCTGGCCCAATTTAAAATGTCTAAGGTAAGGTAATCACTAAGGGAGAGTCTAGACTCTAGACTGGGGTTGGTTGTCGTGGTTTTGTAAACGAAAAAAGGTGGACGCGCTTTCCTGCCCTCTGGAAAGTCGCGGTTTCTGACGTGGAAGACAAACGGGGTCGCGTAAAGTGGTTGCAAGGTGGGGCTGAGAAACGCGACAAAAGGTACATAAGGTAGGTACCTTAGGTTACCTTTGCCAGGTTGTCCCTGCCATCCCAAATGCGGTACTGCCAGCCTTCACCGCCTGCAGGAGCGCTAGCCCATTGCGGACTGGTCGTTGAAACCTTGCGGCTGGTTTTCAGCAACTCCACCGTTGTCAACCACCTCAGCCTTCCCGGCAAGGTCCTTGGGCGAAAAAAGTGATGTTTAACCTTCACGAGCTGTTTTCGCTATTGTCTGTTTGACCATCTCCGTATCTTCTTGCTCAGCTACCTATTGTTTGATAACTGCTGCACCATAGTAGCATCGAACATTAGCTGCCAGCTCAATCACTATTGCCCCGCTAATCGAAAAACAACAACCATTTTGGCCAAAGCTCTCTTTGTCGCTGATCTCTCCAAGAATGCGTCACCATCGTCTCGCAAACTTCTTTCAGTGATAGCATCGCCGCGAACTCCTCCCGGAGCACAAACATCATCTACCTTGACCCTCCGGCTTACTCACTTTCTCGCTTGCTCTCCCATTCTTCCGCATCTTTGATACGTTGTTGACCATTTTGCGACTTCTAGCGCAACGTTTGGTGCTTCCAACCTCCTTTGATCTTCGACGTGCGATCCTCTCTGCGACCTGTCAAGATAGCCTCCGAGCGAGACTTTGCCGAAAACTGTCTCAGTCGCCCGCGACTGCATACCCTTGCCGGAGTGCTTACTATGGCTGACTACGATCCCGCGAACCAGGGGGAGGCTTGGGATGAGGATGAAGGTTATGGTGTCGCAGATGGCTTCCATCAATCAGCAAATACGCAGCATAGCTCCCTTGAAGATCAAGCCCATTTGTCCCATGACCAAGCCCTGCATGCTCCTGGTGATGTCCCTTCGGATGACGCCGCCTCAGACATGGGCGACTACGACCCCGAGACCGTCACGTCTAGCTTGGCCCCCACACCTCGCATCGCTGAGCCCACCTCCGCTGCCAGACCATCCCCTAAGCCGACGGCTAAGAAACCAAAGACTGCAGGTGGCTTTATAGTCGATTCTGACTCGGAAGACGATGATTCACCCACTCCAGGATCCAGTGGCCTGGCACCTCTGCCAGCATCAGATACAGCGACACGTACGACCTCACCATTGCAGAACGTAACCACTCTTCCAGGAGCTCATGCACCTGCATCCTCGAACCAAGAGCAAGATATACAGCGAACCTCACCTTCTGCTCCCAGCAACGGCCATGAACAATCTTTTGCAGGACCTGTTCCCGCAGCGAATACCCAACAAAAACTTGCACAAGACAAGATCGCCGTGCTGGAGGAGCGTGTCCGGGAGGACCCTCGCGGTGCCATGGATGCGTGGATGGCTCTCATACGTGAATACCGCGATCGCAGCAAGATCAATGATGCGAGGAAGACTTATGACCGCTTCTTGGTTGTGTTTCCTCAAGCTGTAAGTACCTGAACCTTTTCCCGGTTGAACCCATACGCTGACCCGGCTCTAGGCTGATATCTGGGCCGACTACATCGACATGGAGTTGGGTATGAACAACTTCGTGGAGACGGAGAGGCTCTTTGGCATGTGTCTGTTAAATACCCCCAACGTTAACCTGTGGACGAAGTACCTCGATTACATTCGACGCAGGAATGACCTCAACGACAGCACTGGTCATGCCAGACAAGTTGTCGCCCAGTCCTATGAGTTTGTCATTGACAACATAGGCTGCGACAAGGACTCGGGCAAGATCTGGGCCGAGTACATCCAGTTCATCAAGTTTGGCCCTGGTCAAGTGGGAGGAAGCAGCTGGCAGGACCAGCAAAAGATGGATCAGCTTCGGAAGGCTTATCAGCGTGCGATTTGCGTGCCGATCCAGAATGTCAACACGCTTTGGAAGGAGTATGATCAGTTCGAGATGGGCCTTAACAAGACGACGGGTCGGAAGTTCTTGGCTGAGAGATCGCCGGCCTACATGTCGGCAAAGAGCGCCAACACTGCACTCGAGAATATAACTCGCGGACTGCATCGTACCAATCTACCGCGACTACCGCCTGCCCCAGGATTTGATGGAGACGTAGAGTACATGGAACAAGTCGATATCTGGAAGAGATGGATCGCGTTTGAGAACTCCGACCCTCTTGACATCAAGACAGACGAGCCCGAGCTCTTCCGGAAGCGCATTCTCTACGCATACAAGCAGGCACTGATGGCCTTAAGGTTTTGGCCCGACATGTGGGTCGATGCAGCTGAGTGGTGCTTTGAGAACGACATCACAAAGGACGGCACCGATGTTGGCCTCGACCTTCTTCGCCAAGGAATTGCTGCAAACCCTGAGAGTGTCCTTTTGGCCCTCAAGCATGCCGACCGTATTGAAGCTACCTACCCGATCGAGGAAAATGATGAGGCAAAGATCGCTCGTGGTCAAGCGGTACGAGAACCCTACAACAAAGTCCTCGACACTTTGTACGACCTTATCAAGGCTCTCAAGGATCGCGAGGAGGCAGAAACCAACAGAATCAAGGAGGCCGCTGCACGAGCAGCGTCTGTTGTGCCCGGACAACCAAAACACGAGTATGATGATGAAGACGATGAGGCCCAAGCCGCGAATGAAAAAGCCAGAAAGGAGCAGACGGAGAAGCAGCTAGAGGCGGTGAAGCAGGGCTTCGCTGCTCAGACGCAGCTCCTCTCCCGGACTGTATCCTTCGTGTGGATTGCCCTTGCCCGGGCTATGCGCCGAATTCAAGGCAAAGGCAAACCTGGTACTGCCCTCGGAGGCATGCGTCAAGTCTTCATAGATGCTCGTCCACGCGGCCGCTTGACGAGTGACGTCTATGTTGCAATGGCACAGCTTGAGTGGACGGTGTACAAGGAGCCGGCCGGCGCCAAGATCTTCGAGCGAGGCGCCAAACTCTTCCCTGAGGATGAGTACTTCACGGTTGAGTATCTCAAGTTCCTACATTCGCGAGATGACTTCACCAATGCTCGTGTGGTGTTTGAAACTGTTGTGAACAGGCTTACGCAGAAGCCGGAGTCCGTACATAAGGCAAAGCCGCTTTATGCCTACTTTCACAAGTTCGAGTCGCAGTTCGGAGAGCTGGCACAGATTTCGAAGCTCGAAAAGCGGATGGCCGAGCTTTTCCCGGAAGATCCAAAGTTGTCCCATTTCACAGCAAGGTTCTCGACGGACAAATTCGACCCCATCGCAGCGCGCATCATCATCTCACCCGCCACGCAGTTGAAGCCCAAGTTCGGCATACTGTCATCCATCGAGCAACGGCAATCTGTTTCCGTCCAGAACTCGCCACGACCCCAAGCCCGAGCACAGCCAAGTCCTCGGCCTCAGTATCTCCAGGCTAGGGACTCTCCCAAGCGACCTTTCCCGGCCGAGGACTTTGAGGACCTTCCGCCACGGAAAGCTCTGCGCGGCGATCATCAAGATTTTGTGAGAGGGGCATCGCCCCTTAAGGGAGCGGCAGGCCGAAGACTGGACCAGCAGCGTCGCGGTGGTGCATCGCATAGCACGGCTGCCCCTGTAATTCCTCGCGACGTCACTTTCCTCCTGGGACTGATTCCACCAGCACACACGTACAACGCGCAACGCTTCCATCCTAGCGGCGTGATACGGCTCCTGCAGAACACTGATGTGCCAGATTTCGCCACGTGGAGACACAAGGACCCGAACCAGGCCCAGCGCCACAACCCACAGTCATCGTCCCATAACCGCCAACCATCCTCCGAGTATCCTCCACATCACGGTTTCCAGAGCCGGGACTCGCCGAACCCCCAAGGCAGGCCCAGTAGCCCGTACACCGGCGACGGAGCTGCTCGTGGTCGCTTGGCGCCTGGTTCTGCGGCTTATAGGCAGTCGTCCCTGCGACCGGGCTCCAGTGGTTCCTATGAGCCACCCCCAGCTGCCTACTCTCAGTTGGGTCATGCTCAGGCGCAGCAACCGCATTATTCGCAAGGGCCACCTCAGCAGCAAGTTCAGTACGATGGTGGCGCTGCAGCTGGATGGCCGACGTACGGTGCCGCACCCCCCGCCGGTGCGCCTCAAGGCTACGGGGCTCCTCCGCCCATGGGCTACGGTCAGATGCCGCAACAGCCTCCGGCATCATATCAGCATTACCAGTATTAGTATGGCGTCTTCATGAGATCGCACGTCTTCTTGGCGCCGATGCTGATACCAATCCTACCAAGGGGTAAGCCTCTTGGAATAAGCGTGTGAGCTACAAGGAGGATTGGCTCACTTTTCTTAGTATTGGACATTTGCTTGGCCCGCTCGTGATATTGGGCACAAACTGGACCCCGGACGAGCAGACCTCACTTGGAGCGGTGCCTACGGCTTCTTTCTTGTATGATTAGGACTAGAAGAACTGGGATTGACTTCAACCCTGCCCATTCTGGGTCGCATCGCATGCTGTTTTACGGGCGTTCATCGCTGGAGTTTCTTTCCTCAATTGGACGTGAGAAACTCGTGCAATCGAAGACTTTCTACCTGGCATGTGATAGGCAGGCAGTTCTGCGGTCTCATGTTGTGCTCGCAGGAAGGATGCTTGGCCTCTGGTATCATTGGAGGCTGGGCGCTGGCCCATGTGATGTACATATTCGTTCATGGAGGAGGCTATAGGTTGAAGGGGAAGAAAAATAGTCAATGATCAATGCCTTGGTGTTTCACCCCCCCGGACATGGTCTTCCCGTCTTCTGGAGCTACGCCCCCAGTATACACTGAAGTCATCTTAGATCCATTTCATATGTGAATGCCGCCCAATATGCCTGACACATGGTACGACGTAAAAGAAATAGGAGACAGGCCTTACCCCATGCTGCCACTGTGCGAATACAAGGTGCACGGTCTATGTGCACGCCCCTCACCTGACCTGATGACATGGAAGTGAACTTGGAGATTGCCTATCTTGATTCTTCGTTACAACTCTTACGCACTAACTACCTTATTCTATACCTTTGTTTTGTCTTCTATACACTCTTTCCTTTCCGTAAGTATGGTGAACATGTCACAATACTGGCACTCATCACATGGAATATTTCTGTCGCTTTGCCCAGCACCATGAAGCGAAACTTGGCCCTCATTCTGAGCAAATGACAAGGTGAGACCACTTCTCATGGCTTGTTCTGGAGATAAATGTTCGTCTACGAAAGTATCTGACATCCTGACCGCCAGTGTGTCAGCGCTGGAGCTAGGAATGTAAGATGTTTGGATGACATGTTCTGTGCTTCTGACATATACCATGGTAGGCACTCCCCCCTCAAAGATTGGAAATACCAGACTCGCTGACCTTGACCGCATTCCCTCGTCGCAGCTCTACGAGGTTTGTTATACTTTTCAAGGCATAGCTCGCTGCTGAGCCATGCTGTTGTTAGAGAACCCAAGGCCTCTTCCTTCAATCTCATTCTGTCGCCCACACATGGACTCCTCAGGGAGAATATGAGCGCCATATCCTCGTGGCGTCACTACCGCAGAGCTATTGGCTCGGGCATACAGCCTGCTATGTGTCGGGAGGCTTGCAGATTCAAACAGAGAGATTGATGAACAGCATGCATTTGGCCTGGGAGAAGCGAGTGATTATCCAGACGCAGTTCAACTGCAAGTCGGCCTCGTGCAGGTCAGAGGTCTGAGGTGGTGGGACAGAGTGTTAAATGTTGGTTGCTTCCCCCGGATTTCTCGTCCAGTGGCGGATATGGTCTAGGCTGTTGTCTCCTCTCCATGCATCTTTCTGATGGAAATATGCAGACTTGCTTTAGAAGTTCTGCACGGAGATGCCGCTTCAACTTGAGGGAATATGGGCAATGGGGGACCAGCTTTTGCCATCACGCCGATCCGTTGGTCTTGTGGTACTCCTGCCCTTGCCCGTATCTCTGCTCTAGCGAGTGCTCCTTTGGCAAACGGTTCTTGGAGGTCAACAAAGCTGCGGGTTGTTTATTGATCTTCTTAGAAACCGTCATGGTGACCCATCTCGGTCGTGATATTAGCGACATCATGGCAATGATATTGATGGACCGGATTATACCATGATTCATTTGGGAGTGTCACCAAACGCCCTCGACGGTTTACAGTGGCAGAGACACGTTCCCTTTCAGTCTCTGTACCAGGGTATGCATTTACTTTTCCTCTTCCCACCTCCTTCGCCAGTTTAACTGCCGGAGGACAAAACACCATGGTGGGAACTACCTTATGCTTCTTCGTGTCCACTGACTTGCCACGAGATTTCATTTATAGCTGATCTCCTGATAGTTTACTGATGCCTGATGAATGGACTTGGGCCTATCTGGATACCAGATAGCCTGGTGTCACCGGTCAATACGAGCTTTAGCATACTCCAGGTAGCATTTTGGAGAGCACATGCTCCCCATCTAGCCTTTCCGAAGCCTATGTCTCCCTTGGTCGCCTTGGCAGTGTGAGTTAACCTTCTGCTTCTTTGCCTCGACCGAAACATAAGACTACCTCGGATTACTCCTGTGCCTCTTGCCCAGCACCTTCCTTTGGCTCGAAGTCTGAATGACTGGCACGCCTTCAAAGTTCTCGGTCAAAACCCGCCGTGTCCATTGACCCCTTTCCCAACGCGCCTGCCGCCCACGACCTGCCTGTCGACGACCTTCGTGCCGAGTACCTCTCGCGCAACTAGGTAGAGCTACTTCCTCTTTGCTCGGGCGCAACGTGATTCATGCTGCAAGGTGAAGGCTGACGTGCCAACGAAATAAAATAACCTGGGCCAAATCTCCGTTATTCGATCCTTTTCTTTTCGAGAACAACCTCTTCCCCTTGTTCACCTTCTCCCCAACCTCTTCATCTTCAACCAGCACTAACAGAGTCCGAAAGCGAACAGCATCGAGTCTCCAAATACAGCTTGACCTCGATCAGACCAGACAAAGGTATCTTCTGGTAAGTTCGCATTTCTTAATTCAATCTGCCTGTCAGCGCCTGATCTCTCACCTTCCTGTCGTTATCCACCTCTACCGACTCCAGTCAGCAGTAGAGTTCCTTCCTACTCCCAATGTAAGCATCTGCACGTCTCCAGCTTTGTGGCCTCACAATGCCGTTCGCCCTCAAAGCATTTTCGTTTGCAATTGCACCCTCTCTTCTCGACTTCTCATCCTCGACTCCTTCCCAAGCCCAAAGGCTCACCTCTCTACCTTACCTTACCTGAGGCACTAACCTTCAACTTCCACAGCACCAAACCTATTCGCTTCTTCACACTTTGCGGGAATTGCGGCTACAGGGCCTGATAGCTGGTAATACACTCCCAAAGGTAAATCAACCACGGCGTTTTCTGCTTTATTGCCTGACGCCCACCTCCTTCCCTACAATAGTTGGCGCGATTTCTGCTCTATTCAGCTTCGGATCTGGGTATTCAACGGGAAGGCGCTTTGGCCTTTCTCTTTCCAGCACTAATTTTAACACGTCTTGCTTTACAATACCAACCTGGAAGGTAGTAGTAACCTGCCTAAGGTACCTACTTCAAGTCCTTCTACACCTCCATATCTTCCTACTTCCTACTTCCTCCCACCTTTCCACAACTTCCACCTCAACACTCTTCATCTCTTCATCTATCACCAAACATCTTCTCTCACCTTCATCTACAGACTGCACAACCTTCAAGCAGTCAAGCTAGCGGGATCCTGGTAAGATTTTCTTCCATGGTGCTAAGACACTGCCATTATCCCCATCTACACAAGCACTGCCATATCTTTGCTTGGCTTCGTTCTTCCTCGGACATTCAACTGACGTTCAGCAATAGATCCAGTCTTTGGGGACACAATCAGCTCTCATTCAGCATACTTGGTACGTTTGTCTTCCATATTTTCACAAGCATTGCCGTCGATCCTGTTGCTCTCATCGGAAACAAAGTCATCTGCTTTACGTTTGCCGCTGCCTCAGGAAGCTTGCGTGCTGGAGAGTTTCAATCTTTCCTAGCAGGTAGGCTGCGGCTACCTTCCAGGTTATTACAAACAAGCGTGCCAACCCAAAAGATAGCAGGCGCGACCAGGACTCTAGGAGCTCCTTCCTGTTCGGCTTGCCTGGCTTCCATAAATACCCTACATCATTCCCCGGATCTTTCATTTTGATCCTTACCTTCTACACCTCCCCTCACATTTCCAATCCTCATCTTCTTCCTAAGGTACCTTAAGCTTGGCTTCTTCTGGAGATTCACACTGCCCAAAGCCTCCGATAACACCAAGCTTTTGAGAGGAGCGATCTCACAGCCTACTCAAGCATTGGGAGAGTCTTCAGTGGTGAGTGACTTGTTCTGCTTCAAGCGAGCTTTCTACCCTCCTCAGCTTTCATCCTTCAGCTCTGATCTCAGCTATTTGGGCCATTGTCTCTTGGTGCAAACCACTCGCATATCTTGCGCTCATTGAACTGGGAAATCAACGTCTTGGAAACGTGGCAGACCTGATATCAGGGCTGGAGAGCAACGAACTACTTTCTTGCTTCCAGAGCTCTTCCTTGATCGCAACTTCCTGTTTGGACTTGTCCATCATTTACACATTCCACGAGTTCTGCTCCTGCCTTAGTCTCGTCCTTAGAGACTTTCTTCTCTTGATTCATTTCATTACTTTGAATCGCTGTCATCTCCCCATTCCATCCTCCCACTCTTCTTTGAAGATCCATACCTGCTTTTGCTTAGGTGCCTTACTGATAATCATTCTCCCAGATCTTTCAGTTCGTCGATTCTAACTTCTTGACTACTTCAGCCAAGTTCGGATCATCTGTGAGTTTCCACTTCTATCGCACCTCGCACAGGAAGACGCCAACCTGGTTGGATCCCATTCTAAGTTTCGCATTAGGTCCGCCATCGCAACCATGAGTGCCTCCGGTTCTGCTAGTGGTGCTCAGCGTACCGGTTCACCCGGTCGCAGCAACTCCCCCGGCCGTCTCGGTCGCTCCCGTTCCGGGTCTGCCTCTGGCCAAGCCACTCAGTCGCAGGGCTTTGATCGTTCGACTTATCCCCTCCGCGACAAGGAGGGTATCAGCAAGCGCCTTGACTTGCCACCCGAGGCTTACTATCACGTGAGTCCGGCCACAAGCTTTACCTTGCAACTTTTGCTGACAGTCCAATACAGAATGAAGACACCAAGCACCCCTTCGCGAAGCGCCCTGGCTTCAACACCACCGGCAAGGCGACCAAGGTGAATGTCAACCAGTTCCGGGTCCTGTCCATCGGCAATGTTGATGTCTACCAATATGATGTAAGCTATCCTACCCTCCTGTCATTTCCATTCCACTTACACATCGCAGCTTGCTATCAGCCCAATCCCGATCAAGCCCATCATTATCGAGAAGATCTGGAATGCTCCGAAGTGCCAGGCAAACCTTGCCCAGCATCCCCGTCCATGGATCTATGACCGTCGCAAGCTCGTCTGGTCCACAAACAAGGTCAAGGAGCTCCGCATGACGATCAACATCGATGAGCACAAGGGACGCGAGTCCAATGAGAAGAACACCTTCCATGTTATCTTGCGCAACACTGGCACCATTCGCTTGAATTCTCTGCGTGCATATCTCAATGGCGAGATGGACTGGGACACCTCGGTTCTGGAGTGCATGAGTAGGTTTTCCAATCTTGTCGTTTGAGGGCCATATCTGACCCCCTTACAGACTTTCTTGATCATGCCATCCGCGAGACCCCCACGAAGCACATGAAGTCAATCAAGCGCCTGTTCTTCCCGCGTGACGGCAAGCGAGCTGATCTCACCAACGTTGTGGAGGTGATCCAGGGCATGTATGCCTCAATGCGCATGAACCAGGTATGACATCCTATCACCAAAGCACTAACATCTTCTAACTCTGTGCAGTCTATCAAGGAAGGCGGTGTTGGTCTTGGTATCAATGTCAACATTGCGAATGTCACTTTCTGGCTGTCTCAGGATTTCGAGCAGCTGGTCCGAGAGTACATTCGCGCTTACCGCCGCGACTGGGATCAGAGTAAGTCCTTCACCGCCATGATACAATGCAATGATGCAGTTACTTACTTACGCAAACTACAGCCGACTATTACCAACTTCGGGACATGCTGAAGCCAGTCATTACAAAGAACGAGAAGGGTCGCGAGCTTTACGAGCTTTCTGAAGCCTTCAAGGTGATCACCAAACTGTATCGCCTCAAGTTCCACGTCAAGCATCGTGGTAAGGCGGAGGATGATAAGGAGTACACCCTCAAGCGCTTTGCGCATTCTCCTGCGTATGGTCCCGATGGCGGCCATGCCAAGGTGTACACATTCGACAAGAAGGAGGTTGGCAATTTTACTCGCAAGATCACAATCTTCGAGTATTTCCTCGAGCGCTACAACGTCGAGCTTCGGATGTGGTGGCTACCCATCGTCGAGTCTTCCCGGGGAGGAGCTTATCCAATGGAGGCTTGCTATGTCCCGCGTTACAACCGGTACCCCCACAGGCTGACTGCCTACGAGGTAAGTCTCTCAAGTTCAATATTGATATCAACCACTAATATCCTTTCAGACTAGCAAGATGATCAAGTTCGCAGTTCAGCGGCCGCCACAGCGCTTCGCTGACATCATGACAAAGGCCCAAGCCCTTAGCTGGAACACTGACCCGATCCTCAAGGAGTTCGGAATCAAGATGGACCCGAACATGGCGAAGGTCACTGCACGCCTCATCCCGAATCCCGAAATCCAATTCGGCAGCGGCAAAATCAACCCTGGCACCTCAGGGCGCTGGGACCTTCGTGGCAAGAAGTTCTTCAAGGCCAACCCTCAACCGCTGAAGTCCTGGGCTTTCGTTGCAGTCGAGAAGTCGATTGACAAGCCAGGCCTGCAGAACTTTGTTAGGGTCTTCATGACTGCCTACCGCAGCCACGGAGGCCAGATTGAGAAGGAGCCTATCCTCCTCGATTACCCAGCGGGCGCCCAGCATCACTACATCTGTGAAGATGCCTACAAGAGGTGCGGTCAGGCCAACAAGGCCACTCCCCAGATCATCTTCTATGTCTTGATGGATCGGACCTCCTGGATCTACGAGCGCATGAAGAAGAATGCGGACTGTCGCTGGGCCTGCCTGTCACAGATGATGATCATCGACCATGTCCGTAAGGCTCAGCCCCAGTACGCCTCCAACATCGCGATGAAGGTCAACGCCAAGCTTGGCGGCCAGACCTCCAGGATCCCTGGCACTGGCTCCAGCTCCGCGTTCTTCAAGGTTCCTACCATGATGATCGGAGTCGATGTGTCTCACGCAGCTCCGGGCTCATTCGCTGCCTCTATGGCTGCAATCTGCTGCTCTATGGATAAGGATGGTGCCTACTTCATAGGCACTGCAGAAACCAACGGCAGGCGCGTCGAGTGCTTGTTGCCTCGCAATGTTCGAACGCTTATGCCAGTGCCGATCAACATGTTTCTGAAGAAGAACGGCGTGCCTCCCAAGCACGTTTTCTACTTCCGTGATGGCGTTTCTGAGGGTCAGTTCTGCCATATCATGGAGTATGAGATCAAGGCGCTGCGAGCGGCCTTCAAGGAGGTGGCCGGAGTCTGCCCGAAGATCACGGTCATCATTGCTACCAAGCGCCACCACATCCGGTTCTTCCCAGACAAGGGATTCTCGGACAAGAACGGCAACCCTCTTCCTGGAACTCTGATTGATCGTGAGGTCACTCATCCCTTCCAGTACGACTTCTACTTGTGCTCTCACGTCGCCATTCAGGGCACTGCTCGTCCGGTCCACTATCATGTGATCCATGACGAGGTCGGCATGAAGCCCGAGGAACTCCAGAAGATGATCTACCAGCAGTGCTACCAGTACATGCGCGCCACGACCCCAGTCTCGCTGCACCCTGCTGTGTACTACGCCCATCTCTGTGGTGCTCGCGCTCGCCAGCACGAGAATGTCGCCACCAGCGACCAGGTTCCTCCGGATGCCAAGAACTGGGTTACGGGTCATGTGCCGGGTTGGGGTGCCAAGATTGAGCAGCCGGGCTCTCTCACATCTCGGATGGATCCAACGGAGGCTGAGCCGCTGCTGCCCATGGGCGGTGAAGAGGCTCGCGCTGATTCGAGGGAGTCGTTCCAGGCTGGAATGTGGTACATCTGAGCAACATGGGGACTGAGTGGAGGAGAACTGCTCATGATTGCAACGGGGGAAACAGTTTGGTTTGACACGCGATGAGTTATGACCAGCCTTAAGACAGAGCTTTGCACTTGGCAGTCCTTCTTTGGAGGGTGGACTTCTCGTAGTTACACTCCTCCGCAGGATAGCATTTGCAGCGATCAATGAAAGGCATTCATAAACTCGTCTTCTATCGTGATGTGACACTTGGCTTCGTTATTAACCACTGGGATATACCCCCACGTGTATTAAATGCGCATCTTGGTAATATATCATCCTCAGGGTGGTTGATAAATTCCTTTCACAGGTAACCTGGCACTGCGTCTGGAGAAGGCCGTTCAAGTGACTTTGAGAGTATGACTGTCAGAGCTCAATCTTGAACAGACCGGGCAGTTGTTTGAGACTGAGAAAGGAGGAAATGTTTCAGATAATCAGCGATCGTCTCTCGAGACTACCTGTGATCTAGCAAACTTGACAGGGCACTATCCAGTTCCACACACAATCATGGGGCAAACTTGGCTGCAGAGGTGCACCAAGGAGGCACAGTGCTACTGTCGGCATCGTGTCTTGACTCTTGTCTTGGAAGTAGCAGACAAGACATGGCGGCAGACGAACACTAGACTATGTCAATCAGCAGGAGACCGGCAGCTTGTCATCACCCTGAGGAAGCAGATGCCCGAGTTTGCTCTTAGGGCAGTGTTTAGTCGACAGGCAAACATTTACATTGATGGCATCAGAGGATTCAAAGCCAGGCATTTGGATTCAAGTTCGACCAAGGTTGTGTGTGGGGTTTCGCAAAGCAACGTGATTCGCCGAACATGCTTGCCCACTCACGTCAGCTCTGACGACCCGAAGTCCGGGCCTATATCAGCAACCGAGGCCGACAACCTCAATAGGTAACTAATCACTGAGCTCCCGCCACTTCCAACCATACCTAACCATTCAACATGTGTAACGGAATCCCGGCTGATAATCCTCCTGCAAGCACGTCAGTTTCTTTGGCCATAAAAGCGGTCCGACACCCTCCATCGTCTCTGGTATCGATGTTGTTCACTTACGTCGCTGTCCTCGAGCTCTTTCTCTCCCCGATCCGCCTGGGCGTTGAGCCGCCGGAAGTTGAGCGTCAGGATGCCCACGAGGATTATGTTGAGGATAGCGCAAGCAAGACATGCGTACAGCCCGGGCTTGTAGTTGGGAGAGTCTTGCGACCTGTTTCCAGTGGCATCAGTATCGCCTTGCAGCCAAGGGAGTCACGACCGAGTGCCTACCGGAAGACCAAACTGCCAGCAATTCCTCCGATACCTCCGAAACCGACCAGTGTCGCGCTGCAGAAGGCACGCTTCCACTGACCGCGGATGTTGTTCGCTTGGTACGACATGGCTGCGGGAACGTTGGAGTTGGCACCGGCTGTTACCAGGAAGACGCCAAAGTAGCGTACCGCGGCGCTCTTGGCGAATCCCATGATCGGCAGCCCGATGATGCAAAGGAGCATATTGATGACAATGACCGCTCCCCGATGGCGGTATTTATCGCTGTACCACGCCAGACCGAACATGACCATGCCGGCAAAGGCATATGGCGGCGCAACCAGACACTGCGCTGTGCCAACGTCGAAGCCCATGTTAAACGTTAGGATGATGGGAAGGAAGAAGGCGAGCGCGTATGAGATGGTTGTTGTGCCAAAGAAGATTATGGCGTAAGCCCAAATCTTCCAGTCGAGCCCGGCGCGGAGGAAGTTGCCCATGCTGAAAGGCAGTACTTTGGCGTCACCTCGATCTGCGTTGACGCGCGCACAAATCCAGGCCTTCTCTCTCTCATTAAGGAAGGACCACGACTTCCGCTTGCTGTCGGGGAAGTCCACGAGCAACCAGTAACCGGCAATGCCCAGAAGGCAGGTGATCAGGCCTTCAATGACGAAAATCCATCTCCATCCGCGAAGGCCGCCCAAGCCTTCCATGTGCATGACCTACGGAGGGGGAGGGGCGTGTCAGCGAAACGGAATATACGGATATCCGAAGCGATGCCGGGAGGCCTTGACTTACACCGTATGCCAAGATGCCGGAGAATGCGGAAGCTACACAGCCGAGCAGATAGAAAACGGAGTATCGCTTGCCAACCTCATCTACCATAGCCGGTCAGCTTAGGTCGGTGCAAATGCGCCCCGTCCAAGTTCAACTTACACCGTGTGTACCAAGTGGAAAGCAGGTAGACGCAGCTAGGGAAGAATCCGGCCTCGAAGACCCCAAGGACGACTCGGAGAGCGGCCATCTGCTCCCAGGTCTTACTAAAACCCATCCCAATCATGACGCCGCCCCAGAGGAGTGTGATCAAAGCAAGATGTACCCTAGGCCCAATCTTGCGGACGATCACAGTCGACGGTGGTTGGCAGACGATGTAAGTGACGAAGAAGACAAGCGTTATGACTGACTGTTTCAGAGGTTAGGAACATGGATGCATGGGCGTTCAGAGGCATAGGCCAAGCAGAATTCACTGTCGGTGGCGAAACGTACGTATCGAGTGCCGATATCCAGACGCAAGTCCCTGCCCATGCCGGCAATGTTGGCAGATCCCAGGTTGGTGCGGTCCATGAGCGAGACACAGTACATGGCACCGACGGTAACGACGAGGCGGCGATCGATTCTCCGGATGATCTTTGTCTGCTCCTCTGGTGTGAAGTCGAAGTCATCAACACGTGCGACCTCGGGCTTGACGCCGTGGGCTTCCGAGTCGCGGCCTACATGGTCGGCGTAGGGCTTCTCGTTGGTTGAAGACATGTTGGTGACAGCTCACTTCCTGTCTTCAATGTGGTATGAGGCTGACTATCTTTATTAGAAATAAGTGAAACCGGTTCTCCCAATGGAACGATACAAGTGACCAAGAGGTATGTACAATTGTTTGGAAGAAGAGTCCTTCTAATGCAAGCTGCCGATCACAACCAGGTTGAGGATGTAGGAAGGTGCGACTCACCTTTATACCTACGTTGAAGACCGGCTGCGACCTCGAGACCGGGACGGGACTACTTGGCCACAGATCACGATTATCTGAGCTGACTGCCAAGTGCAACACCACAGTGCTGCGGTACTGTGGTGCTCGTGGCCACGCCTATCAACAAGGGAGGCTCGCTTTGTTTCCTGCTTGGCTCTTGTGGCTACCTATCCCGGATCCTGGATGCCAAGCGTGCAGTCCCTCCAACCCCTCATAGTACGGCCTCTGGACTCTCTCCTCGGTTTCTTGAGATCATCATTCCACATGGATCGGCAGAGTCCTTGGATCTTGGCCAGACCACCTCACTTCCTAGCTCGTTGATCTTGGAGAGCGCACTAACGACTGCCTGTCCTCGGATCCGTTCCCACGCTAACGGAATGCCGCGCGGGGTAGCGTTGTGCGGGGAGAGCCACTATCAGCAGGCCAGTAATAAGCTAAAATTACGGGCTTGACCTAGGCGCTGCCTTCCGCATTAGGGGCCGTTTCCGCAGAGATGTCTTGGGGGCCGCGGTTTGGTGACCACGACTCTACGAGAGCTGTGCTGTGGTAGGTTGTGCCTCCAGCGTGGACCTGGATTTTCAGAGCAGACCCCCGAAATACGACCTCATATCAATGGCTCGACGCCATCTCGTTTGTCCGTCTTGCTCCATGGTTCTGAATTGTCGAGCGCCACGTGGATCAGCCCGACAGTCACACCGTCGACTGTGCTACTCTCCTCTCCGACACCGTGGCTTCGGTGCACAAAAATGGACTAGAATACAGTGCTACGATCAATGCGTCTATATGCACCTCGTGTACACACAGTCCTCCGTCGTCATCACTTCCACGGCCGCCGCTAGCGGCGAGAAGTGACACCACATGCACCCAATCTCTACGTGCACTACGCTACTTGGCAGCTTCTGACCTCCACAAACAAAGGCGTCGCCATTCTAGTAGCTCCGGCTCCCGAAACCAAGTTTGGACGACGATTGACGGCACCATACATCACAAGGAACTTGCTTAGTGGCTTAGCAACTCACCTCCTCTCAAATCAGCATGCCATCCAACTCACCCATCTAGGTCATCCTCCGTCCACGGTTTAAACATTGCTCACCACCAAGCCATGTAGAACCCCAATCAAGCGATCATTGCGGGTCCGCCAAGCTCCGGTACACAATCTGCTGGCAAGTCAAGACGCTTAGGAGGTCTGGGCAGCATAGCAAACCCACACGATTCCGGGGAAAAGCCTATCTTCGCAAACTCTCCCGAAATAGAGATATGCTGTTGAGCCGAGGCATGTCCTTTGCCTGGTCAGCGCATAAGATGTTGTCCTGTGACTGGCGGAATGGTCTGATCATAATGCATCGGCATGCGTTCAACAATACACCGCGCCCCTTTTTTTTTTCTCCTTCCCCAGAGTCTCTTTCCTACCACTTTGTAACCTTCTGACAGCTCTCTGCAATGTGCGTTCTCGGAAGGAGGCTGCTAAATTGGACAATCGAACCCGACTCAGGGCTCCATCGAGGACTACCCTCTCCCCACGCTTCATTGCTAACGAGAGAAAGGATACGGGCTCATGGTCCTTGCTGTCGAGCCAAAGGTACTGCTGCCTCTGGTTTAAGCTTCTTGGAGCGTCTGCCTGGCCATCATCACCATGTCCGTGTGCGTGACGATACCGAGTACAATGAGGGCGATACCGTTGCAAGCATTGAGGACTATTGCGGCGTTGATTATGCGCAGCATACGTAGATTCAAATGTGAGATGTATACCCACTCCACGATGGCATTAGCTGGGAGGCTCTGCACGGTGGAAACGACGACAGCCCTGGACAGGGAAAGGCAGTTTGGCTAGAAGACCTTGATTTCGAAATCGAGCGGTTCTACATTTCGAGTGGCAGTCTGGCAGACGTCCATCGGCAAGGGGCGGAGGAGAAAACTGCTGCTAAGCTGGGCTTCAGGCAGTGAAGTTGAAGTGACAAGTGTAGTCGTTTGCCATGGAAGATTGGGAGACTTTGCCGAGACGGTTAAGGGCTTCCCGCCAATTGGTTTAAGGATTGCTATATCCCGAAAGTCTCTTTCAAGGTTCGACCTTTATGACCTCGAGGCTCGAGCCACCCTGCTATAGTTTCATAGGTTTGCAAACAACAAGAATCCAAGTCTGTCAAGGTTTTTTCTTCAACTTTGTGGTGAGCATAGCTGACTAAAGTGAACACTTGAAATGTTTGATTAAGGGGACAGATCACTACGTATGAGTCTTGACTCGCAACAACTCGGTCTGAGTCTAAGTATCCAGCTCTCGCCTAACTATTTGCTTCTTCCTTCACCATGTATTGCACTAAGATTCTGGGGCACGCAAGTGAAGTTATATGAGGTATGCATATAAAATGGTATACTGACGTTCAGCGGACTGCACCTTTTCTATCATTACACTCAAGTCTGCACATTTCTTAACCAACCACTCAAACAGGGAAAAAGCTTCACCACAGCCACATCCACACAAACCAGACTGTACTCACAGGTTCGTCGTCAGACTTCGCCCTAGAATATGTTGAGAATCTGTTCCTTGCTAACATCATGGACACTTACTAGTCGCACCAGATATCACCAGTACGCCGTATTAGCACAAAGACCAAGACGCTTACTCAAATGTGTTTTCTGACCTGCCATACGTTACTTGTCATGGCATTGATCCTGATAACATTGGCGTCGTGGACGGTCGCCGTCCGCGCGGCACTGGTAGAATCAAGCATCACCATGTCGTCGATGTATCCTGTCACCTCACCAATAGCCAACAGACTTGCCTTGCGGATCGAGTCGTTCATGGCCACCCTGTGGTTGTCATTTGTGGGCTTGCTGTCCTTGGGCGTGGCAGCGGCTTGTCTGAGCTTTGGTCCTAGGGATCAAGACCATAGCAAACACTGCAAGATGGTTTAGCAACGGACACCCATTGTTCGACTTACGGTACTGCATATTATGTCTGAGTTGGATGGTTGATGGCTTCTGCAGCACCTCCTGAGACCATAGTTGGCGATGTTTCACATAAGCCCGTACCAATAAGTCATCAGAACATATTTGCGTTGTGCTGTCCCTTGGGCGGTGATGGCTTGGGGAGCAAACTGGAAAGTGTAGCTGTTCTACCTCGGTAAGCCGAAAGCTGGCCGATACTCCACCTTCTTCTTTTATTCTTCAAGGAGTGATGCAAGAAGTCGTAGGGAATTCACTTATTGGGCTGCCCTAGCAGGAGGCGCTCTAAATGGACGGGCTCCATATAGAACAGAAAAAGTATTACATTGTCCCCCAATACGAGCAAGGTACATAGAATCAAACCGTTCACACGCTAACTGGAAAAAAGACGAATTTAATGACTGACAAGATCTTGTCATTGTGTTATCACTGTCGAGTTTTGATTCCTTGCGTTGCATTTCAGATATGGCTCTCGTCGAGTGAGAACACTCTCCTTTCCATATTTATCTTCCACGGTAGAAGCCTGAGCTGGGCTTTCATTCAGCCCGAGAAAGCGAGCAGGTCAGGCAGAAATGTAATAATATCTAGTCCCGGAATCGTACTGAAGGATGACCTCCTTCTCCATCATACCAAGGGGAATGACAGTCTGCCGCCATAGATTCAGCTCGTAAGCCCTGGCCATCAAGCCTGGTACTATTAGGGCACAGAGATATCGCGCATGCCCGTCAGCGCTGTCATCTTCGGAGTCGGCATGCCTGTCATCTTCTGGATTGACCAGGTTCCCGAGAGCATCTTTCACGGGTTTTGACACAGCACCAGCAGGGCAAAGTACGACTGCCAGCTTGACGTCTTCCTCGAGCAGGCCGAGGACTGAACAGACTTCAGGGGCTGGGAACCAGCTGACGACCATGCCAGGACGAATTCGCTTCTTGAACGGCAATTCCGCATCGTTTGGGCTCAAGTTCCGGCTACACGCACGGGTAGCAAGTCCTAGTTGACCTTGCATGGCTTTGGAGTCCGTCGCTGGTGCATTCGCCCCAGTTGGTGGAGACACTGCAACAAGTTGGATCTCTTCTGTCTTGGGACGAACGACACGCAGCATCTCCGCGTACCGCAACGTGTTCTTGCTCGGCCCTACATCACCCAGACTTGGGTTGATACACGCTATGACGACCGTTTTGCACGCTCGACTGCTAGCAGGGTCAAAGACGTGTTTCAAGACCTTCGTCAGTGCGCTTTGACGGAACGGTACGTGTGGCTTCCTCTGCTTGGACATCGGGCCTCCTCCGAGTTCGAGGGCATCTGCCATGACCTTGCCGCGGATGCAGTCCTTCAGCACAGACAGGCTCATATTGATGTCCCGAGTCTCGCGCATACGGTCCGCTCCGTGTGCCACAACATCGCGAGCAGCTTCGGAACCGGCCAGGTCGACTAGATACAGCATTCCCTCTGAGTCGGCGCTTAGATTCTTGATGCGGATGCGACATATTCCATGCGAACGTGACGACGCGCCATTTTTGAGAGTCGGTGCTGTCTGTCTGAAGGATGATGCGCGCTCAATGAGGTCCATCACCTCGGCTCTCCCCTGAGCACAGTGCTCCTCTGCGCCTGCCAGTTGCGTGACTCCGAACGAGTCCTCGAGGATTGAGATTGGCTTGCGTGAGTTGAGCAAATCGTAGGCGGAGCTCCCAGCTAGCTCAATAATGGTAAAGTAAACTTTTCTCTGGCCCTCAAGAGTCCCGTCCATCAACGTCCCAGCAACAAGTTGCTCAAGGCGGTTAACTGTGAAGGTCTTGCCGGAGCCGGTCTGGCCATAGGCGAAGAGAGTTCCAATACCGCCATGCCATGCAAAGGAAACCAGTTTGGCCACGAGATTACCATAGATCTCCTCTGTGGTTGTTTGAGAGTCGAAGAGGCTGTCTACCTGGTACTTGAAGGACTAGGAGCGGCTGGAGTCAGTATGGTTTCACAGAATAGCGGATAAACATTGTTCACCTTGAGTATTGGCCGTCCTCTTGGATGATTGTAGAGATCATGAATATCTACAACGCTCTTCTGGCCTGTGCGCGGGAAGACAGCACAAGGGAAGCCGGCGGCAACGTCCTCGCCCAGCAGAGGCCGTATTCGGGCGCCGACAACCATGTCTGGACTGGTTGTCTCTGTCGCTGCGTCGACTGTATTAGGCGAAGGCGTAGGTTTGAGCGCCTTGACCAGCGTCCGGTATAGAGCAGCATTGTCAAGATAAAATTGATCCATCTGGTAGGTCTAGGTGGTTTCGAACTGTTGATGAGCGTCTGAAAAACCACCTGTACCTTTAGTATCGGCACAGAAGAATCTACTTCTGCCAACCGGCATGGTTGCGGCACTATGTATGATAATTCCTTTGAGTATTTTGTAAACAAACCTCCGCGAGATTGCTGCCTGGAGGGAATACCTTGCTGCTTGGACGCCTCCAACTTTACATCAGATCGAAGTCGCTTACGTAAGGTGATAGACTAACTGCATGTGGTAAGCGTGATGACGTTGAAAGGACCCTTTGATCGGCTTGCACCCCACGTTGCGCTAATGTCTTACTGTGGTACTGTAAGGCTTGACCCCACCGACATCTTTCCCACCTCGACACTTCGCGATGCCGCATGACAACCGGCCACTAGACTGCAACTAAGCCAACAGCATCCGGCATATCAGAATGGCTAGCTTTCTTCGGGGCAAACAGGCGGGGATGCAGAAGGACCTCTCTGCGGGCATCCAGCCGGGTCAATTCTGTCCCGACGAGCAGTCTCGCTATGGCATTAACTCTCAGATCAGGCATGTTGTGTTTGTCTCTTGTATCCGCAGTCTCCAGGCCTGTGCTACTCGCAGCCCAGACTAACGTGATGGGCCTTCTTTCTTAGCTGTCTCTCCTACGAACCCGTCCAATCCCTCCTCGCAGTTGGTACCAACGAGTCCAAGTTCGGTCCAGGCAAGATCTACATCTTTGGCATAAGCCGCGTCCAGAAGTTCATCGATCCACCGAGTCCAAGATCTATCCGCCAGCTGCATTGGGTCAACAACCGCATCGTCAGCCTGGACAGCCGAGGCGAGATTACTGTATGGAATCCGGATACTGCCGAACGCATCGCCGGCTTCGTTGCTGGCCATGGGGCTGTCTCGCTGCTGACAGACCCCTTGCTGGACTGGGCGTTTATCGGCATGAACACCGGCGACATCATAACATATGACCTCGACCGCGAGCGCATGTGCCCCTTCAGGATACCGAACCTCTGGCGGGCACGAGACGCAAAGGCAAGGGCTATCAGCCTGGTGGGCATGCAAATGCACCCCAAGGATATCGGCCAACTGCTGGTTGCGTATTCGCACGGCGTGGTCATATACTCGTTCAAGCAGGCTCAGCCCCTGAAATTCTTCGAGTATCAGGTCCCACCCGGAGCACCTGGTGGCAACGGAGAGGGCGTAGATATACTGCGCAAGCCCAGGGTGACCCATGCTGCTTGGCATCCAACAGGCACCTTCGTACTCACGGCTCACGACGATGGCAGTCTTGTGTTTTGGGATCCCAAGGACGGCCGTGTCGTAATGGCAAGGTCGCTCCACGATATCAAGGTCGACCAGCCCAGCGCAAAGCGCAGCCAACCCGCTCTGGTTGAGCCTTTCAGAAAGATTGCCTGGTGTTGCAAAGCAAATCCAGACGACACCGGTTTGCTTATTGCGGGTGGCCACGCACTCGATGCTCCTGAAAAGAGCCTTACCTTTATCGAACTTGGCCCGACACCTATATATGCGACCTCATCGTGGGATTTACTCACCAACCACTTTCAAGGGAAGCGTCAACTTACCCTTCAAACACCATCGGGAGCTGATGTAGTCGATTTCTGTCTGGTACCTCGGCAATCACCCCACTTCGCCGGTTCTCAAGACCCAATAGCTATTTTGGCTACACTAACATCGGGAGAAGTGATCACCTTGAGCTTTCCCTCAGGGTATCCCATCAACCCTACAAACCAGCTCCATCCGTCTTTGCAATTCGTCCACCCGTTCGTGACTAGGTTTGCCGTGACAACCATGGATCGCGGGAGATGGCTGGCCATGAACGAGACCCGGAACCGCGGAGAACTACTGCTGAAGGGCGGAGCCGAGGCCCCGAAACCTCGGAGGAGGTTTGAGGGCCGTAATATCATACAAGTCGCGCATGCGGACAGTACGGTCAGGATCTGGGATGTTGGACATGCTGATGAGATGGAGAATGCGACCCAAGTCCAAGTCGACGTGGCAAGGGCACTGGACCGGTACGAAGACGTCGAGATTACGGCCATGGGCATGGCTGAGCTTACCGGAGAGTTCGCTGCAGGTACCAGATCTGGCGAGGTTGTGATATATCGGCAAGGTCCGAACAAGTACTACGGACGAGATCAACCGCAACACCTAGACCCCAACCCGGGTGCTTTGACGGATATCAGCTCAAGGGGTGAGCCGGGCTTAAAGCAAGGTCTGCAGCCATTTGTACTCTATGAAATGGCGCAAGGGCCAATCACCGTGGTAAAGGTCTCCGACGTCGGGTTCGTGGCGGTTGGATCCGAAGGAGGCTTTGTCAGTATCATTGATCTCCGAGGCCCGTCCTTGATATATCAGGCATCGGTGGCAGAGTTTGCCAAGCAAGAGAAGAGATCCTCCTTATTCAAAGGCCACTCGAGTACTCCAGCAGCGAAAGAATGGCCGACCGTCATCGAGTTTGGTGTGTTGACACTGGAGGGCGACAATTACTCCAGCATTGCTTGCTTCGTCGGTACGAATCAGGGGCGGGTGGCCACGTTCAAGCTCCTACCATCAGGGCAGGGATACTCTGTGAAACTGGCTGGAGTCAATCATGGAAGCGACAATGTGGTCGCTATCTGTCCGATTGTGACTGATACAGGCGCGCCAGCAGCTGCAACAGGACCTATCGTCGCTGGTCTTCGCGAAGGACGGAATGTCAATGGTGTTTTGGTTGTTGGTAAGTGCCCTCCATTTTGCCTTTACCCTTTCTCGATGTAGTGCCTAACAGCGCCTATCACAGTAACATCTTCGGAGATTCGTCTCTTCAAGCCTGCAACCGCAAAAGGAGCATCAAAGTCCTTCGACGATACTCTCTGCGACGCAGCCGCGGTCACTGAATACGAGATGCGCGGCTTTGCCGTCGTCGGCGTCTTTGGCACCTCCACTAGGGCATTCTCATTGCCCGGTCTCAAAGAGATTGGCCGTGCATCTCTCAAAGTGCTAGACCCAACTCGCACTCCCGCGTCAGCAGTCACCAAGACAGGAGATATCTTCGGCTGGACCGGACCCAGCGAGCTCACCATCCTCCCTGTCTGGGGAGGTTCAGGTAGGGCGCTGCAAAACTCAAAAGACAAGCTCATCAACCCGGAGCTGGTCATGCCGCCCCGTCCGACGATCAGCAACGTGCAGTGGATTAGCGGTGTGCAGTACGTTAGTCCGACGGATCTAGATCTGCTTATCGGCGGACCAGACAGGCCGCCTAGCAAAAGAATGCTTGCTGCCGCTGCTGCCGAACAGCGGCTGGCGAGGGCCGGTGGCGGCACAGCTGCGGGTGCTGCGGGGAGCAGTCAGGAGGGTTGGGGTGATTATCTGACCCGCCAGCTGAATGAGAGGACGGAAAAGCTTAATCTTATGGGAGACAGCATGGATAATCTCGAAGACCAGAGTGCTGGGTGGGCAGATGATGTTAGTAAGTATATCAGCAAGCAGAAGAGGAATGTTCTGCTTGGCGGGATCACGGGCAAGTTCTTCTGAGTGGTGACCGCCAGTCCATTTGCTGAATCGTGTATTTGAGAAGGATTATGGGGTTCATGATGTCTTCATTGAGGCTCGACTCTCGTCGCGAGGCTCTGCGTTGGGTTCTCTGGCGTTAGTAGGTGGTATTCTCACAAGGTAGCTGGATATGATATCAATAAGAGCGTCCTATTAACGCAGCCCGCTCAGGCACACGTCTCGACAAAGGTGATGGTGTTGGAGCCGAGCAGCCACAGCCGGCGGATAATGTGCCGAGGCGACGTTCCTGCAGCGGATGCAAAGGACCCTTGCCTGATATATGACACCCCGAACAAGCAGCATCTCCGCACCGAATAACGACGATCAACAAACAATTTGGCTAAACAGCTTCTAGCTGTGGTCCTAGACAGGAGTTCCCGCAATATGACGGAGCTTTCGAGGTGCCGTTACCCTCTCGATGCTCGGATATGCCGAGCACTCGCGGCTTTCTGCTTCCCCGTCGTATCAAGCAAAGCTGTTCTACCGAGTGTTGGGGTTTTGACTGGACAATTTAGGACCATCACGACCCGAATTCGCAACATCCTCTGCTCTTGACAAAATGGTCTAGCAAAGGTCTCGAGGATCTACATGTGATCTCTTTCATACCGGCAAGCCCTGGCTATCACTCGCCACGATGCAGACGAGAACTAGCACCCTTCTTCCATTCCTCTGCTTTCTCTGCAGCATCTCTCCGTCCACTGCTGTGACCGGCACAGAGGTACCCGTCAACGGCTTTCCGTCACCCTGGGGCAGCGGCGGACCGGATGGATGGGACGAAGCCTACGAAAAGGCGCGCGAGTTTGTGTCAGGTCTGACGCTTGTCGAGAAGGTCAACCTCACGACTGGCACCGGGTGGGAGTCGGACGTGTGCGTTGGCATGACTGGGTCGATACCACGGCTCGGGTTCAGAGGGCTGTGTACCCAGGATGGGCCTTTGGGCGTGCGCTACAGTGAGCTAGTCACTGAGCCTGATGTTGTAGACGCTTTGAACTGACGTATGCCAGCCGAGGGTAACTCGGCATTTCCAGCCGGGATCAATGTCGCAGCAACGTTCAGTCGCGATTTGATGCGACGGAGGGGTATCGCGATGGGCGAAGAATTCCGTGGCAAAGGGATCGACGTCCAGCTCGGGCCTGTGGCCGGACCGCTGGGCCGTGTACCGGCTGGTGGGAGGAATTGGGAGGGGTTCAGTCCGGACCCGTACCTCACCGGCGTGGCTATGGCCGAGACGGTCCAAGGCATACAAAGTCGCGGCGTTGTTGCTTGTGCGAAACACTATATCCTCAACGAACAGGAGCACTTTCGGAACTCAATGGATGCGAGGGTTGATGATAGGACTATGCATGAAGTATATCTATGGTAAGCAGTCGTCCAATAAACCGGACTTTGTGCCAGAGCTGATGCGTATCGCGACAGGCCGTTCGCTGACGCGGTTAAAGCCGGTGTCGGGTCGCTCATGTGTTCATACAACAAGATCAACGGCTCATGGAGTTGCGAGAACGAGTGGACGACAAACTATCTGCTGAAAAACGAGCTCAACTTCCAGGGATTCGTCATGTCTGATTGGGGAGCCCAGCATACAGGTCCTTTATCGGCGCTGGCAGGACTTGACATGACAATGTCCGGCGACGGCGGTCCTCCCCCTTACCGCTCATATTGGGGAGGTGCCCTTACGGAAGCAGTCTTGAACGGGACTGTCCCCATCTGGCGCCTAGACGACATGGTGGTGCGCATCATGGCGGCCTACTTCAAAGTTCACGTGGGCAACTACACCGACAGGCCGGAAATAAACTTCTCTTCCTGGACGAAGAACACCACCGGCCCGCTCCACCCTTCCTCCAACTCCTCGTGGACCGTCGTGAATCAGCGCGTCGACGTACAGCGCGACCACGGCGCCCTCATCCGCGAGATTGGGGCCAAATCCATAGTCCTGCTAAAGAATACCAACAGTGCCCTCCCACTCCGCAAACCCGCCAGCGTCGCCGTCATCGGTGAAGACGCGCAGGACACACCAGGCGGACCAAATGCCTGCCCGGAGCGTGGCTGCGATAAAGGTACGCTAGCCATGGCATGGGGGTCAGGAACAGCCGAATTTCCTTACCTCGTTTCCCCAGCCTCAGCGCTGGAGCACCAAGCCGCATTGGACGGAACATCCTTCACCAACATCTCAAGCAACGCCGACATCCCCGGCGCCGTAGCAGCAGCCCGCATGGCCGAAGTAGCCATCGTCTTCGGCAACGCCGACGCGGGCGAGAACTTCATCACCCTCGCCGGCAATGCGGGCGACAGGAACAATCTGACCCTCTGGCTTGGCGCTGAAGAGCTCATGCGCGCCGTGGCGGCGGTGAACAACAACACGATTATCGTATTACACACCGTAGGACCCGTAATCATTGAATGGGCTCGACAGCACCCCAACGTGTCCGCCATCCTCTGGGCCGGGCTCCCGGGCCAAGAGAGCGGTAATGCCCTGGTGGACGTGCTCTACGGCGCGGTGAACCCGCAGGGTCGCAGCCCGTTTACCTGGGGCAAGAGGGAGGCGGACTGGGGCCCCATGCAGGTCGACTACACGGTGCCGAACCCGAGAATGCCGGCGCAGGTGTTTGAGGAGGGTGTGTTTATCGACTATAGGTATTTCATGCGGCAAGGCATCGAGCCCAGTTATGAGTTTGGGTTCGGGATGAGTTACACGCGCTTTCTTTATTCGAACCTGTCGATTGTTGCTCAGAATGGGACGACGTACAAGCCGGCGAGCGGGAAGACGATCCCAGCTCCGACGTATGGGGAGGTGAATACCACTCTCGAGGCGAACGTTGTGCCTGAAGGGTTCCAGCGGATCACTCCGTATATCTACCCATGGGTCAATGAGACCAGCTTCCGGCTAGGTTATGGGGATGGGAGTGTCGGTCCCGCAGCCGCGTCGGACGGGTCGGCGCAGCTGTTGTTGCCTGCCGGTGGCGCGCCGGGTGGCAACCCTGGACTGTACGATGTAGTGTACACCGTCTCCTTCGCGATCAACAATACCGGGCCTGTGTTTGGGACCGAGATTTCGCAGCTAGTGAGTGCCCCTATTATTCAGGAGCAGCACTGTTTTAGTCCCTACACAAGGGGAACAGTCGCGGTTTTTGAGGCGAAGACTGACCTTTGTAGTATCTCCAACTCGGGGGCAAGGAGAATCCCTTCGGCGTTCTACGCGGGTTCGACGAGGTCTCGTTGGCTCCCGGCGAGATCAAAACCGTCGTCTTCAACGTCACCCGCCGCGACATCAGCAACTGGAACTCGGCGAGCCAAAACTGGGAAGTCAATTCCGAGGACAAGTTTCTGTTTATTGGGGGTAGCTCGCGCTTGTTCAATTTGAACGCAACACTACCTAAGTTCTGGTAGGTTCGGACGAAGAGCATTGATGGTATGAACTGTATCAAGTAGGAATCTTCTTCGTACTCAAGTTTCCCGTAAGGGGCAACCCGCAATCCGACGGAATGTAAACGAGACATCCACCATAAGTAGGTAATAGAGGCGTAAAGGCAAATCATGATAGCCGTGTGTGAAGAGAGGAAGCCGGCACAGAGGTCAAAAAGTCAGAAAAGACTCGGAGCTGTGGAAATTTCAAACGCGGGACGTGTCGCCTGAAGAGTGAAAAAAGTCGGAATGCCATCGATATTTCCCAAAAATCCCCCTTTCGGACAGTGCCCCGTCCTCCGGTCCCTCGTATAACTCCCAATCTAGTAGAAAGCCTCTCCATCCTAATCCGAAAAGAGATACAAACGTGAGATAGCGTAAACGCCGCGGTATTGTGCTGTCCTTTCAAGGGTACCCAGGGCAAGTATAATCACCATTTATCCTCTGCCTGTTTCATGATTGCTGACACCGAAGACGCAAGAGTTGGATAATGTGATTCAGCGACCTCCTATTCCGTTCCTATGCCCAAACCCACCGCACGACCCGATGACTGATAAACAAAGATAATGCCAGACAGAGAAACCTAGTACGGGAGGGAAAACAAGGTGAGTAAGAGGACGTAGCTTGTAGATCCCAATAAGTAACACACGGAGCGAGAGGCAGCAAGGGGTATATGACCTGCAAGCAAAAGGGAAACAGAAACATATGTAACACAAAATCGGAAAAGAAGCCATAAATCGTACAGCCTAAGAGTGACCGAAGACTAGGAGGCCAGGTGATCGATTGTGGAGGCGGATGCGGAAGCACCCGGCTCATAGTAGGAAGTCAAGGTTCATGCGTCTGGCAACGCCTTGCCAGTCCCAAACGGCGACCCACTCACCGGCATCCATCAGACGCCAGACTTCCTGCAGTACTTCAGTCACACGGTCCGTATGACGCAAGCCCGTGTAGCCCTTGACCGTTCGTATGCAGGTGCGAACTCGGTCCTGCTGGGTCGGTGTGAAGCATGCGGAGCCGATGACTAGGCATGGAATGAGAAGTAACGTCTGGCTTGGATCGCTGGGCTTGAAGCTCTCGAGAATGGTCAGGGATTCTTCGACGGCAAGGGTGATTCGAGGATCATGGTTCATTGGTTGCCGGATGGGCTTTGGTGAATCCGCCCTGACATCAGTTGGCACATTTGCGGTGCTTGTGTTTTGTGACTCCGGATTATCCCGTGGGTCGGGACCAATGTTGGAAGCGCTCGCTATGCTACTTGGAGTTGCTAAGAGTTTTGGTGACGATGCGCAGCTTGCTGGAACCGACCGAGGCGGTGTGTTCACGATGGTAGACTGCATTGGGAGCGAGGTCGAGGAAGATGATAAGGACGAGGAAGGTGACTGTGATGGAGGATATATCGTCCTGAACAGGTATACCCACATCATCTGTTTGTAGAGCAAGCCCACTCTGTCGCGGCTGTCGCCTGGGGGGAAGTGAGGAACCCACTCTTGGATAGCCGCATCAATCTCAGCAGCTTGATAGAGACTCGTATAGTCGACGGGATCTATGTGGTTATCCATGTTCGATCTGATTATATGTCGGATGGTGGTTATGTGCGATAAGTGGTTGAACAGTCCGTCGGCGACCCCCAGGAGGCGTGGTGGGTAGATCGGAATTGAAGCTGCCCAGGTTCCAGAAGCGACCCGCTCCGTACTGCCCTCCGGAAGCCGAATCAGCTCGTCTGCGAATATGTGATACTGAAAGAATTCGGTAATAAAGGCCAAGAATGCCGGATCCTCTGGTGGTGAATGCTGGATCAACTTGTGATATGCCTGTAGATGAAACCGATGCTCTCCTCGGGGATTACCTTCAACCATGGACTCGAGTATGAAGCATAGCATCTGGCCGTAACGGCCCGATAATATATCCTTATAGTCGGGGCTGGATCTGTCGACTTGCCTGGCAATATCCTCACGCAGCTTCTCGTAGGCTTTTGTATGGTGGAAGTCCGATCTCTGCTGTAAAGATTCCAAGTTTGTCGAAGGGTTATTTCGAAGGAGGTTCACCGCATAGGGGGTATCATAGTCAATGTGTTTGCTCGAAAGTGACAGGATGGAGTGCATTAGTCCGTGGTGCTTAACCGCAATTGGTACAATCATATCCTTGAAGGCGTTCTTGTGTTCTCCTTCTACGGTGAGAACGCTGCTGAGATGTTCGTTATAATGCTTCCAGAAAATCCTGTCCTCGGCCGTCTCCAATCCATGGAAAATAGGCTGCATGGTTATTGACGGAAGGGCATCAGACTTAAGTCGGCCTAGACCAATGTTAACGAGGTTGACCTGTTAGAGAAACGGAAGGCATGTGGTCATACCTTCTTCAGCTCTCTCTTTGCCACTTCTCCAGATCTGCTTCTCCGGATACCCCTCGCAGAATACCGAGTTCTTCTCACAGTTCATGCCTAGACGGTGTGAGATGGAAGCGCAAACGTCTTGGATTATGATTGGACGACTTACAACGCGGCTTGGCTTCATCACACTTCTTCTTCCGCTTGCGACACGTGAGGCAGCCCGTCTTCGAGCGGCCCTTCGTGATCTTGTTTGTAATAACGATTGGGTTGAGAGGATGCTTTCGGGGGCGTCCTCTGGGCCGTTTAATTTTGACAGGGACCGCTTCTGTCCCATCCGCAGTGACAAGACTCGAAGGTGCTTCCTTCAGTTCGTCCAGCCGAAGCTCGTCATCTTCCAGTGGCTCGAGTTTGGGTATTGTCATGATATCGTCCGACGCTTGTTCCCAGTGAATGTCTGTATCAGAGCCGCTGTTGTTGATGCCAGTCATGTCATCTGATCCCACGTATTCCATGCTCCAAGAGTCGGTAGACGATGCCGAATGAATCATGGTTGGGGTCGTAGAAGGGCCGGAGGAACCGGAGCCGTAGGTGCTGTTATCAGCATGGCCGCCGGGAAAATCCATTCCGTTGCTGATAGGTGAGAGCTGGCCTGTGTGAGAGGCGCTCATGGTTGAGCCAACCGACATCGAGACCGGACCAGAGGGGAAATGCTCCATCCATAATGGTGAGTTTGGCAACATGACAGAGTGGCCATCATCGGATTCCATGCTGTAGCTGTCTGACCACGAAAGGTCCCCATCGTCGGACACGACAGGAAGATGATGATCCATATCTCGTCAATAACGAGACCATGCCAGCAAGGTCAAAACCTTAGGGGAACAAGTTGCGGGGGCCGAAGAGGATGTCAGCTCAGTTTTATCGATGGCGGCTCGGGATGCGTTAGAGCAACCGGCAGCTGTTCCTTCACGAGCCGTTAGTGAGTGGATTCGGTTGACGATCTGATATACCGCCCAATTGAAGGCTCAGGACTGCAAGGAAAGATGCGGCCGGACTGAAAGACCGATATGTGTGGCAGATGGGACGGGGGTCAGGTCTCCGAGCAGCTAGACTAACGAGTGAGAAGAAGACAACCACATATTCCTTATGGATCAATGTATCCTGGAGATGGTGATGTCGATCACAACTGTGCCAGGAGAAGGAGCGAACAGTAGCCCGCCCCTAAGTGAGTGGTTCAAAGAGTGGAGATGTACACCCTTCTTCGGCATCTCAACAGTCTAACGCTGGACAACATGGTTGGCGAAATGGCAAGACGACCCAAGCAGAGAGAGAAATGGGCCCCGTTGAGATGCGTGATGAAGAGGCGCGCAGACGAGATCCCTGTGAGACTTCGCACAAGAGGGAGGGCATTCGAAAAGAACGACAAGGAGTCATGGACGAAAGACAGCAAAGGAACGACAAAACTTACGTTGCGGTTCACCCTTGGCTCTCAGCTCAGGGTTCCAGAGTACTGTAGATACGGGAGAGGAAGAGAAAGTGGAAGTCTCTGCGACCACGAAATGACGGGGGAAGGCGAAGAGGATAAGAAGGATGGATTTTGGAATAGGGTAGGCACCTCACTTTCCAGGAAGATGTTGCCGGTCGATAACACCCCACACTCGAAGGAAGTAAGGTACGTGAGTACTTGCGCTTGGCTGGTGGTGGTGGTGGTGAGGTGAGGAACATGCAGATTGGGCGAGCTGCACTTTGAGGACTCGAAGAAGATGAAGTGAAGGCACGGGTGCTGGTCTTGGCAAGCAACACCATCTTGTCGATGCTCTCGCTACGACGGGCTGGGAGGGTGTCGGATTGTCGACCCCTCCTTTCTTCAAGGAGATGTACCCTGGAGTACCTCGTCTCGTCTCGAATCTCATTGGCCGACACAGACTATGGGGGGCCGTGACGAGAGATTAGTGGACCCGAACAAGGGCCAGGGTGGCTGCAGTGCTGCACCTCACACTAGCGCCTGGCCTGTGCAGAACTGGTCAGCTTAACCCTTCCTGGAGATGGGCAACAACCTGGAAGAGCTTGACGATTGTCAAACCAAACAACCTGGATCGTCGTTACCTTACTTGGAGGTTTACCTCATTCCATGTCGTTTCCGATATCGAAAAGTACGACCGTGGAAAAGCAAAAATTAGCATCTCACTCTAAAGGTCACAAGTCTCATGAAGCCCAAACGGCCACTCACCCACACACAGACACCCATAGCTCGTCTACGAGTACCTACCTCACTCTAAGACATGATCGCGCCGACTGGTATTGATGCTTCGCCATCGTTGAAAAGCTTCCTACAGTCAACCCTCCAGCTTGAATTGACAAGACACGGCTTTCGCTCTAGCTAGCGCGGCTTGACTGATCATGAATGCACGACAGGGTAGAGTCTCTGGGCGGTCCTCCATTCGAAGCTGAAGTCGTGCTCGGCTTCGCTGCGAAAGTCTGCCTTGCTATCATCCCAACGCTGAGGATACTCCGAGAGCATTGCATGTCCCACGGGTTGAAGTGGTACTTCTCTTGGCACCGGAGGCAGCGGTGCATCATTCCGGAGGCTTGTTGACGGCACCTCTGGAAGATGTGACGAATCGCAACCGTGGTTTGCGTCGAAGTGCACATGTTCTATGCACACATTGCACCTGCTCTGTATCTGGAGAGCTGCTGTGTCACCATACCTTATAGCGGAGGCGAGCGTTATCCTGTGTTCGAACCCACGTCTCTGGAATGCTTTGCTGCCATTGCCAACACAAGGGAATAAGATTCTGTTCTAGATTCGATACCTGCATTTGGTGCTGGACGACTTGGCAACATCTTGAGTTTTGAACCACGCACCGAGGAAGGAAGGTCTGCAATACCCCAGATCTTCCATTCAGGGAGGGTGATGCGAGAGTAGCCTCAGTTCGAGGTTTCGAGCTGAAGCTGAAGCTAAGGGATGAAAATGTCCCCCAGTTCACCTGCCGCTGTGCGGCTTTGCTGTGTACTCATTACTGTAAGATAAGATACCTTAGTCCTTCAGGCTAAATACAGTCGACTAACGTTTAGCTGGGCAGTCGTCGCGGGAACTCCCGAGCGATGATGGCCCTGACAAGGTTACGAGAACACCAACTTCCAAGTCTGCGTGTGGGGGACTTTCCTGCTCGCTTGTGAATCTGCGACCTTGGACTCACATTCAGGTTGTGGACCACGGACCTCAAGCCTTCACCATGTGTCTCTCCTGACACATGCTTTTGCCAACAAGCGACCTATCTTCCCATTTTTGTCTCAAGCTTACCACACCATCAGGGACGCAGCCTCTGCCGCAGGACATACCGTTCAAAGCCAATCTGCATCTGATTGGAGCTGTTCGAAACATGCAACCAGTCTTTGCTCCTTTTGGAACAGCTTTCGGCCCCTCGACCCCGCATCAAAGCCCGAGACCTGTTCGTAATCGATAGCGGCGCGCCACCAAATCCCTACACATACATACCAAAATGAGGGGAACCGTGGGAGTTTTGCTGAGTGGCCGAGTCGATATGCCTGGGGTTGTTATCGTCGTGGCGCGCCTCCGCGTACGCTGTCGGTGCTTGTGCTACAAAGCTTACCTAGATCCGCGTGGCCGAACACATCTCCGTCCCCGTGTCATGGTGAGGACTCGTTGCCACTAGCCGGTATGTATGTACATACATATATCAGTCTGTTTTGGTAAGCATGGTACCACATGTTTGAGCGGCCTCCTGGGTCATTCGAAGAGAAACTCCGAAACGTGAAGCCCCCACGCTGCGAATCATATTGGAGATTCCCTTACAACAGCGTGAAATCGTCAAGGGTTGACGCATAAATGAGAGTGGCAATACAATACGGGAAGCATTTCCTGGATGGACTGGCAGCCGTTTGGGCCAACGATGGTCGGTTTGTCAACCCCATGGGAGAGGCTGCACAATGTGCGTACGTACCCTTCAGTGCGGCTCGAGACTGAACATTTGTGACTCTACACTGTCGGTCGGAGCCGAGTCGTGCCGATGTTCGGCTCTCGTATGAGCATCATCAGGACTCGGGAATCTCGGACAATTGTCGGGCGATCGTTGCATCTGGATCTACCCCGCCTGTTGTATGTTAGGCCGATAATATGATGGCTGACTTGGCGGCGGCTTGCCTAACAGGGAAATCCATACAAGGCCTTAATTACATCAACTCTCTCCCCGCAGTTCCGATAAGACTGAACACTGGCTGCTTGTGTATCTTTTTTTGATATGAACTGGGAAGGCGGGTACTTCGTGCTCCTGTTAAGGTGAGTGTTGTCATTCTTGTGTGCGGGTGCAGCTGTCAATCTCTCTTGACGTCGGGTGCTCTTGCCCACAGGTGAGATTCCTTATCTAAGGTAATCTGATCGTCGGCCCAATCGCACGGAACGAGCCGGCCCACAAGCGCTAAGCTCCGAATGTGGAGTTTTTCATTGTATAATGCCTGCCACGCAGCAATGACGTCTATCCCAGCAAGAAGAAGCATTGCGGTACAATATTAAACCACTCTATGGATTACATGCCGGTGTCCTTGATATTGCTGTTTGCTGCTGCTGTGTTGCTTTCAAAAGCTACTGTAGCAGCTCCCTTGCTGTGCTTGCCGACATGGTCAGGTAGCCCTGGTCGGTGTTCCGGACGGGAATAACGCCATCAGCGCCTTGCCGCATACGGCTAGCCCCTTTGCCCTCGTCAAGGAGTACTTGGGAGTACATGCGGCAGAGCTTCCGAGGGTCAAGCCGTTTGTCGACTTGTCCTGGTGCCCGATTTGTGGTCGCCGCAATTGCTTGAACAGTCAATGAATGCTCCCTCCCAGGCTGACTCTCGCCGTCAGCGATCCTTCAAGCTCGAATCGAGACGCATATATCGGATCTCGCCCTAAGTGGGTGCCGAGAAGTGCCAGATCGTGGGACTCGTCGTCTTCCCTGCGATGACGTGACCTAGGACCTAGGACCGGTCCATCTGTATTCTACATGTTGGCAGTCGTCGGCCTTTTTCCGCCGGGCTGCATGACCTTATCGAGGCTTTTGTTTACGGTTGAACATCGAAAACATCTACGGCGCGCTAATAAGAGTCAACGCGCACAACCGATGCCAACCCTAACATGTCCCGGAGTACCAGCCTTTCCAGCTCCCGCCAGCTTGGGTCAACCCTGCTCTGCGGCACCTCGCATGCCAGCGATAGCGTCATATGTGAACAAGACAAGCAGCTAGTTGGGGCCCCGCATATGTCCAGATGCACTTGCATGAGGCGGTGAGGAGGTCTCTGATGGCCATGGCTGCATGGCAAAAGCCCAGCCGCCTTGAGTCGGCATTCCAAGGCCTAAGCTAGGCCATTGCATTCATATCTCTCCAAATATACTGGCTCGGGAGTTTGACGTGTGGCTTGTAAGTACGCCGCTCGGCTAGCTCACTGGAATCTATCGACGGGAGGCTCTTCCAGACTTCTTAAGATTGTCACACCGATTTCCTGATGCCTGACTACACCCATCAGATTAAAGTCCGATATCATTTATATTCTCAGACGGCCCGTGGGTTTATGGACACTGTATGGAGTAGGAGCTGCGTCGAGAAGCTCTCTGGCGAACCTCATTACACGTCTCGGATATGTGATATGTTCTGACACTACCTTACCTATAGGTGTGCAATCTCGACGCTGTCTTCCAACAGCAGGCCTGAGGTGACGGGGCAGAGATATGATGGGTAGGCTTCCATGGCCACTTGTGCAACCTAGAGCTCCCTTACATCACGTCTAATGTGGTAGGTCTGTCAAACCCTGGGCTAGATGCTCAGCGGACCTGCCACCGAGCACTGCTGAGACCATAGCAGGAAGCAGTGCAGCTGATTGGAATACACATAGACTCGAGGGGCATCTGCTATGTTACCCAAGATGCATTCTTGGCAGTGTTTTGGGACGCCCGCATTGCCTGCTGACTGCACACTTGCCCTCTGCCAAAGCTCATAGGTTGTTACTTTGTGAATGGTATGACAAAGGACTAGCCTAGATGCCTCCATCGGGATATCGCGTTGGTGTGTCCATTTCCAGCCAGGATGCTGCCGTCCCTTGCCTTCCACCTGCTTCAAGCGAATCAGGCCGTCGGGACCAATCGGGCATATTTGCTCATTCGCCACACCGCACATGTGAATGAAATATGCGGCCCGACATCTCGCACACCGGCCACGGATGCTTGCATTCCCCAGAAACGCGGCTCTGCCTAGTCTCTCTACGGTATCGAGCGACCAACACTACCATCACTTCCATCAACAATTAGTTATCTCCGACCTCCCCAGCCCAGCACACACAACGCCCATTATCGGAGCGCCCGTGATGGCGTCTCGATGAACAACGCCCATTTATTCCTACTTGTACTTCTTGTCACACCCTCCATGTGATATATCATAGCCCAGATGCGGGGAATTGCTCATCTGTTGGACGATAGGCATGTGGCGTCGTCCAGACTGGCCGACGCTGCCGGGTGTGCCATTCACGAAGGTGAGAGGTCATAAAACCACCGACACGGTAGCACATCCGGCATACCCATGTCGACTGGGGGGGTGACTTCCTGGGACCCCTTGACTGTTTGGTCGTTGATTAGGGGAGTTCCGTTCTATATTGTCTCTTGAGTGGACAATGGTCAGATGTCCGATCCTAATATCCATCTCCTTCAAGTGCCTTTCGAGTCCTCCGCATGCGCAGACATGAGCCATGTCCTGAACACATTGCCCAACTGCCATCCCTAAACAGTCCTCACCAAGCAGTTATCAGTGGCACACAGGTCATACCTCCAGCCTAGCAGCTCGAGGCCCCAGATTTGAGCTGCTCTGGTTAAGAATAGCCCTGGTTTGGCATGTGAAAGGTTGCAGAAGAGACCAGAGTCTATAGTGCAGTCGTAATTAACCACAATTGTTGCGTAACACAGCCCGTAGCAGATATCCAGCAAAAAGAGCCAGAAAAACCCGCGCGAAACGGTCACAGGAGGCAGTGTCACGCAAAATGGGTCTGCCAGCTTTCCTGTTGCAAGCCACTCAGCACTCTAGCCCGGTCTATCACTTCCCTACATCTTCATCCTCTTCCTTCTCCTTCAGTGTAACCTCCACCCCCTTAGCCGCCTTGCGAATCTCATACTTCCCCCCCAAGACCAAGTCCTTAGCAACTAGCTCCCTCGTCCGTCCAAGACTCTCAATAGCAGCAATCCGATCAATAGTGGCCTGCAGATGCTCTCTGAACCCAGGCTCAGCAACGATCTGCTTGAATGCCCGGTGCATAGGCACCGACGACGCCCGCACCTGGGCATTGCTCGTGATGCTGAATAAGTTAAGTCGGTCAAAGTCCCGTACAAAGTCCGACCTCGTCATGATCTGCTGCGCCTTGTGCATTGGAAATGACGGCAACACGTGGCCCGTCTTGGGGTCGTAAGTCCGCTCCATATCGTCCTCCTTGTCCACCAGGGCCGTCGCCAGAACAACGGCGGCGGAAGCCCACTTCTGCTGGTCCATGACGTCGTCGTCCATTTCTTCGCCTAGGATCCAGCACTGGTTCAGAAACCACGTCTTTTCCACCTCGAGGATGTTGTCGCAGGTCTCTAGCATGTTGTTGCTTCGCGCCACTCGGTTGAGAAAGGTGAGGCGGCCCCCGACGCGGTCGTAGATTTCCTCGAGCATACGACCGTCTAGAGTCTCGTTGAAGTAACGCTGGCGGTACTTGCTCAGTGCATCAATGGCTTGCGTCTTTGGCAGATCCACCACGCTGAGCACCTCCATTCGCGTAGCTAGTTGCTTGAGCCGCTCGTAGACCCAGTAATCGTCGCTGTTGAACACCATGGTGACCAGGTTCGACGCAGCCCACTGCTCTGCGCGCTGCTGTAGCAGCTCGATCAGATCTTTACCGTCCTCATCATCCCTAATAAGATGCATTTGGTTGATGATCAGCACCAGCGGCCTCCCAACCTCGGCTCGTCGCAGTAACGCGACCTTCTCCAGCTTGTTCAGCGCGCGTTCGATGTCCAGCAAGGCAGTGGTATCTCGCGGTCCCTTCTCGCTGAAATAAGCACCGATGTAATCCTCGTGAAATTCGTAGTCGAGCGCCTTGCCCAGCCGTATCCGGAAGATCTCCAGGTCGGCATGGGCCTCGAACATGGCGATACCATCACCGTCCACTCGCCGCATGGCCTCGAGCAACATGCTGCTCTTCCCAGTGCCCTTCTCGCCGATGAGGAGGTGGTAGTGGCCCACCTCGCGACCAGATACAATCTCGTCTACCCTCGCCTGCTCGGGCCGCTGGACCCAGTGCGTGCCCGCGGGTGGGTAGGGTAGGCCCTTGCCGATGGCGGCGAGCTCGAGGACCGGGTCGCCGGGTTCGAAGGCGTTGGCCATCTTCTTGAGCACCAGTCTCTTGTAGGATTTGTGGTAGACGTAGCCTGCTATGGCAAAGCCGGCGCCGAGGACGAGGATGGAGGCGAAGGAGGTGGCTGCTGATTCAACCATCTTGACCAGGAGGGATTCTTTGGGGCCGCCATCTTGGTGTGGTGGTGGCGGATGGGGTTTGAGAGTTGAGCCTGATGTAGTTGGATGTTGGGTCTTGGTTGTTTCCTGAGCTGCTGATTGTCAGTATCTTGCTGGCCACAACGGACTCGCTCGCTTGGGTCAAGGTCCAGTTCACCAGACAACGGCATGGTAACCTTCTCTCGTCGCATCTGGCCCTAGTGGCGCAGGACACCCATGCAAAGCACTCTTCGGCACATAGCCCAGATGCTATACATCTAAGAAGACTGCCCTCTGGCCCTTCCACGGCTGGCCATTGCCTCTTCAAACGACTGCACTTGTTCCAATCAATCGGCGCGGATGATTCATCTCACTTGAGTAACACCCTCCCCATTGCACAGATTGCCATGATGCTATTGTTTCCTGACCCCAACCTGCGCATGTTTGTTGATCCGCCAAGCAGTGTCTCCCCAAATGCACTGGCAATGTGTTTGCTCGCTGCATCTAGTCGGGTCCATATCCCTTTCTCAGCCGTATTATGGCAACATGGTGGCCTGACAAAGCGAAATGCATCTAACGTACCCGACTGGCGACAGCTGTGGCTTGAGAATGGTCTTTCCTTCACAATGAACACTGCATTTCGAGCCTGGCGGAGCTGATGACGATGACGAAGTCGAACCACAGGAGATGCAGATGCTGGCGTTCGTGTGGCTGAGATGCGCCACACAACCCGATTTGCTCTCATTGTCGGTACGCAACTGCCATCATCTGCGCCTGACAAACACAATTGAAGAGAGTGACAAAGGATATAGGAACTACAAACCGCATAACTTCAATGACAGAGATTATAAAAGCCTGAAAAGGGCCAAGACATGAGGTTTTTGTGTTGATTACGTCGACGGGCGATGCGTCTGTCTTGGTGTTCACTAGTCGCGTCGTGCCAAGCCACTTCTTGGGCTGGGATGCCCTGTCGTATCGTAGATCGCCGGGCCGACAACAGCTGACAGCATAACCCCTGAGTCTCGTGTAAGTGAAGGAACAACACCAAACATGGTGGAGGTGGTGATGGCTTCAATGAGAACCCAAACAATCAAGGACCGGTAAAGCTCCGTAGGAGCGAAGCAGTGCTGGTCTGCTACTCCTGTTAAAGATATCATCATTCACCTGTTTCTTTTGTGTCTCCTCCATGTCCGGCCAGTACTTGAACTGCTTCACCCAAAGCTACATACTTCTTCTGCATCAGGCTATATATGTGACCTGTCGAAATAGAACAATTAAATGCATTATCTTGACGAATATTTGTGCCAATTGATTCAGCCATGAGGTGTTCTTTTTGCTTGTATGCGAGACCCTTCTGCTGAAGGGACAAAACTCTCCCCCATGGTCGATCGCGAGGACGGTGACGGATGGGTATGGGAAACAAACCCAGCCATCAGGCTTTCAAATCATCCTTCATATATGTGTAGGGTACGAAGGCCGTGACAGCTTCAACGTGCTAAGCAGACAGACCACCCACCTCACCCCATTGCCCATTTCTTTCTTTCGTTCTGGCTTCCTCGCCCAGCTTCCAACCGTCCGACCTTCTAACCTACTCGTCTGCTGATCTTCGTACCGCTCAACCTACCATCTCCCAACCTTCGTACCATTCAACCCTCCTACCGCCCCGTATCCTCATCGCCATCATGGAAGAAAGCTCGGGAAGAGCCACCCGGCCACATGGGCCAACCCAATGCCCAAGGCACCTTAGGAGCGACATCGCGCCCAAGTACGAGAAGCGGGGGTTCACATCCAAACTGGCCATTATCCGCGATGACCATGGTATGTTTCAAGCCGTCTGCCCTTCGTATGATCTGTCACTCGACGTTTCCTCGAATCTTCGGATTGTCGTGTATGAAAGAAGACCAGCACTGACTCGTCGTAAAAAAGAGAAGGAAGAGGATGACGAAGAGCTGGAATACCCAGACAACACACCACCTATCCTTGGCGTCCCCAACGAGTTCCTGACGCCCTCCCCCCCTGCCGAGGTCCGCTATACCTTCCTCGACAGCACCTCCAGCCTCAGTGCGGAGATTGACAGCTCGGCAGAGGTGCTGCCAAAGACCACAAGAGACACCAAGGCCATCGACAACAATGGCAATACCATGCCCGCCAGCACCGCCAGCAAATTGGCCTTGTCGCTCCGGCGACTCCTGAACATGCGCACCATGCGCGAGAAACTCGGCAAGACGGCGGCGCTCGGCTGCTTACTGCGCCTGCCCGGCCGCCACGGCAAGGACACCGAGGAGCTGAAACCTGCTGCCGGGGCCCGCGGCGAGGTGTCTGGCAAGCACAGCGAGGGCAGCCTGGCGAGGCGTCTCTTCGGCCGGGAGAAGAAGCCGAAGCGGCCCAAGGTGCCGGAGGGCTGGCTGTTTGGCCTGCCGCCGGAGTGAGCGGTGCGGTGGGCAGTGCGGTGGGCGGTGGTCTCGTGGACCGTTGGTATGTCCCTGCATTTCTTTCCGACAGCGTTCACGTACTGAATTTTCATGACAGTGACCATCGAGGGTCCCGAATTTCTCGATCTTCGTCGGAGACCTCGGTCCAGGGGTCAACGAGTTTGTCCTGGTCTTGTTGTTTCAAGGCAAGTTCGCAAGCTGTAAGTCAGCGAAGACCGCGGGGTCGCCATGACGGGCCAGTCACGGGGGTCTGGGTTTGTTCGGCGAGGTTGCGAGGTGGAGATGGACGTAGATATCACCCTGCTGGCAAGTTGGCGTGCTCTCTTGAATGGCAAGGCTCTTGTGCGCTACTCTCCATTCTCCAAATGGTGCACGAGGACGTGACGCAGGCCGTTAAACATTGTACAGTGATGGAGAAGAATGCAGGGACCAAGTCTACGAGGCAAGTGAGCACAGAAGAAAGGAAAGGTATGAGACATAAGGCGACGACCAGCTCTCCGAGATGATTGGACGGTAAGGAATGAAAGTCGCGGGAGGCAAGGTCACAGGAACTGTGTATGTCGTTGCTTCACAGATGGTAGGTTTCAGAAACGAGGTTCTGATAATTGTCTCTGTGCCATGCTTGTCAGTGGTAGTTATTTCAGCGAGAGTCTTCTGCGAGACTGGCACACCTCCGTCTGGACTGAGGAGAGGGATCCAAGGTTTTGGCTTAGGTGAACGGCATCTACAAGAGAGGTCTCAGTAAGCCTGCTCACAGATGGTCCTCCTCCACCATACGCAGACGAGAAATGCTTCGGAAGCCAGGGGAGCAACGACGGGGATGGTCAGGATGCTCGCCTGGGAAGCAAGACGTTTCCTCAAAACGTCGCCCTATTTCGATTTGGAGGAAGACCTAGACCTTGACCGTCTTCCACGTCTTGGACACGGATTAGGCCGTCTCAGCCGCCTTGGCCGTCTCGACGAGTTTCGGGACGACGGCGAGCGTGTCTCGGGAGTCTTCGACCGCCATGATCGAGCGGAGGACGTATCTCTCTAGCTTTCCGTAGACGAATGCAAACCTGGAGGCCAAGACAAGCTGAACAGACGACTTGATGGGAAGCTGCCTTGCAAGGCTTACTGAGCTAGATGATCTCAAGTACGAAGTAGGTGCTTCATACCTTTGACGCGGTAACGCGTTAAGCCCCTTGTTAGGTACGCTAAGCTACTGTGGTACCTAGCGTAGTGGAGTGCACCCACTAATGACCGATAAGCGATAAGGAATGGAGCTATCAAGACCGGGAGCTCGAGCTGTCAAGGAAAATTAAACTTTCTTGTGTCCACAATTATTCTCGACGTCGCGTCTCACCGTGACCATCTCAGCTTCGAACTCCACCACCATTCACTCGGGCTACCAGGTCGACTGATGGCCTTGGACTTTCTGCCATCGGAGCCTTCAATTGCCTAACATTCATATTTGTTGCTCCTGAATTGCATACAGCTTGCTGTGCCTAATTCGAGCATTCTCACCCCAATCGAGCCACATGATGGGCAACAATGCCAGTTCGCAAGTGGGCGAGGCCGGCGACGACGATAGCCGCGCACCCTCGCCATTGCCCGGTGAGGATGATGGCTACGATGGTCTGCCGAGACTGAACTCATCTGCTCCTGCCGATTTCCACGTCGACTACTCCCAACCTGTTGATGCCGTTCCGACATTCTCCCAACCCGCTCAGCCAGCCAGAAAGCCGAAGAAATCACGCAAGTCAAACCAGCGCCGGTCATCAGACATGAATAATCGCGATGGACCCGATGCCGAGTCGGAGGACAACAATGCAGCGATCGATGATCTCGAAGCAGTCGCTCGCAACCTCAAATCCGAGCCGGAAAGCCCAGAAATAGCTAAGAGCAAGAAGAAGCGGCGCAGGAAGGCCAAGGCTCAAGACTCCGAGCAGAGCGGAGATCTACATATCCCCACGCCAGATTCTCTGCAAGCCGTCCAAGATCTCCCAGCGGTCCCGGACGTCTCAGCAGCCGCCGAGGAACATCCCGACTTGCCGGCTACTGACCTCCACGAAGAGGACCCCGCGCCTACGGTTGAGTCACCCAACTCGCGCAAAAAGAAAAAGAAATCCAAAACCGATAAGGCCACGGGACCGCGTCTCGACCTGAATGAGGATCCAATCGCTGGGTCGGACGAAGAGGTCGTTATACCATCGAGTGACAGGCCTTCGCGGAGGCGAAAGTCCCTCCATGACGACGACAGCGGTGGCCGAAAGTTCAGAAAGAGAACCTCACTACCCGCAGTCTCTGTGAGAAATAGCTTGACCGTTGAGGATATCATCAATGAAGAGCCAAGAGCGGATGTCGTCGAAAGTACGCAGGGCGACGCCCCTTCAGAAGGGCCAATCGACTTCCTAAGCCGGTCTAGGGAACCCGAGCACTATGAAACGGGCGAAGATAATATCTCGCCTTCGGTTACACGCCAAGGGCGAAGGTCTCGCCTCACAACTACCTCATTGTCCGCATCGGTCTCGCTGGCTCAAGCACTCGCGGCCGAACAGACTCAAGCTCGTCTATCCGACAGCCCGTCGGAAGCCCAGATACAGAATGGGGGATCAGAGGCACCGTCTCCAGTAGCTGATGGGGAGGTAATGGACGTTGATACTTTTGAACCGAGGTTGGACGGCAGCGTCCACAGGGACCTTGATAACCAGGATCAGGCGATGGAGGATGAAACAGAATTGCCCCGGCTGAGCCAACCCAATGACGCCACATCACACACAACAGAGCCTGTTGATCTCATGTCTACCTTGGAAGACGATGCTCTTGTGGCCATGGCCTCGACACAACCCCAGCCTGCCTCGGATGACAATCAGATTAGGTCTAACCAATCTAGCGCTGAAGATCAAGCGCAACGGGAAGTTGTGTTTTCTAACCCAACTGGTACCGAGGATGACGGCCGGGGTCATCCGACGGCTAGTAGTGGAATTGGCCATGGAAGTAGCCGACGCAACGGTACACAGACTAAAGCGGCAGCGAAAGAGTCGCCGATGGCTCTAGAGTTTATGCTTGACCGTTCGAGAGGCGCCGCCAAAGAAACTGCTTCGGAGGCAGCACCAGAGTCAGAGGACGAGACACAGGTTGAATATGGCCGAGGACCCGGTTCAACTCGACCGGATATCAGCAACCTGCTTGTGGACGAGTCTTTGCTTGTGAGCTTCAACAACCATGCAGCTAGCCCTGCCATACTACCTGCCGGTATGACTGGCTCAAGTGACGCGACGCAGGCCACAGCACATCCAGTGGCTACGCAGATCCCCCATGTCCAGACGAGTTCAACACATACTACTCCCAGGGGTTCCCGTACCTACGCCCGGCAACCCAAGCCTACATTCTTTGAGAGAACCGAAGAGGAGACTGCCCTGGCTTTCGCACAACTGCCGTCTAACGAGGCGGCGGCGACACCCAAGTCAACCAAGTCAAAAGCTAAGAGGAGACTTCCAGTCGATGTTCCTGACGCGGAAACGGGATCATCTAAACGACAACGGTCAAGTCTTTCAGCCCCCCAGAAAACGCCCAAAACCCCGCGAGACCCGAACGCTCCGAGAAAGCCTCCAGGACGCAAGAAGGCCCCCGAGACGGCCATAAGGAGCTCCACTGGCTTGCTTACAGGCGCGCTCACCAGGACCGAAGTTCAGCAGGTTGAGGGTGCGGTGGAAGCTTTCCGTTCCGACCATGGTTTGACACAGCAAGAGGTCAACGCCATGGTGCAACAAAATCCGAAAGACTCGACCCTCAAGGATAACACTCTTCATGAAGAGCTCTGGTCGCAGATCCTGGACGCCTGCCCAACTCGAAAGCGACAAAAACTACTCAACTGGTGTCGCCAGAAGTTCCATAACTTTGTGGCTCGCGGCACGTGGACACCAGAGCAGGATGCCGAAGTGCGAGAGTTGGTGAGGCACCATGGCACTAAGTGGAGTGTCATCGGTCAGCTCATCAATCGACACCAGAAAGACGTTCGAGATCGTTGGAGGAATTACCTCGTCGCCGGCGAGAACCAGAGGAAGCATCAGTGGTCCGAAAAAGAGGAGAACGATTTCTTGAAAATTGTCGCAGAGGCCCTGGGCATCTTCCAGAGAGAGCGAGCAAGGAACCCGGATAACGATATGTTCAGAACTGGTAAAACGAATGAGGAACTGGTTGACTGGAATGTCGTCGCCGAAAGGATGGAGCATACTCGTAGCCGGCTCCAGTGTCAGGAGAAGTGGCGTCGAATGCGTGAGGGCAACAAGATCAATTCAACAGTGTTGGCCGGAAAGCTTGAGTCGGACCAGCGGTGGCGCCTGAAGAGAGCTCGACACGAAATCAGTCTCATGTCTCACGCAGATATGTATCATATCGTACTCGGCATTCCATCAATTGATGGCGACTCCAGAGAAGACGTCTGCATCAACTGGAAACCAATCCTCGAGAGCCAGAGGAAGAAGTATCACCGCTATACAGCCATGCTCCTGTGGAACCGCCTGCGGCAACTTGTTCCGAACCAGGAGAAGAAGGATGTGCAACAATGTGCCAAGGAACTCATCACCATGTATCAGAGTGATGGCGGCACCTTTTCTTTACCTGGGGATGAAGCTTTCGACGAGGCCAAGGAGGAGGAACTCCTGGCGGACATTCCTCCTCCTCGAAAGCGAGGCTCGGGAAAACCCAAACCCGGGAAAGGCAAAAAGAAACAGAGACTTGCTCCAACTGGAACACGAGTTGTCTCTGACGAATTTGTCCACGATTCTGACCCCGAAGAAGGTGACGGAGCCGACGACGGTGACTCCAGCCGGGCGGAGTATAATGAGACTTCTCCGGCGCCAGAGGCGGCTCCACGGGAGGAGACTCGGAATGGCGACGACAGTCAGATGCGGGATGCTGACGAAGTCAGCCTTGACCTCTCCAATGAGGCGGGCCAAGGCGACCGTGGCGGAAGTATCGATCTGGGGTTGCATCTGGCCAATGACGGACAACTTGCGAGTGATCGTGAGCTCGAGCAGGAAACGGCCAGCCCAAAGTCCCGCAAGAAGAGCAAATCGAAGTCGAAACCCAAGGAGAAGGAGGCCACATCCAGTGTGAAGAAGCACAAGAAGAGGTACAGCGGGGAGATGACGCTGGACTTCACGCCGCAAAAGAACGGCTTCTCGGCTATTAATGCACCGGCAGCAACCGACTCTGCCAACACTAGCCGCAAGAGGGCGCGGGCCGATATCACCGGCACCCCCAACGGATCGGCCGAAGTCCAATCTGCCCGGAAGAAGAAGAAAACGAAACGTGGTTCGGATGCTGTGCTCCAGGTCGTCGAACAGCAGCCTGCTGACGCCGGAGGTGCGGCTAGCAGCGACGACGACATGGATGATATCCCGGCGCGCTTGCCCGCCCTGGGCTGAGTAACCTAGAAGGACCATGATGGAGGATTCAGGCGTTGCGCAATTTGCTTTCTACCATGACTGATCTAATGTTGCTGTGGACGGTACAGCACGGCGTTTTCTAGGGGTTGGAAGGTCAAGGGCGGGTCATTACTTTCTTCTGTCGGCCACTTGGAATGTGCTCTCCGACGTCAGCGATAATACGAAATAGAGGTAGCGTCCAAGCCATGGCCGTTCTTCTCTTACACGTTTCTTTGCATCATTCCACCTACCGGTCAGAGCTCGTATTACCATCTGTATCGGTTACTCAGTCCTTCTATTACAAGGCAAGGGGTTTAGGTTAGATATTTACTTCGCTAGTGCTACGATTATGGTCTGTGTTATATTGTCGACATTGTCACACGCACACATTAATCTCGTCCCATATACAGCCCGTGCTCCCTTTCCGTCCACTCATCCAGCTACTGCAATATCTCCGCCCCCAACGTTCTCCAAAACTGGCACCTCGCGCCCCGTCCCCCCTCCCAAGCATAAGCGTCCACAGCCTTGATGTCAGCCCTCAGACCCGGGCCCCTGTACTCCGTAACATTAACCCCCCAGCTGGACGTGACCTCGACCGCTGTCCCGCCCGTCTGGTTGAAATCAACCTGCTCCGCCCCCGCGCCCACCTTCCACACCGGAAACCCGACACCGGGATCATCGTCCGTCACGAACCTTCCCCAGGCCTTCCGCAGGGCCTGGACTACTCCCGCAGCCTGGTTCGCACCCGCCGGACCGAAGATGGCGGATATGTCTGTCCCGTGCGAGGCGTAGGGGACGCTATACTGGTAGTGCCAAGCCTTCCTGGACCGCATGTTGGGGGTTGTGGAGTTTGGAGGGGAGGTGAAGGCGTCGGCTAGCCAGTAGGAGGGGCAGACGAATTGGGCTTCTGCGTAGATGTTGTTTGCTCTCTCTTGGTGTGTGAGTGAGACGGAGAGGGGGTACTGGGCTAGAATGGACAGCAGACTTGCGCGTGGGAGCGTTGCGAATTCGATGGCTAGCCAGGTGAGGAGATCCGATTCGGTTGCTATGTTGGTTGGCACGAAGAGGTCACCTTCGTGGGCGTTGTTGCCGACTAGGAGGCGGAGGCCGTTGACTGGGTTCGACGAGAGGAGCTGGTTTGATGGCAGAGAGGCGATGTACGCCCCGTCTGTGACGGGGAGGAAGTACCACATGCCTGAGGCGGCCAGCTGGCCGACCTGGTAGTTTGCGGCTTGGAGGGTGCTTGTGTTCTTTGAGCGGAGGCAGGATAGGACTTCGCCTGAGGATGGACAGCCGGCTGCGCTGGCGAAGTTGTAGTACCGGCGTGTTGGGACTGTGTCGTTGTAGGTATATTGCGGGACGAGGTATGGGGAGGATGCGATTGCCTGCCTGTCGTTAGATCCTCCTCCATGGGGCGAGTAATAAACAACTCACGCCCTTGAAGAGCAGGGTTCCTAAAGTGCCCCTTCCTGCCATGGCATGGTACATGACTGAGCCGCCACCTGCAGACTCTCCTGATATGGTCACTCTCGACGGATCGCCGCCGAAGAAGGAGATGTACGACTGTACCCATGAGAGAGCGAACGCTTGGTCCAAGATGCCAGCATTCACAACTCCAGTAGACTTTACCTCGTCTGAGGAGAGGAAGCCGAATGCACCCAACTGAAGAGTACGTTAGCCCTTATGCACAGAAGTCGACGGGGGTATAGCCTTACCCTGTACTGAATGCTAACCACCAGAAATGAATTCCCATTATCATTAATAAACTCGGTCATATCCTGCGTCCCGTCGCCATATCCATAACCTCCGCCGTGAATCCACACAAGAACAGGCAGGTTCTTAGCATTTTCGGGCGCCCAGACATTCAGGAACAGACAGTCCTCGCTGTCTCCCGGGAAGAAGGGGGCGCCTGGGGGCAAGACCCCGGGACACGTGGAACCAAAAGTGTCAGCTAGAGTTGCAGTCCTGTTAGTAGCGGGCTCGATTGCTTCTTTCCACCGCAGGTCGCCGACTGGAGGAGCTGCGTATCGAATCCTGCGATTGTATTAGTGCTTCGTCTTCAGATTCTCAATAACTGGGCTAGATCGCGAGGTTGTACACACCCTTTCCAGACGTTGAGCTTTGAAGAGCGATTCTGAACGCCCTGGTACACAGCGTAGCCAACATCTACTGTTAGAGTGGAAGCTGTCCTGCAACGCGGATGGCTTCCACCCGGAGGCTGTGGCCATTCCGGGAGAGTGAAACTGCCTGCAAGCACCTCTTGGGCTAGTCCGACGGCTACAACCGCCGCTGTCAGGACTCTTATGAGACCCATGACTACCAGATGCCCCTATCAACCCTGTCCAAGGAAATCACAAGTGCTCCCAACAAGCCAAAGTACCCGGGAACCAGGTAGCGGCCGATCTGCCTGATCAAGGTGCCTCACCTCGATACTTATACTGTCCCGCGTAGATGGCATGGCTTCCAAGTAACTACCGCTAAGGCAGGCTCAATGGTTGGTGTGGGTAGGAATCGTGTTGGGTGGTGTCTGGCTCTGGCTATGATCAGGGATGGTGAGTAGGCCCAGTTCCATTGGCGCGTTTAGTACCATACCATGGTGGTGATTGCACCATTCCGAGCCTCGGGCCATCGCACATATCCATACTTTTTATACATCCTGGCCATGGAAGGCTCTTGCATGTCCCTGAGGGGAAGTTGGAGAATATTCGACTTGGACACAGGGCGATAGCTTTAGCCTCTGCACGGCAGCAGTGCTATTTAACCGAGGAGTCCATGACCACATAAACTTTAACCCGAAGTTGGTTGCAGACGCGAGAGGCGAACGATGTATGTGCAAAAATAAACAATGCATTATGTTCAGGAGAAGAAGACTTCTTACCACTCTCACCCTAGCTAGCTTAAGCGGTGTTCCTCAATATGGTCCATACACACTTGGGCGTTGCTTGCCAGCAACTGGGTATCCAAATACGCATAAAATCCCGTCAGCGTCGCCTTTCACCCATGGCTGGAGATGGGGTAAGATCGTACTTGGTGTAAAGCGGACCAATCCGGCGTGTACCCTGGTATATGTGCGCCGGTGATGCAGCAGTATGGGTACACGACTGGCAGCACCTTCCATTTCCACTGCATCCGCCACTCGGCCTCCTCTTCTCCAGCTTCAAGTTGTCCTCCGGTCTGAGTATCGCTCACGCATCAGTGCCGACCACCTTTCCGCCTACCGTCCCATCGAGGAATGGTCCGTCGTTCCCGCCAGTAGCTGCCTTCTCCTTCTCCCACTCCTCGGGCGTCTGGCACTTTGCGCTCCATGCGTGGATCAGCGCGATCTCGTCCTTGAGCGCCGTGTTGACGAGCCGGTGCCGCTTGAGGCTGTTCTTGCCGGCGAATTCGGGGGAGACGATGAGGGAGGTAAAGGCTTGTCCGCAGCCGCCTAGTTGGAGCGAAAGTCTGTCAGTTTCGAAAGGATTGGGACATTGTGACAACAACCGCAAATGCGACAATGACGTAAGAGGAGAGAAGGACGGGGGAAAACTTACCTGACATGTCTGTGATCTCGACATGGACAGCCTTCAAGGTGTCCCGTAGTTTGGACTTGAGCGAGTCCTCTGTTATTGATGGGTTGGCCATGTTTGCTTCTCTTGACTCCAGCGCGCAAAGGAAATACCGGTGTTGAAGCTGTCCGTCAGAAAGCCGTCGAGCTTCCACACCTCAGTTAGACCCCGCCGAAGATCGGTGGGGTTGACAATGGAATGCACGACGCAAGTGGGGCAGCATATAGCTGCCACACTCAAGCACCAGGAGCGGGACCCACTTTTTGGCCGGCTCTCTGGCTATGTTTGACGAGTACGTTTTTCCGAGGTAGGTTTATACTTCAACCGCAATTACGTAATAGCGCGTAGATGCGCGGCCACGCGAGTAGTACTATTAGAATACCCTCGGAAAGGGCTTTCTAATAATACTATTTGCGGGATGATATCTCGTTGGCGCAAAGCGCTATTGATAATATCGCTATATCGTAGATTTTTTTTGCATTTCTTGGCATTTCTTGGCGTTTTTTGACCTCTTCGCCCCGTCAAATTCATATTACGCGCAAATGGTAGTACGGACCGCGCAATAGTATTATTAGAAAGCCCTTTCCGAGGGCATTATAATTGTACTACTCGCGTAGCCGCGCATCTACGCGCTGTTGCGTAAATTGCGGTTGAAGGTGTGAACTATCTCGAAAAAACGCGCTCGTCAAACATAGCCAGAGAGCTGCAAAAGTGGGTCCCGCTCCTGGTGCTTGAGTGTGGCAGAGGGTAGCTCATCACAATCTTGGCATGCCATTCCTTAACGAGCCCCAACCCCAGACAACCACAGCTCCTCAACTTCGAGAAAGCATATTCCAGCCTCGCCAAAGACACTTCCACTGTCTCTTGTCCCATGTGACATCCCAGAAAGCCCACAGAGCAAGCGTGCAGAGCGACAACGGAGCCGCGAGCGCGCAGTATATCCATAACTGATCCGACACGGTGAAATCCCCCGCTGTCCCACCTTCGGATTGCTTGAAATAGAAGAACGGCATGCTGAAAACAGACTAGATGGGCGATGTTAGCTCGCTGGTGCGACACGCCTTCTAATATCACAGTGAAGCTGACCGAGACAAAGGTAGCAGGCAAGAAGGTCATGGTGATGAGAGCAATGGCCTTCATCGCCGTGGTCTCTTTCTGTGCTTCTTCTCCTATCCGGACTTGGATTCTGCTGTCCCTTTGCGCAGCGATATGAAACGCCTGACGGAGATCTGGTTAGCTCATCGTTGCAAGGCAGAAAGAAAGAGACATTGGAACGTACCAACGAAGTCTCGTTCTGTACCCGAGCCTTATTCGACTCGGATCGCGAGAGGAGGCCGTCCAGCACCCGCAGTGGGAAGTGGAAAGGGTTATGGTTCCTACGCCACACGCTGTTGCTTTGGCTGTGCGCGACCGTGAAGTCTCGGTATTGTCGCTGGAAGTCCTTGACAGTCTGCGTTGCTACTCCTAACGTCTCGCTAACGTGGATTGCGTGCTTTGCCAGTTCGTGTAGCAGCGGGTAGTCTGGCTCTTGTTGGCGCGTCTGTGACAGTTGGTCAATACACGAACTCGGGCATGGCATGGCTGGGCATGTTACAACGTACTTTCTCCCATTCACATATGTGATTTCTTATTGACCAGACAGAGTTGTCATACAATGGGACAAGTTCGTAGAGGAGGACGGCAAACACAGCGTACGGATCAGAGAATTCAGTGCTGTTGAGGCGGGAAGTTAAGGCTGATTGAACTGAAGTCTGCGCATGCTGCGGAAGATCGGAGCATATTATTGTCGTGCTGCAAGGAGGAGTCCAATGGATGAAGAATCCGATATCATACCATTCCCAACCATGTTGGATCGATCGCGAGTCATGGATTGGGGCGTCAGAATTCGGCACGCTGCTGTGTCCGTGGACAGGCTTGTACAGGCTGCAATTGTGTCTGGTGAAGCTGGGCTTCGGCTGCAATCTCTCGTGTGTTTGCTTGATGACGAAACGAGACCAGTGATCTGAGGTTGTTAGGAGAACTTGAACCAAGTTTTGCCTAGGCAGGTACATACTATAATGTTCGAGGTTGCCATCGCCGTCAAGAACAGGTTCGCAGCCAGAGAAGCCATTTGACTCGAGACATGTTCGGTGAAGGAGGAACGGGGGGACATTGAACTCTTCCAAAATACGGCCTTTCTGCTTGTCCGGAGCGTTCGCGATTGCTCTCAATGACGCAAAGCTACACCTTCTGTTAGTTCCATGCTGCAGCATCAATCTCCTAAACCTACATGAGCTGGGTTTTCGGACGATTGTCTCTCTACACGGGTCTTAGCTGTATAATTGCAACAAAATTTGAGGTGTAAGGTACTATAAGTCACCTTCAAGACGCGATCCCACGTGGTAGTCTCCATCTGCCATGCATTGGCAACTAAGGGGATTTAGACGTCAACGTCAATTCGCATTAGCCTTGTTCGTGTGGTTGAAACTGCTTACCGATCTGCAGGGTTTTGACCTCGACTTCGTTCATGATGTGGCACCAAGGCGAGCGTTGCCAGATACAACGGGGTTAGGTACAGACACTATCTACTGACATGGAGCAGATAAGGTTCCAGCTTCTTGAACAAGAAGTCGGCAAAACATCGCCCGGCACACACCTGAGGACTCGTGTAGTAGTTCAGTCGAGCTCCCAACGACCATCGGGCGCAGGTGGCGGAGCTCGCATGATTTCAGGCAGGGTGTATGCAGCCATAGACATCGTGCGTGTGCTATGTAGGCGGCAGGCTGAACAAATGAGAATCGTTGGCCACCGGGGCAGATCCCAGGGCTGATCAGGTGTGGTGCATATCCATGGTGATATGCCTCCCCAACTGAACTTCCTGCGACAGAATTTTCCTTCAAGCGTCTTAAACAGCCCATGTTGTTTGTGTGCAATTATCGACATAACGCCTCTTTTGCTCCGTGACGTTGAATGCCTGTTCTCGGACTTGCAGGCTGAACCCAAGCTTCCCCAGCGTTAGCAGCACTTCAGATGTCCTCCACAATGGCATCCGCACACGATCCGGCTCGGTGCACCGTCGGATGGATTGCTCCTATGCCACTGGAACTGACCGCCGCTGTGGGAATGCTGGAGGAACACACCACACACTCAGTACCCGAGGACGATACTCTCTATCGTATTGGACGAATAGGGGGCCACTACGTCGTGATGGCTGTTTGTCCGAGGATCGGCACTCATCCAGCTGCGACCCTACTTGCCAACATGCGCCGCTCCTTTCCGAACATCCAGCACGTCCTTGTGGTTGGGATAGCCGGCGCAGTGCCCTGCTATGGTGTCGATTTGCAGGAGCAGATAACACTAGGCGACGTTGTCGTCAGCATTCCCCAACGGGGGAAAGGGGGCGTGGTACATTACGAGTTCGGTGCATGGGAAACCGAGAACAGACTGAGCGTCAGCGAGCATACGCTTCACCCATCTGATGCTTTGCTGACAGCGGTAAACAACGTCCGAAGTGACCATGATATGCTAGAGGGGAGCAGAATCTCGCAATACCTACGTGAATTACGAGGGCGCCTCAATGCGAGGGTGCGACCAAAGTTCGAAGATCCCGGGGATGAGCATGATCACCTCTTTGATAAAAGTGCCCTCACCTGGACAGTTGGAGACTCTGTGACGGACTTTGTGACGTGACCCGGTCAAAGCGACGTGGGGATCGAGGTGACGAGGCCATGCGGGAGACGGACTGTCACGTTATCCATTACGGGACTATCGGATCGGCCAATACACTCGTGATCTCGAGTGCCAAACGTGACGAGCTCTACAAAGAGCATGGAGTCATCTGCTTCGAAATGGAATCCGCCGCCGTAATGAGCGGTTATCAGGCTCTGGTGATCCGCGGGGTCTGCGACTATGCGGATTCCCACAAGAGCAAGAGATGGCAGAACTACGGCGCCGCTACGGCGGCCGCATACGCAAAGGAGGTATTGTTGAGTGTACCCGTGGGTGGGAGATTCGAGTCGAAGTCGTCTAGCCCCGATACGAGGAGAGGCGAACTGCGGCAGAACATGTTCCAGAACCACGGAATTGGGCCTCTGAATGTCCATACAGGCTCTGCACCTCAATGGGTCCGGGAATATATTTCAATGGAGCGGCCTAGAAGCTGGATGGCGTCCTCCGCCGGGATAAAGTATCATGGCGGAGGACTTCTAGCGACGTGTGCACTTCCATCTTGCTGGACATTTCCGTGTATCTGGATTGTTGCGATATGCTTCGAGCCCAGAGGCTCATTTGACAGGATATTGACCGTGGATGTCTCAGACTGTGGTATCTGGTGGAAGATGTAGAATAAGCACGGGCGGACAAGTCCATATATTGACCAGATAATCTGCAGCACGCTTCTGGACGATACCTGACGTAGATGTAGTCAAACCTATCCAGAAACCATATCCTAAAATATCCCTCGAATTGGACTACCAGCGCTGTTACAAAATATTCTCCAACACCTTACCGTGGCATCCACCAAAGAATTACTGGATGAGAGAGATGGAGTTAGAAAATCGGTACCAAGATTCTGGATGACAGAGACACTAAGAAAGGAAATGAAACATCTTCCGAAGCCTAGATTTCACATGCCGTCTCAATCCAGACTTTGTTAATTGGCCAAATTTCATTTGGGATGACGTTGCCGGGTTCGGGGGTGCCTGGGAGGTGCTCGAGGAGGCAGCGGTTCTACCCATCAAGTTCTTCCCATTCGGTCGTAGACAAGAGACGACCGGAAGTTCAAGAGGCATTGCCACGAAAACGTAGGCTGAGTGTTCCGACCTGGAAGACTGACTTCGGGCCCCCTTCTCGAGTAACATCATAACGATTGTCTCGTGGTTGCTCTGGGCCGCTGCTTGTAGTGCGGTACCAAAGTGCCCGCCTTGCGCGTCGACGTCGGTGCCGTACTCGAGTAGTACCGATACTACGCCATGGTAACCGTAAAATGCGGCTACTTGGAGTGCGGGCCCATACTCTCCGCCTTGCGCGTTGACGTCGGCGCCGTGCTCGAGTAGTGCCGATACTACGCCTTGGCTACCGCGCCATGCGGCTGCTTGTAGTGCGGTACCAAAGTGCCCGCCTTGCGCGTCGACGTCGGTGCCGTACTCGAGTAGTACCGATACTACGCCTTGGCTATCGCGATATGCGGCTGTTTGTAGTGCGTTGCCACACTTTCCGCCTTGCGCGTTGACGTTCGCCCCCTCTTCGAGAAGACTCTTTACGAGGTTGCTGCATCCTTCAGCTACTGACATGTATAGCAACTCACCCCCGCTATCATAGGTCGAGTCAGATTCCTCAAATAAGTTCGTGAGATAGAACAGATAGACACATTTCTTGTTGTTGTAGAAGAGCCAGACCCGCTTCAGAACGTGATGCTCGTATCTTAGCCAACGCAGAAACGCAGCCTGTTCGATACCCGTTGCTTCTGCGACCTCGGCGTGATGAAGGAGGGCTTTTGATGCGTATGACAAAAACGGATAGCAGCTAGCCTCTGGATGCATATCGAGGTTCGCTGGGGCCAAGGCGTCCATCATGAGGTAGGTCATACAGCAGCCCTTCAGACGTTCATGGCTGATACCCACGGAATTAGATCCAAGTGTTGAGTCCAGTTCCTGGAGTCTTTGATTTCGGAGGAGGAAGTCGTTGACAGACTCGTGGATAAACTGTGCAGTCACCTCCAGAGGGTTATATTGGCTTTGACGAAACTCGATGAGCCCCCTAGACGAGTTGGTGATGCGCCGCCGGATGTCGTTAGGTGTTATCCGTGACCAATCCCGAGCTCCCAGGTCGTCGGGACTTGTTCCAGCCAGCATGGCATAGTATAACTCTTCCGGCTTTAGAGGTCGTCTTGCAAATAATACCCATTGTAGCATGAGGACGGTCTCGTGCTTGTCCGGATTTTCCGTACTCAGGAGCATCTTGAACATTTCTTCGAGGTCGCTAGGCACCTCGCGCAACTTACGATGCATGCCTTCAACCTTGCCCTCGTCATATGCTTTGTTCAGCATTGTGACGACGAGTACGACCCACATGAAGATGCCGGATGCCTTCTCGAGCATGCTATGCTCAATCTCCGCGTTCCGCTTCGTCAGTTTGTCGCGGATATATCTGGAAATGTCTTTGTTGTGTTCTGCCATTTTTTCCACCACCAGCTCTTGATGTGTTGCCATACTGATGTGTGGATAATGGCGGCTCGACAGGCAGATGTTGAGAGAGCCCTCAGCTCTGGTGGACTCGATACTCAGATCCTCCAGGAATCCTACAACATCTCGCACATGTGCTGGGCTGCATTCGTCCAATGCATCGATAAGAAGGACATGCGGCTCTGACTGCCGGCATTTTATCTCGTCCCGGAGGAACCGTTTCAATTCCGAATCCCGCCATTCCCACTCCCGTGGTCCATGCTTTTGTTGCTTCTCGCGAAAGAGATGAATGAACCGTTCGTATATTGCAGTTTCTGTGATAAGTTGGTATATCAATGATCGCAGCATGCCGAGGGCTGTCTTCTCGGAAGGATCCCCTCGGGCGTTGAAGAAGTGTGATACAACTGTGTATCCCTCGAGATTGTGCTGGCAGTGTTCGAGTATATGCTTCATCAGTGTCGACTTTCCCGTCCCAGGATTTCCCTTGATCCAAAACACCCCATTATGTTGTGAAAGGCGGCTGCGGTCACGCCAGCACTGGAATGCGCAAGTTTCGAAGAGCCAGTCGCAGGTCCCAGAATGGGCCAAGGCTATGTCCTGCCGACGAGCGTCCATACTACGGAAGCTGAGGGATTGCAGACAGGCTATTCCACGTCAGTTTAGCGACAATGTCCTCGGAAATAAGTATCCTGACCTAGTTTCTCTTCTCGTTCTCTGTCCTGAAGAGAAGGACCAGCTATGGAATGTTAACCTGGGCCTAGTAGTTCATATGAAGGGAACTTGCCGTTAATGATTTGTGTCCCATGGGCGATGTATTGCGGGCCGCTAGAGTTGTTGTTATACTGAGGCCCGTGGCCGGTATGAGCGTTGAGAGGGCCTGAACCGTGATTGCTAAAAGAAGTCGACGGGCCGCTGGTATCGGTTGGCAGAGACATCATCTGGCGCTTTCCTTTGGATTGGCTGAGATGCGAAATATGCGTAGTCGTCTGGTTACAAGAGCGGTCATCGAGAGAGATAAGCTCGTCTTTTCCCAGGATGAAGGTGGAGGAGGCATCGAGAGGTCGACAAGGCTGGGGACCCGAGCCCAGCGGGCGTCTAGCCGCAGAGACCGCCCCCTCTAGAAACTCGGCCAATGAGAGTTATAGTACTGCGAGCCTGGCACGGTTATGGAAAATTGATGCCTGATACAGGACGAACCGCAAGGCTGCCAGCCAGCCCCAAGTCAGGCAGGGTTGCAGAATGTGATGCAGCCCACAAGAACATGGTTCGGCTTCGACAGCACATGACTAAATGGCAAAGCTGCCTTGGGGAGAAGGTATACTTAAATAATCAGCTATCGTTAAGGCCAGGCTCATTGAGATTTTTTCCTGCTGCGAATAGCCGTCTCAGACTAAAGGGACTGCCTCGCGAATCACCCTTCGGCGAGAGCGCCAGAGAAAGGTTTACCTTGTTGCTGCCAACGTCAACATAAGGTTGAACGAACGGTGATATCTGCATATCGCATTAAAGAATAACTTATATTAGATAATCAGTTCGGTGTAACAGGACTAATCCACTCTCACCGAAACGGGAGTCCTATTTGTCGACCGGCAACTCAACGTCGCATTTGCTAGGGGAACCCAATGCTTCAACGTACAGCCTTCACCCAAGTAATAAAAGCTGCGGTGAGATCTGGCCTTCGTCCTAAGACTCCCACTTATTTCTCATTTGGAGTTACTCGGTTTCAGACCAGAGTTTACGCAATGGCGGCCTCAGCACCTCAACTCCATCCTTTTACGACGCAGGTCGTCGATGCGATGAGATCACTGTAAGTATGCCATTTGAACGTGACGAGTACACATTACTGACAATAAAACTCAGATATCCCGAGGAACTCGCAGACAGATCGTGGGATAACGTGGGTCTGCTCCTCGAGAACATAAAGTCTGGCACAGGAAATCCCACGGTGCTGGTGACCAACGACCTCACAATAAGTGTGGCCGAGGAAGCCATCAGAAGGAAAGCCACCGTAATTGTCAGCTACCGTGCGTGTCCCTGAATGCTGCTCTTAAAGAACACGGCTGATGCATGTCCAGACCCCTTCCTCTTCCGTCCTATCAAGTCCATATCCGTCGGCGACCCACACCAGCGTATCATCCTCCAGCTGGTGCAGAACAACATAGCCGTCTACTCGCCACACACAGCCGTCGATGCCGCGCCCGGCGGCATGGCCGACTGGCTTGCCGATATGCTACCCGGCTCTGGCGCCTCCTCCCGCCGAAAGATCGTCACGCCTCTGCCCGTCTCCCAGACCGTTCCGGCCAACTCTGGTTACGGTCGGGTAGTCTACCTGGACCAGCCCGTAGGACTGGAGCAAGTCATCAAGGCATATGCCGAGGGTCTTGGCGGCCAGCGGTATCTCATGATTGCGCGGCCGAAGCACATGACCCAGATAAAGTCGGCAGCTGTCTGTCCGGGATCGGGATTTGACGTTCTCAAGGACTGCGACGCGGATCTGATTGTGACCGGAGAGATGACACATCATAACGCGCTCAAGGCCGTGATGCAGGGCAAGTGTGTCATTGCTGCTTTCCATAGCAACTCGGAGAGGACGTTTCTGCGCGACCGCTTGCAGCCGACTTTAGAGAAGCTGCTGAGAGAGAAGGTGCCCGAGGCCGAGGTGCTGCTCAGTGAGACGGATGAGGATCCGTTCGAAATCGTTGACGTACAAAACCTCAAGCTTCGGGACTGATACCCGCGTGGTAGGATGCGCCGTAGTGAATCAAGTCAGAACCAACGGTGCGCGGCACAATGTGTGATATCATTCCGCACCACTACTGCCACTGTCCCCCGGACTCTCGTCCGCTTCCCTAAGTGCAGCATCGCCCTCTTGTATACAAACATCAACGTCCACGCCTCCAAAGCCCTTCTCCTTCCACGACAGCAACAGCCGCCTAGGCAGCTCCCACTCTCGCCTCGCATCCTCCACCTTGCCCGCCGCAACCAGTGTCCTCAACCGCGCCGGTACACCCAGCACCTCCCTGGCAACTTCCCTCGTCCTCTTCCTTCTTTGGGCCTTCTCCCTATCTCCGCTGGTCCCTTGCCCCTCCTCAATTTGTGTCCGTATCCCCTCCCGACACCCCCTCGCCATCTCATACACCCGCCCAATAGCCGGATCAAGCGTGCTCGCCACCGGATTCAGAGGGTCCATATTCGTCCTCATCCGCCGTATCGTCTCCGTAGCCGCAATCAGTTTTGAGTAGTTGTCATAAACCAGCGCCTTCTTCTCCGCGTCTAGAGCGCGCATCTCCCCTAGCACTCTGGCGTATAACCGTAACAGGTCTGCTAGACCCGACGAAGCGAGCGCGGAGCGAACATAAGCCTCTGCATCGAAGGAGGGGGAGTCGAGTTCGGAGGGCGGGATCTCGGAGTGCGAGTTTGAGGAGGAGAAGGTGTCGCCTAGGGGGTCGGTTATTTCGAGCGTGGGTGTGCCGGTTGGTGGCGCGGCGGTCTTTTTGAGGTTGTAGTATTCGCGGAGGGCGGCGCGGTTGCGCTTAACCGGGGCGGCTGTTGATGACGTACTGGCTGGGATGGGAGAGCTCTGCGTTGATCTGGGGCCGTTGTCCATGCTGGCCCGGGTCGAGGAGGTTGGTGTGGTGATGTTTTGGGAGGAGTGCGTGCGTCGGGGGAAGGGTGTCGAGGGATCGCGTGGTGAGGCTATTGTAGACATCGTGGCGGGTGATTCGGCGGTGTTTTGTCGAGGAGAATGGTGTTTGAGTGACAGATGCTGAGCGGGTGAGGTATCTTGTGAGGTTGGATGTTAGACGAGGCTGAGGAGCGGAGTGTCGATGTTGTCAACTTGGAATGAGGCTGCGCAAGCTGTCCCGGAGCTTGAATAAGCTCCAGTTAGCGGTTTCAGCCCTCTACAGGGGTCATTTGGAGCCCCACTCAAGCCCCAACTTCTCCAAATGTGTGAATGCTTGCAACTCCACAGCGCCCAAGTCATTAACATCCAAACTAAAAACAACCCTGACAACCAAATTGTTTGGAAGATCATGAGGATGCCCGCAAGTCCTTGAGAGCTGAACCTGGAAATGCGGACAGAAGCTTGGCATCCCAAGGAACCATTAGAAAGATACTCTATCCTACCCACCAGTCTCAACCACAACTCACTCACACTCGATCAACGTCACAATGCCACCCCAAGACCTCCAATCTTCCCTCCTAGCCTCTCTCTCCTCCCAATCACTACCCCTCCCCTCCCAATCGTGGCTCACAACCCTCCTTTCCTCCCGCGGCAATCCTCCACCTCCTCTCCCCAGCCTAACAGCAACTGTCCGTGCGCGTCTCCTCGCCTCTGACCTCACAACCCCAAGCCTGCTAGACGCGACTTACATATCCTCCCACTCTCTGCCGCCCGCCATAACGCGCCCAGACGTTCGCAGCACCACTCTCAACCGGGACGTGGTCCTCCAGGTCCTCGACATCGAGAACCTGAGCCAATCACGCTGGAGCCAGGTCGAGGAGCTCGAGGCGCTAGCGCGCGGGGAGGGGACCAAGGGGAGAGAAGTTGTGCGGCTACCTGTCGGCGGCGAGGAGGAGGAAGGGGAGAGAGGGGTGACGCAGGCGACGCAGACTCAGGCTCAGACGCAGACGCAGGGGAGAACGGCCGGACGGGGTGCAGCGGCGGTGGCAGCAACCGTTGCTCCGAGTTCCGGGACGCACAAGCTTGTGTTGCAGGATTGTAGCGGGCTCAAGGTTTCTGGGTTGGAGCTGAAGAGAGTGCCAAAGATTGCTATTGGAACCTTGAACATCGGGGAGAAGATACTTGTCAAGAGTGGAGCGAGTGTCTCGAGGGGTGTCATCATGCTTGAGCCGACTACTTGTGTCGTGCTGGGCGGGAGGGTGGAGGTGTGGCATAAGGCTTGGGTTGATGGCAGGCTTGCCAGGTTGAAAGAGGCTGCCACGACTGCTGCCGCTGCTCCTGCGGCGGCTGAGAGACAAGGGCCAGCTCGTAGGCAAGGGCAGTGATAAAGGTGCTGGAAGGTGTTGCATTTGCACAGATAGACTACCATATGATACCCTAGCTACACAGCTTTCGATGAAGCCTTGCCCACCAACTAGCTAACCATCTATCGTTTTCTGATCGTCAATACTTAACCACTAACAGCCTCACTCAGCGCAACCCAACCCTCTTTCGCCCACGGCGCAACCACAATCGCCGTCTGGCCATCTGCCGCCAGTCCAGTACCAGCATACGCTTTCGCGAGATCTTCAGCACCCAGATCACCCTTGGGAGGCACGCCTTTCCTCGCAACTCTCACCGCCAGCTCCGCAGCCTTGGCAGCCTCCTCTCCGTCACCAGCCTCAGCTAGCTCCAACCACCCATGGGGCAAGTATGGCCGCAGAAGGATATCAGTCTGTATCTGGCTCAGAACATCCTCCTCCGTGGTCTTCTCTCTCAAGGTAGCAATGGCCCGCATCACCTCGCCAATCTGTCCCTGTTCCACGGACGAGACCTTGCCATCCGTGCTCCTCAATGCCTGAAGCTGCTCCACCACAGCTTCAATCATGTCCTCGTCCTGATCCAGGAGCGCAACCACTCCCATCAGCAAGACAACCTGCACATGGTCAGGCGTGCTCTCCAGCACACCGAAAAACAGCTCCCTCGCCTTCTCGCGCTCCTTCTCCCCACCCGCCGCCCAAAGAACCTGGGCAAGCACACACACCGCATCGGGATTACCATCGGACTCCCGCAGCGCCGTCTCGAAAAAGGCAACTGCCTCCGACACGTCTCCGCTGAAGCAATGCGCTAGACCAACCGTGAGGTTCGCGCTGAGACGCGCCTTGCGACGCTCCTCGGGCGTCAGCTCGTTCTCGGACTCGTCGCTGCTGAGGCTGAGCGCGACCTCTCCTGCCTCAATCGCCTTATCGTACGAGCCGCTGGAGAGGTAGGATCGCGCGAGATCCGTCTTGGCCAGCGCGAAGCGCTTGGCGGCTTCTTGTAACTCGGTTGCCTCGTACTCGGCTTCGACGGTGGCGCAAATCTTCTCCAGCGTTGAGATGGCCCGAGCATTGTCGTGGGTCCGCTCTTGGAAGAGGGCGCAGAGGTGGCCGTAGGAAAGAGCTTGGGGGTTAAGAGCTTGTAGCTGAGTGAGTGCGAGAACAGGATGGATGAGAGATGTGATGGGTAGGTTGGACGGAGCAGTAAGGATGTGATCGAACATGGAGACCGAGTACAGCTGTCTCGAAATGAGAGAGGAAGCTCCAGAGATGTCCATAGCATGCGTGAAGAGACCCCTCGCCTCTCGTGCGTCTCCGTACATCAAAGCGACCAAGCCTTGACCGACCCAAGCATGGGCATAATCAGGATCTGTCGACTGGGCTCTGGTGAATGCCTCGTTTGCAAGCTTGAAGTCGTTCTCCACGAGTGCGAGGGTGCCCATATTGGACCACACGTGTGCGGCTTTCTCGTTCAAATACAGGCTTCGGCAGAACGCATGCTGAGAGACAGCTGGGTTGACGCTGCTCGACACAACACCGAGGGAGTTCCAGAATTCCGAGTTACCCGCTTCAAGCTCGATGGCCCGTTTGAAGCACCGGATGGCGGCCTTCAGGTACCTGCTCAGCGATTTCCTCATAGGCTCCGGGAGACAGATGTGTGCGCGGTGCTCGGCCCACCCGAGGTTATAGTACGCCACTGCTTGGGCATGGATGTCGTGTGCGGAGAGGTGGATGGCGCGTTTGTGAGCGAGTATGGTCGCATGCAGACACTTGGTCAGGTCCACTCCGACTTTCTCGTCATCGGGGAAGAGGCCCTTGGCAAAGAGGACACCAGTACCAATTCCGTCCGTGTCTTGCAGCAGCTTGAACTCTTCGCCCTCATTACTGCCCAGTAAAGTCTTAACGGTCTCAACCGGAAACTCTCCGATATGCCCTTGGATAGTGGAGAAGATGGAGCAGGAGTCGGCAATAGTCTTCCAGAAGTTGAAGGTAAATGAAACACAGTTGGGCACCTTCGTCGCATAATTCAGATTCTCCCTTGCCAATTGTATCGCTTTGCCAAAGAAGCCCTTCTCGAGATTGTCAGTCGCACTCTCCACCAGTGTCTGCATCAACGAGATGATAACACCCTCCTCTGCCGGTCGAGCTAGGATGACTTCTCGGTACAGGTCAATGGCAGTGTCAAACTCGCCCAGTTCGCGCCTGATATTAGCGAGCATGAACTTTGTGAACCAAGTGTCGCCCGTGACATGCGATGCGAGGTTATCTTCCAGCTTCTGGGCATTCGTAATCGCCTTGGTAGCAGCGATATACCGGCCCGAGTTGTAATAGCTTTCACCGAGGCCGACCCAGCAGTGGTAGTCGTCCGGTGCAAGCTTCAGGGCCGACTGGAAAGATACGACCGCCTTGTGATACTCCTGCTTGTTGAGCTCCGCCACACCCAGGGCCGCAAACGGCCAGCTGATTCCCTTGCGCTTCGATCCGGGAGGCGGTTTCACTCTGCCAGTGTCCACTATCCGCTGGGCAATCAGCTCAACGCGGTCCCAGTCACCATCATCGGCGAATAATCTTGCAAGCCTCTCGGCGGACTCGACTTCAGAGGGAGACAGCTCGACAGCCTTCTGGAAACATTGTCTCGCTCGCCTCTTGTCTTTTGCGTAGTCGGCATAGTATATGCCCAGACTGGTGTATGCTGGAGCAAAGTTGAGATTGCTCCTTAAAGCACCCATGAAGTATGCATAGGCACCAGCCCTGTCTTTCCTTGCGGCCTTGGACGTATCGAGGTTCCAAATACAGAATCCAAGCCGGTACTGGGTCTGAGCAAGGAGCTCTTTAGACTCGGACTTTTCGATAATGAGTGGGATACAGGCTTCCAGCTCTGCTCTGCCCATAGCATAGTCGCCTTTCAAGGCCTTTACCCACGCCGCCTCGGTCTTTACCCGGAGATTCGTTGCGTCCCTCTTCAAAGCCCTCTCCAAAAAGTCGATGGCTTGATCGTACTCCTGCTCTTCTTCCCAAATCAAACCTACACCAATCAGGGCAGGTGTTGAGGTAGGATCATGCGAGAGGACTCCATCGAAGAGCGCCTTTGCATCCTGGTGGTATCGCGGAGATTGGTGGAGCACCAAAGCCGTACCGAGATAGAGCGAGTAAGAGTCGGAAGTAAACAGAAACGGCAGGCCTGTCTTGGTTTGCTCCTCCTCCAGATGCTTTTTGGCCTTGTGCATCAGGTCAACGTTGCCAGCATACTCCTCGAGGTACTGATAATACTCTCCCATGAGTCTGTAAGCAAGCAAGGAGTTGGCTGATGTGATGCCCTCACTCATCATCATCATCCGGTCCTCTTCTGTCGTAGGGATGTAGGTGGTTTGGACTCCTCCTTCGTCGTCATCCTCGCTCTCATCCTCTCCTGTCTCATCGCCGACTGATGCAACCGGCTTCTCTTCCTTGATATTCGGAAATGGTGATATTGAACTGCTTAAGAAGCCAGAAAGCACCCTAGTGAGGTCACTATCAGGGAAGAAAGTGATGTATTCCCTGAGCACTCCGAAGTCCCATTCCTTGATGTCTTTATGATCCTGCCAGTCGATGGCAACGTCCCAAGCAGCTTTGTATGGATGTTTGATGATAACCATATCGTTTGCCAGCTTCAGGACCAAGTTTAGCTCCTGGGCCTTCTCCTCGCCGGGTGGGAAGGCAAGTAGCCGTTCGTAACAGTACTGGAATAGCTTTTCCTCGTATGTTCGACGCACGTCATCGTCGATGCTCCACTCGATGAGCTGTCGGTACAAGTGGCCAAGACGGCTCTTGCTGAACACCTCGCGTTTGACCTCTAGGGTCACATCATTGATCCTTGCGCCTATCCTTGTCCGGCGCTCGCCTATGAGGGTGTTGATCTCCCGCTTCTCGTCTCCCTCAACGATCTGGACAATGGTCTCGTACGTCTTGGCTGGATGAGGGACCCTTCCTTCCAGAGCTGGATAAATCGGGCTATCTGGCAAGATCAGAGACAGAGCCTCGGCATACTGCTGGCGCTCCCCGTTCTTCTGAGCATAGCCGATGAATTTGTCCACGACATCTTGACACTTGTACATGTCGCCGGCGTCCCTGTAGATCTCGGCTAGCTTGAGAGCAGCATGCTGATACTGCTTCAGCTTGTGGGGACCCAGCTTCTGATACAACTTAACGAGGCCTTGCCATGCCTGGGGGTCGTTTGGCTTGTAGGCAGCCGCAGCCGTGTATATGCTCTCAGCATCTTCAGGCTGTTTATTGCCGTCGAGGGCAAACGCTAGGAAGATGTGACTAGGTGCCACGGTCAGTAAGTCTTGATCATAACCTCTCCTGGCGATGTGACTAACGCTTGGTAGTTCCTTGGATCTCTCTCCAGCACCTCTTTTGCCTTGCTGATGGCATCGCTGAATCTAGACTTCTGGAGATCTTGGCCGATCTCCTTCAGCAACGCTTTATTAGCTGCCATGATGATATGATGATATGGTTAGTGGAACTGAGTCCATCCGGGAGGTTGAATGCCGTCGTCGTACAGGGAGCCAGCCGACAGGTGACGTCACGTGGTTCGAATAAAGCCAGTGCTAGGGAGATGGAGCGGGTAGTTCAAGCGACAGGGAGATGCTTCTTAAGGAGGGGCAACCATTTGCGGTCCCCACAATAAGTCTAGGTTCGAGTTGGACACACGCTAAACGCTAAATGCTTATCGGGACAATGCATGATTTCTTATCGGAGCTTCCTGCAGAAAAAATGTTAGAGTGTCTGTCTCCTTGAATAAGGTTGATATCCTCGCCGCCAGATTGTCCGTACCGAACCCATCTGATCTGTCCCGAACCACTGCCGCCATAAACCATGGCTGTCAATCCAGCGAAGCGACGTAAGCTCGATGGCGAAGCCTCTCTGGACCAGGCCATCTCGGTTGCAGTCCGGCAGCCAACGACTTTTGTCCTCGAGACGGACGAGTTGTTGAAGGAGTCCCGGCTGGACTACGAGAAGTCTTTCGAGGGCGTGGACGATTCGCTGCGCAGGATTAAGACCTCAATTGAGTCTATAGAACCCCATGAGCCTGTACCAGTGAGTTGAGTCCCTCTACTTGTTGCTGCACTCCAGCTAACACATCCCAGATCGCGGATGCCGCAAAGAAACTCAAGAAAGCCCACAAGATTCGAGTGCCCTTCCCCGAGCCGGCGCCACCCAAGGACTCGAACTATAAACTGTCCTACGCGAAGCCTGAGCAGTTCAATGTTGTTGGCAGCTATGTCTCGAAGACGATGGTCAAGACCCAGGAGGACCGCACAGTGGACATGATAATTGTACTGCCGCGCGAGGTCCTGCAAGAGAAGGACTACCTGAACATGCGATACTACTACAAACGGGCATACTATGCGGCTCAAATCGCTGCTGCATTACAGAAGGAATTTGAGGGGACTGCGAACTTCGCATTTGAGTGCCTTAACGACAACCCTTTACTGCCTGTTGTTGCCGTCACCACGAAGAAGATGAGTACCAAGAAATCGAAGAGGATCAACGAAGAAGATCCGACTGCCAACGCACAGCCCCAGGCGGAATTCAAGATTAGGGTGATCCCCTGCGCGCCAGACGGATATTTCCCGAAACAGAAGATCACGGCTGCAGCAGGGCTTATTCGGTCCGGAGGAGACGAAGACAAGAAGACGGTGCACCCTCCGACTCCTTTCTACAACTCTACTCTTAAAGCAGAAGCCTCGTTTGTCTCGTACCTCAGGGTCCTCAAGCAAGCTGAAAAGACATGTGCTTCATTCAAAGATGCCTGCATGCTGGGCAGAATATGGTTACAGCAACGTGGATTTGGAGGATCCGTATCCCGCGGTGGCTTCGGCCACTTCGAATGGTCTGTTCTCATGGCTCTCCTCTTACAGACAGGAGGACGCAAGGACACAGCAGCTTTGTCTCCGTCCTTGAACAGCACGCAGCTCTTCAAGGCTACTATCCAGTATCTTGCCGCAATGGATTTCTCCAAGAAGCCGTTTATCCTTGGGCAGGCCAAGGAGGCTCCTGATGCTATCCGCGAATCTGGTCCGGTCGTCTATGACGCTATTCGGCAGCTCAACATTGCGTTTAAGATGAGTGCCTCGTCGGCTGATATGCTTCATCAATATGCGAAATGGACTCACTCCCTCCTCAATGAGAAATCGGCCGACCAGTTCACGCCTACTTTCATTACCAAGGTTGATCAGCCTTCGCTGATGTATGATCTAAATGCCAGCCTGGAGCTACCAGAGGCATTTGATGACTCTTCACATGACAGTCGGGGCAAACTGGCCAGCTTTTGCAACAAGGTCCACAGCGTTTTGAAAAGAGCGCTGGGAAACAGGGCCCAGTTGGTCTCTGTTGGGACGGTAGCCCTGCCATCGTGGTCAATAACAGAGCACCCCGCGAAGCCAGTGGAGTCCCGCGTCTCGATTCATGTCATTTTCGACCCTGTAAACGCCTCGCGGCAAGTCGATCATGGTCCGCCAGCTGAGGAGAAGAAAGAGGCCGAGAAGTTCCAGAGGTTCTGGGGCGAGAAGTCGGAACTTCGGCGCTTCAAAGACGGCAGCATCCTCGAGACACTCATCTGGAGTTCAACCACACCGGCCGACCTCTGTGAGGAGATTATGCGATATATCCTGCCCCTACACCTAAAGATAACCGCCAACTCGGTCGGTCTTACCTTCTATGGAAGAGGCTTTTCATCTTTGGTGACTTCTTCGCAGTCCGACACCGCCGCGTTCTCCGCAGCCAGAGCAGCCTTCGAGGCGTTTGAGCAGGATGTCCGCGGTCTTGAAGATATCCCTCTTCACGTGAGACAGATAGCCCCTATCTGCGCAGAACTCCGAAATGCAACCGTGAACCCGCCTACGTTCGGCTCCGCAAAGTCTGCCCCGAGGCCTATGGACGTTGTCATCTTCTTCGAAGCGTCCGGCAAGTGGCCCGAAAACATCGCCGCTATTCAACGGGCCAAGATCGCGTTTCTGCTCAAGATTGGAAGCCTGCTGGAAGAAGCCAAACGCGACGTCACAACGCACCTTGGCCTAGAAGACGCACAGTCCGAGTTGGAGAACCTGGCCTTCCTAGACGTCATCTACGAGTCTGGCGCCGCCTTCCGTCTCCGCATCCACAGCGACCTGGAGGAAGTCCTCCTCGACCGCCGCACAAAGGACAAGAGCCTCGACCAGCACATCCGCACTGAGAGCGCGACTCTCCTTGCCAACTTCCGCCGCCTATACACCCACCTCCCTCTCCACACAACCATGTTCAAGACCTACACCACCCGCTTTCCAGCCCTATCTCCCACAATCCGCCTCCTCAAGCGCTGGTTCGACGCACACAAGCTAACCAGCCACTTCCCGCCCGATCTCCTCGAGCTCTTCGCCCTCCACGTCTTCCTCCAGCCGCACCCCTGGCCGCAGCCCTCCAGCGCCACAACCGGCTTCCTCCGCACCCTCCTCTTCCTCTCGCGCTGGGACTGGCGCTCCGAACCCCTCACAATCGACACCTCCTCCCAATCCAACCCCACCCCAGACACAGACAACCAACTCTCCACCCCCCTCGACCCAGCCGCCGCCTCCACCCGCCTACAAGCCTGGCGCAACCTCGACCCAGCCATGAACCGCGTCGTCCTCCTAGCCGTAACCCAATCCGACCCGGCGGGTACAGCCCACACGACCCTCGCCGGCCACCCCGCCCCCGGTAAAGTCGTCGCCGCCCGCATGACCGCCCTAGCGCGCAGCGCCATCCGCGTCGTGCGCGAGAAGGGCGTCGAGATCGGCGCCCCGGACGCCGGGAAGCAGCTTCTCTTCGTCCCCGCCCTGGCCGACTTCGACATGCGCATCGTGCTCGACCGCAAGGCGCTCAAGGCCGCTTCGCGCGTGTGGGAGGGCGAGGATCCCGAGGCTGACGCCGACGAGGGCGTTGTGGCCAGGAAGTTCAAGAACCTGGATGCCAGGACCGGCGCTATGCCGCTGCCTGTTGGCGTGCATCCCGCTGCGCTGCTGGTGGAGCAGTTGAGCCGCGTGTATAGCGGGCCGCTGGTTTTCTTCCGCGGCGCCGAGGATGATGTTGTTATCGGTGGTGTCTGGAATCCGCTTGTGCAGAGGAGGAGTTTTAGGGTTAATCTCTTGGGGTCTTATAAGCCTGTTGCTGCCGATGGAGACTCGGAGATGAAGGATGGGGGAGAGAGTGAAGGTAGTGATGGGGAGGACGATGTTGTTGAGGTCAACAGAGAGGGTATCATTGCCGAGATTGCGAGGATAGGGGGTGACTTGATTGAGAGGATCGAAGTCAAGGGGCAGTAGAGCTAGGAAGCCGGCATGAGAACTTGGATAAATATGAACGCGCTATACCGCGGTATATCTATCACTCTGACTTCACAGTAGGACGTCAAGTGACAAGGTGAAGAGGTGAAGGAGGGAATCTTTGTCCATATCATCCTTCGACAACTATATAAGTGGGATAATCAGCTCATTATCCATCAAAACCCATGCCATCATCACCACCTTGAATTTCCCTATTCCGAAAGCTGCTTCGGCATGTTCGACCCCTCCCGAGTATGTCGCTAGAAATAACAGGCAAAATGACTGGAGATAAGAGGGATAAACAGCCTTGGCTCAAGTCCAAACACGTGGCGCAACGCTCTCCTTCCACGCATTGAAAGACAGACAAGTAAAAGCATAGCTAGCGAGAAATCACAACCGCCACCCGGACCAGCCGAAGCAGGAACAAAGCATCCATCCCTAACCGTTCAAACAGGCGATATATATAGCCCACGCAAAGTGTCGGTGGGATCTCCTTCCTTATCTCCCAGCTGCCCCGTAGTTCCCGTTCGCTCCAGGAGATGATATTATATGGTTGTTGTATGGGATGTCGGACGTCCATGTCCGTAACTCGAAAGTATAAGAAAGCAGTAGCGTGAGACGTGCTAAAAGCGAGACTGGGGGGGCCTTTAAGAGGGCCAACTCAAAGCGGAGCTCGAAAAAGAGATGCGGCAAAGAGGTATCGTGACAGCGCTCGTTCGCTACACCTGTTGCTGTTATAGACCGTAAAGAAGGCGAAAAAAATAACGTAACAAAGGTGGTATCAAGGCCTGCCGTGCTGAGATTAAACGCCGAAAACTCCAGGTCGCTTATCGCAAGTTGAGCGGGCAATACACCGCCGACACATCGTACACAAGGGTTGGAACCGCGGACAAGGGCGAAGAAGATAGCTGGTCCTACCAGCCCTTCTTACGCGCAAACCGCTTGTTGAGCAGAGCGAGGACCTTGGGGACATTGAACTGGACGTATTCGAGGTCAAGGTCGTCCTGGTTGTCTTTCTGCATCTCTAGCAGATCGTCGAGCTTGAGATCAAGCTCGAGAAGGCCGCGGTTTCGCCCTGCAATGAGTGAGTCTGGGTTCAAACTGAGGTTTCTTGGGACTAGCTTACCCTTATAGTGGAGTGAGATGACAAATGTCCCTGGCAATGGACTGGTAAAGTTGAAGTAAATGTTGGCTCTCCGGTTGTCGGGGACATTGCTCTTCTGGATGACACCCTCCTTCTCGAGCTGCTGGTGGGTGAACTTGTAAGGTCCGAGAACCTGCTGCTTCTGCTGCTTCCTCCTCGTACCCTCGCTCTGGCTGCGGACGTTGTGCAGATAGCTTTTGTATGTATCGAGCTGAGAGACAAGATACGAATTATGGTCGCGGATGGTCTTATAAACCTCCTCGAGCTTCTGCGTCTCCACAATGACGTTGTCCTTCAAGCTCCCCAGGTGCTGGAGTTCCTGCTCGACTTCGTCACGCAGCAGGCTGAACTGATCGCTCTTATCGATTACTTTCAGCTCCTGCAGCTGACTGAGCAGCTCCATAGCCCGGATGCCCTTGCGGACCATAACCGCATCATTCCGAGAGGTCGCAGCGGCGTCGGCAATGCGCTCGAGTCGCAGTGGCCTCCGCGCCACGGACGTGTTGGAGGGTATTGACCGCATGATCTGGACGAAGATAGACTTGGCCTCCATGAAGAACACTTCCTCCTGAGTAATGTCCAATGCGGCCGTCAGATCATCGATAGCCGTCTCCCAGCGGCTGAACAGGGGCAGGTTTATCACCCTATTCTCTTTCCGGGGAACCTGCGGTGGGGCTGTCCCAAGTTCGGTCATGATTATCGACAAGTGCGAGTTCTCGTCTTTGCAAAGCTCGCCGGTATGCTTCTCAATGAGTCCGTGCATGGCATATATCTCGTTGAGCGTGATGGACAGCTCGAGATCCTTCTTCGAAAGAGCAACGTAGTTGTCCATTTCGAGGCTCTCGTAGAAGTCCCCAACTTCGCAAAGATCTAGCATGAACTTGTTGACTCGGTCCTTGTTGCCCTGGATGAACGGCTGGAGCTTGGCCATGTAAGGCTCCTTGGCGTACGACGGCTTGTTCGCCAGGTTCTGCAACATCTTGGCAATCAGTGTGAGCGTCCTCCGCGGTTTGTCGGCCGGCTGCCCATCAATAAGCATGTATGACTTGGGAGTGACGATGGCCGGGTTGATGAAGCGGAGGAAGAAGAAGCCGCCGATCAAGGTGCAAATTACTTGATCGTTGGCATCAGGGTACTTCCGCTTCGTGAGACTTCGAATCTGCTTGCAGATCCACCTGATACCGTAAGGTGCCTCCTCCAGTCCGTCAATGATGGTGGTGAGAAATCCATTGGCGATTTCGGTCAGCATGGTGAGACGCGGCTCGATGATGGCTTGCACCTGCGGGTTTTCGGCGGCCTGCTCAGCAGTTATGCCCTTGGGCAATGACGAAGGCACACTGCCCGTGTCTTCTTCGATTTGCTCGATCATGCGTTCGTACACCTTCAAAGGGTTAATCTCCAAGTCCAAATCCTTGAGCTCAATCAAGCTGTTGATGCGATCATGGAGAACGGTCTTGAGGAAGCTCTGGCCTGGTCCTCGTCTGGTATAGGTAGTCATCATCCGCGACACAGGGGTGTTGGCACGGAGGAGAGAAGAGTATTCAGGGGTATTGTCGAATTGGTATGTCAAGACAGACTATGGAGAGTCAGCTTTCGCTCGTTCCAAGGAGCCATGACCGGCAACTGAACACGTACCTGAAACATGGTGAGGAGGAGATGCTCTTCGCGGCTCTCGTATTGGTTTCCGTAGATGGTGAACATGACTGTCTGCAACAGGGAGTCGATTTCGGCCATCGAGACGAGACGACAGAGATGAGCAATATGCCGAGGCTCCGATTGTAGCAGGAACAGAAGGTTTCCATATTTCTGGGTTTTGTCGTCGTTGGGGAAGCCGCCCTCTTGCATCTCGGACGCATCTTCCAGGTGGCTCGCTACTTCGTTTTGCTGCCAGACTTGTCAGCCTCCGAAGATACTTGCCAGGGTTCTATTGGCGCACCTCTTCCAATGCCATGCGGTTCTGAATCAGAAGCGCGATACGAGAGTCGAGGTACCGGACGTCCTTCTCGAGCACGAAGTTCTTTTTGGATTGCGATGATATCTTGGACTTCAGCTCGCGCAAGATCTTCTGGGCTAATGGCAGGTAAGCAGTGTGCCTGCGCTCAAGGTTCTGGGGCCGTATGTACCTTTTGCAAGATCATCTTCAATCACAAGGTCGGAGTCATTGGCTGACATGGACATGTACAACGCCGACATGGAGTATCTTTTGGACTGGCGGGCGGACCGCGAGCCATCGTAGGACGACATGGTGTTCTGTCGCGATAGAGGCTGGAAAGATGAGGAGGATGCGGTGGAAGCTCTCGAGGGCGTTTGAAGCATGACGGACATAATCGCGGTCGCTATAAGGGACGAAGAGGTCCGGCTTCAGGGCCTAGGGCCACTGGAATGTAGGGAAAACGGCGCTCTATGTTGTCGTCGATAATCAGGGAAGCGGCAACACTGATTGATGTCTGAGACAGATGGCGCGCAATGGGTCGAAGCCGTGGGGGCGGATCAGGAGTCGAACACAGATCGATAGCAGTAGTGCGCGCTGTGTCGGGAGCTTATATTTAGGGCGCAAGGACGACGGCAATGCTCGGCTCGGACGTTGGTAGCACAAAAGAATAGAGTGTCGGATGGTGTCAAGGTGTAGCGAAATCCAGGCGAGAGGGTCGACGGCGCAGGGTCAATCTTGTCGCGGAGGGGGGAGACAACGAACTGATCTCGCGAACCGAATGCGAAATTTCTCTCTCAAGAGTTGAGGTAGCGAGGAACTACGTTGCCGGCGTCAGCCGCGTGGATCAGAACAAGATTAAACGACGGAAACATACAATAGATAGATCAGGAATAAAGAGGGAAGGGCGCTCGGTTGTGGACGGATCGTCGACTTTTGGTGTGTTGCGAACTCGCGAAGGGGGGGAAGGAGTGGATTTGAAAGCTGAGTGGAACGTGGGCGGCTGCCACACTCAAACACCAAATTCCTCGACCCACTTTTAAATGGGCTCAGCTATCAGGTACGGCAGGTACCTCTCAACCTCACCTTACCAGGATACGTGAAATCGACTCAAACTTCGAGCTCGAAGGGAGACCGGGAACTTGAATCGTATTTACGCAACAGCGCGCTCATAAAAAACTGGTCAGACCGTCAAACCCGGGGCCAATTTGAGTGGTGATGTTACTTTTAGAGGTGTGTGTGGGGGAGGAAAGGGATGCCAGAACCAAGAGAAATAGGGATCGCGGGTTTAGACCTCGTAGACGACATGAAAGGACACTGGGAAAAACAGTTGCAGCTGGCGCGCAGGTCCAGTGGCGGCTTGTTTGGAGGACCGAGCTGATGACTCGCAACGAAAGGTGGACGGGACGCATGTGCAGGTATATCAGAGGCTATACCACAGTATTGCCGGAGCGACATCTTACCTGGTTGGGTGTTTCGCGAACGGCGTTTTCCACTCGCAAGCAGTCACGTCCGAGAGAGCAGTACTACGCCATCAAAGTCAAGGTGGTGGCATAGAAGTGACGGTGAAGAGCGGCTTTCCCGAGCCCAAGGAGCTGACCACATATATTCCTTCAAGTAATGTGTTCGGATCGCCGTTGATTCAACCCTGACAATCCTGACTATGCGCTCTTTGCTGAAGTCGTTGACAGATTGAAGCGATTCCTATCGGTGTCTGTTCGCAGTAAATCGGCCCATCTTCAGCAAGACAGAATTGATCACTGCCGTATGGTCGGGTGTTTCTTTGTTCTCTGGAAGTGACAACCTGCAAGTGACGATGCAGAAGAAGCGGGGAGGAGGCAGTTTGAGACTTGCAGGGGGGTTCTGACTGGAGAGGGGTCCTTCTCGTTGATTTGTCCATCTTCCCCAATAGTCAGACAGGGGCAGGAGGGGCAGCCGCGTGCGCCCCAAGGGGTAAAGTTCTAAGGGACACCGTCCTGACAGGGGTGGGCCAGGGGTTCAGAAGCTGAAATACAAGGTACGTACCAGCATTTCAGCACCCAAACAAGTTCTACTACGTATAAGCTGTGATTACCAGGCACTTTCAGTTAAACAACAGCCATAACTGTTATTCATTTGACCGTCATCACCATCATCTACCATCATCGGGCCTGGAGAAAATCCAGCTGTTCAATGTTCAGTGATAACAGGGTTACAGGTTATCTTGATGCCATCACATCACAACCTGGAAGTTGCCGAGTATCTGACGTCGCTTCCATCTGCATATTATGCGGGTGTCGCACTAACAGCCAGCAAGCCGGTCACGGCGTCTGGACGATAGCGAGGCACCTGAGCTTCAAGCAACCTTGTTGCACTGAGGCCCGCATTTCCCAACCTGACTTGACCGTATCTGATAACGATGCCGCGGCTTCAACTTGGAAGGCAGCATCGTGTTCTCCAGTTCTCCTGCAAACATGGGCGCAAAGCCACGCCGTTCGGGGAGAAGAATTGCATTGTTTGAGCGCGGATTAGCGGTGATGTGCCGCACATCATGATAACTGCGTGGTCCTTGGTATCAACTGCCAGATACCTACCCAGAAACGAGGTGAACTTCACAGTCAGCCTACACCGCCTCTCGACCCGGCCATAACCGTTGTCGTACTGGGCACCAACTCTGTCATCCGTACTACAATGTCTTTCCTCGAATTGTACCGCAGCTGCCAAATCTCGCAGCCCTAAGACAATGCCGCATTGTGCTCTGCGAGACCTGCAATATTCCGATCCAACAACACTCCCGAGTTCCTGCACGGCGCATCTGTGCAGCCTTGTCACCTACCAGGTAGCTTACTTACGGGGAGGACGGCTCGCCCAAGGCTCCAAGCACCCCAGCTGGACTGTGGACCGTCTTGGCAAGCCTCGACAGGGCATTAGTGGCGGGCCCAGACATCTTGACGACACGGATGTTGACTTGTTGCACCAAGTACCCTTAGCAGACACTGAATCCGTGCAAGTAGAAGCCCTGCTGACATAGCATTATATTGCCATGTCCGCCGATTTCCCACCACTTGAGGGGAACATCCTGTCCCAATCAGGCAATGGGATCGACCACATCTCTCCGATTCTCCCGAAGGCACGGTGAGGCGGTGAGACATTCAGTACATTGCTGCCAGGACCCGAGCTGATGAACAATCAACAACGACATTCGTGGATGCATATCCAGACATCCTTCCGATAGCGAAGGCTCGATATTCTCTGCCGATCACCAAAGCCCAAGAGACAAGCGTTGATGGTGGTTCATAATAAGGCGGTCAGGCGAGAGACCACTGACCAAGCAGATACACTTGTGATAGCAGAGTCTTGAATGTCCGAATGGTGATTGGTTACCAAGCTGGAATCGACGCTAAAGAAGGCGGCCCGGGGTGAGATATCTTAGCCAGCCAGACACGGATGCAGGTGTCTCGTCCCCCAGCCATCCGCAGGAGACTTGATAGGCGTCTTCTCGGCTCCACAACGCCGTCTTTCTGTTCTACGGACGCTCGGATCTTCCTACAGGATGGTCTCACAGGTCTCGCTACTACCATGGAGCTCGGATGGAAGGAACAAACTCCCTGGGCGCCACAAAGACAAGGGACACGAGTTCTCAATCACTTGAACTCGGCATAGAGACAACTGTGGAGCTGAAGAGTTCCCAGCAGGCCGGAACGCAGGCCATGGTTGCCAAACCCTGTGGCTCTGACGCACAGGACATATTGACGCCAAAGATCGGACAAGATCCCGTGTCTCGGGTGTGCATGTTTGATTGGACATACACCAAGAAGATCCAGCCCGGTCCATCAGATCGGGAGAGACATATACACCGAAGTTTGACTCCGCCTAAGACAACCTTTTACCGGACAGGCACCATCAGTCGATCAATGTCCGGAGCCCACCCACCACTCACGCCCTCAAACATGATCGTGTTTGCGCTTCCAGCCCTGAGCTCGATGTTCAGCGAACTACTCGCCGGATCGCCCGAGTTCGGCTCAAACGCGACCTTGATCGGCGTCCCTCCGTTTACCGTCACTTGGGCATACCGCGGCTTGCTATCCCCATTGTTGTACTTGACCCGCACCGTAGTCCAGCCCCCGGCGTCGCTGCGTACGCCCGAGAAGCTCACTTTCCCGGCATTGTCGCCGCCCACATACCCGGCCGCCTTGCCGCCGCTGCAGCCGGAGCAGCTCACGTCCTTGGTGCCGCCGGAGTAGGTCGCCTTCTCGCCTTCGTACGACGTCTCATCCGGCGGGTTAGCCCACGCCGTCGCGGTGTCCAGGTTCGGCACCCACGACACAGAGTTCTTCATGGTCACCTTCGTCCCGCTGACGGACAGGGGTAGCCACACGTACGTGGACGCCTGCAGGTTCTTGGACACCCAGCGGTCGCCCATGTACATGACGTTTCCGCCGCCGTAGTCGAGCACGAAGGTGGTCTGGCTGTTGTACGTGCTTGACTTTGCGTCGGCGAAGGTCTGCCAGGCCGACCAGCCCGACGTGAGGGACGTCGAGGTGCTGTAGACGTTGTCGTTGGCGTCCCAACCCGTAAGGTGGCTACCGAACATGTAGTAGCGTCCCTGCAGCTTGACCAGGGCGGGGGCCTCGATGTGGTCTTTCCAGAGGTAGGTTGAGCCTGCTACGTCGGTGTAGTCGGCGGTTAGCTTGTTGATGCGGACGCCGTTGTCTCGCTGGTGGACGGTGTCAGTATGTGTAGTGCATATTGGTTAGCGACACGCTTACGTCTTCAGTCAGGAGATAAGCCGATCCATCGTCGTCTTTAAACAGGCCCATATCTCGACTCTGAAAGCCTAGGGGCCGGAAGCTCTTGATGTATGCTGGCCACAGGAGACAGAGTCAGCACAGCCCTGTGTTTTGACGTCTGGAGGGTCAACACATACAATACTTCCCACAGACCGTATCGCCAGTGGCCACGCCAACTTTCGCATCACCATAGTTGCTGCTGTCAACATGCATCCAGAGGACATACTTCTTCGTTTGGTCATTGTAAATGACCTTGGGCCGCTCGATGATGCGATTTGGTCCCAGGTCACCGCTCCCAGTCCGCGAAAGCAACGCGCCCTCGTAATTCCACCGAACCAGGTCGGTTGAGGAGTAGCAGTTGACGTTTACGAAGGCTGACCCTTGGCTCTTGTCCTCGCCGATGATGTAGTATGTCCCGTTTACGCGGATCACGCCGGCACCGTGGGCATTGAGGTGCTCGCCGTTGGACTGAACCCGTCAGTTACTGCGCGATGTTGGGTATTTGGGGTGTACGTACGGCTGTCCAGGTCCCGCCAGGGATAATTTGGAGTGAGGCGTGGACCGCCGTCAGCGTGCCGGCGAGCACGGCGAGGAATTGGAAGGAGAGAATCATCGCTTTCAATCCACGATCAAACTCTCAAGCTGCAACAGACGGTAGACCGACGGTCGACTCGAAGAGTCTTTCCGAAAACAACGGGGAGTGGACGGTTTAAGTCTTTTGGAGACAATTTGGAACCTCGGACGGCAATTCTAATTTCTGCCGTGTAAATAGGGTCTTCCTTCCGTATCCCTAAAGGTTCACGCCCCATGTTACCCCGGAAAGCAACCATGCGAGCAACACTGAACCGGGACGATGTGACGTCGACATCCACACTTCGGCCCATTGCGGACCGACAGCACGCCTTTGCTGATCCAGGGAGCGATCTCAAGAGACTCAGGACTATATACCATGGAAGTGAGGAGTGGCTCGGGACCGTGGCTGAGGAAGGGCAGGCGGGTAAAGAGGTATCCTGGGTAAAATGGCACATCTTACCTGAAACAGCACTTCCTTCTAGAACAGTATCCGAATGACAAGTTACAAGTAAAGCTTAATTTCACGTGTATCCCAAGGACTACTCGAGTCGAAGGCTACTACTCTGGCTGGCCCGGACGACGAACCTCACCAGAGCGTGCCGTCCAAGCATCACAACATTGCAGGCCGCCAAGTCGATGCATGCGGATGTACTGCCTTTACTGTCCTTCTACCTGGTTACCCTCACTTACAATAAAAAACGTAGGATTCTACTACACCCATAAAGCCGCAGTCATTTGGGCACATGTCCAAGCGAACAAACCATCGTCGGCGTGTCCAAGCATGCCGGCGATAACTCTCCCGGTGTAGTAAGTTTACCTCCTGCCAAGTCAATATACAAAAGAACCAGACCTCAGCCCAGGCAGCGATCCAAATACCATGGAAGAAACGCCGACCATCACCTGACTGATATCGTAGAAGTGCTGCGCCGGCGTTGCACCGGAGAATTGAATATGGAAACCACTCGGCCGATGCTACGACCGGGGGACTGTGTCAGTGAGTCGCACTGGGTTCTCCATCGGATCCTCCGAGGGAGAGATACAACGTTTACAACATGGTCTGAATGTTGTTTCGCAGATGTATAAATACCACAACCGCCCCCTCGTTCAACCTCACCAAGCCAGCATTCTTTCATAACCTCCCATCATGGTCTCCCTCAAAAGCTCTATCCGTTGCTGCTGTGGATAAGACGAGATCAGATTATCCGTAGGTATTCGTCAGTCGAGGAGTGTATTAGACCACCTCAGTGTAGCAGGCCTCGAGTAGACAACCTGTGCCAGTGCAGCCGTAGTCGAAAGAAAGGGCAGAACTGAATGACGAGGAACTTGTCAACCTGAACCATTTCCCTTAAACACCAATCACCAGCTGGTGGCTGACTCCCTTATTTAAGCGCGAAGAAAGTTAATTGTGGTTGCTTGACTTGGCTGTATTTGAGTTCGTCGACGAAGTACCCGTAGCAATCTAGGGCGCAGGGATGCCATTCCTTTCCATTTACGGGCGAATCAGCGTTGTGTCTAACCATTTCCTCCAAGATTTGGCAGCGGGGTACTTCGTAATGGCCTATAAGATACCCAGACAGTCGGCAAGCAATACAGCCACAAGCTGGTGGTTTCCTGCCCAACTACATCTTAGCTCCCAAGTGAGGACATCTCGTAGTTGTCTCTTTCAAGCATCTGGCTGTAGAATAAGTCTATTTATATCTCTGTCCAGCATTCTTTTGCTTCTAGGTGGCTATTGTATGGAGATTGAGCATGGAGCGAGTCTTGCCACAACTCACACTCACTGCTTGACTAGGCCGCACCCTCACCGATCACTCCAGTTCCCAACGCACTCCATCGCAGGACAGCTATACCCGTCATGGAGACAGATTTGTGCTTGTCATGTCACGAAGTTACTTTCGCAATGCTGATGACCGGCTTTGAGCGGTCTCAGGATTACAGCCAGACCCGAGCGGCCAGCGACCAGGGCTGTCGTCTCTGCGGATTAGCAATGGATGCGTACGCAAACCAGATTTGCGTCAATCGTGAATGCGATAAGATTCACGACAGCCCACTGCTATGGAGGATATCAGGTTCTGGACCTGGGGTCCGTGAGGGTATGTTCAAGCTCGACTACCGCCACTTTGGGCCTCAGCTCTATGTGTCTGTGCCGGAAGGTGCGTTAATGTTCCTTGGTCGCTCCTTCCGTGCCCCAGTGAGGAAATTACGGAAACGCGGATCAGTCCGGCCAACCTAAAGTGTACAGAATCGAGCCTGTTCCAAGACGGAATAATCACATGCAGGGAGGCACAAGCGGCTGACTCTCCGCGCAATCTTCGCCTCCTTCGCAGCTGGTTGCAAGACTGTCGCTCGACTCATGGCGAATGTCGACATGGCTCGTATTCGGGGAACGAATTCGACGACACCACCCCTGCCGTGACTCTCCCTTTCCGCGTTATCGACGTTGGAACAGCTCACAATAAGTCAGATCCGCCGCGTTTGCTATCCACACACTACAAGTCCACCGGGCGATACTTGACCCTCAGTCACTGCTGGGGCAAGGTGAAGCCTCCACAGACGACTAAGGCGACTCGCGAAGCATGGCACACCGCTCTGCCTTGGGATCAACTGCCCAAGACCTTCCAGGACGCAATCAGACTCACCCGAGAACTAGGCGAGCGCTTCCTGTGGATCGACTCCCTCTGCATTGTTCAAGACGACCCCGCTGAGGTTGGTGCGCAGATCCAGCTCATGGGGATTATATTCGAGGGATCATACTGCACGATAGCGGCAGTGGACGCAAAAGGCGCTGACGGATCTCTGGCCGTCGATCGAGGCCTATTCCTTAGCAAACCAGCCAGCATCTTGACCGCGCGGCTGCGTTTGAAATCCGGATTGTCTGAGCTACAGCAAATTCGACCTAACGAGACCGACAATGTCCAGAATGCCAGAGTGTGGATGGAAGAAAAGGAGCATGATTCGCCCAACCAAGTCTACGAGGTTGTCTTACAAAATAATACTCAGTTCGGTCGTCTCTCGTCCTTTCTCCAGAGCAGAGCATGGCACTCGCGGGGCTGGGTCTTCCAAGAACGACAGCTGTCCAGGAGATGCATCTTCTTCACTGAAGACGGCCTCGGCTGGAGGTGCAACCAGTACTGGGAGACAGAGCAGACGGGCGCCCCCGAACGCCGGGTTCCTGCGACTAGCTACGACTTGGAGACTACCACGGCGGTAGGAAACTACACGTACGACGTTATCTACAGGCTGCGTATGGAGTGGCAAGGGTCCGTTGAGGACTACAGTGAGGGCAAATTAACGTACATTTCCGACAAGGACAAGGCGCTCAAGGGATTGGAGGAGAGGCTGAGCGCCCGCTTCGATGCCGTGTTCCGCTACGGAATTCTCGATTTTCGCCCTGCTCGGGAAGTCTTGCACCAGCAACTGCTCTGGCTGCCAAAGGCTAGCCGGGGAAGCTCCTTAAAAAACAGTCCCGACTTCTCTTGCCCGACGTGGAGCTGGATGATCATCGACGGACCCGTGCGGTGGAGCTCGACCGTGCTTCTCACGCTCCCAGAGGTCTTAGGCCAAGTTCATTTCGACCAGCCAGCAGCAGGTCAAATGCAGAAGCTTCACATTTCAGGCCGAGGTCGGACCGTCAGCTTGGGGCCCTCGTTCAGGAAGGACCTCAACCGCTCTGATGAACAGAGCAAGCAAGTCCCGGAGCCTCATATTAGCTGGCTAGACGCTGTGGACGCAGGCACTAACCGGCTTATGTCGGGGGACGGGAAAGAGATGATCGGTTGGGCTGCGCTCGACACGACGGATGAACCTGGCCAGGTCATCGCTGTGCCCCTGATGCAGTACTTTCGGTTGGATGACGAAGAGGAACCAATGTGTGTTGACTTTCTGGCCTTGGTTAAAATTGAAGAGCAGAATAGCCTGCCTCCTCCCAGCGGGCAGGACCAGTATTACAGGGTGGGCAGAGGGAGAGTGATCAAAGACGCTCATGTTTGGCTAGAGAACTGCGAGCCTTTTAGCTTTGTTGTGGTATAATCTGCTGAAATAAAGATAGTTCTGGATACCTAAGCTTGGCAGCACCCTGCTATAAGTCGACACCTACCGAGGACGTTTCTTGCGTACAGTGCCACAGTGTTAATCATATTTAGTCTTTCATTGCTTCGACTCGCGGCTGTAAGAATAAGAAAGCAAGCAACCCTAGTGCTATTTACATGTTCTCCCATCTCTGTTGGCCAATGGCCACGAGCCGGTTGAACAGCTCATCCCTCTCCGGAATGGCGGTGAACCTGTACACATCGTTGGCCTGGTTTGTGTCAGCCGTGCTAATCTCGAGACTTCCCAACAGTTCCTTGTCTTCAGAGTAATCCGCCACCACCTCTGCCGGTTTGCTGGCAAACGCCGTAGCTCGCTTGAGCCGCTTGATGTCCTTGATGCGGATTGTGAGCACGTCCTGTTCTGCCGACTTGGCTCCAACCGGCCGAGGGTCGTGTCTGGTGAAGACGAGTTCGGGTTCGGCGGTTTCGGTAATGTACAACCATCCGGGTTTGCCCTCATAACGTGCTTTGAACTCGCTCGGCCCGGCGTAGACGAGGTTCTTCTCCTTGGGGAGGACTCCGAGATGCCCCTTGGCTTTTTCGGAGCCGGCAGCGGCGCGAACGTGGTCGATGGCGAGTTTGGATTCGACAACCGCCTTGCTTTCACCTTTGAAGAGCCGCAGAATCTTCGACATGTGCTTGTGCTTGGGGCCTTCGTCTTCTTTTGTCGGTGTCTTCTCTAGCGAGGTATCTGGCATGACAGCATACGTCTTCTCGGCTCTGGAAGCATCGAGAGGTATCTCATCGACATTGAGGTCTTTCTTCTGGTACGGATCCTCGGACTTGGATGTCGGCACTGGGGGTAGGGGGGCTTTGTAGGCTTCGCCAATGCGCAAGAGAGTAAGCGCGATTTGGTTATTGGTAGGCACTCCGCGGAGGATATTGCTACATCTTGTCAGTATGGATTACAATGGTATAAATAGGGGAACATACTTCTTAGGCTCAAGTTGCAGCATCCAGTTTGGATAGTTACGGTTGAGCCACTCCCAGGCAGGTGTCAAGATTGGATCGCCGAATAATGCAAAACCAATGCCGGCTCCAATGCCCTTATAAACCATGTAGTAGTTGACAAAGAAGGACATGAGAAACATAGGCGCGAGAACGGCAACAAGTCGCAAATAGGCATATGGCGAAAATGGTGGTGTAGGATGAATAGCGCTATTATCTGGTTAGCAACCTGAAGGGCTCGGGGGGGATCGCACGGCAGAAAGAAACGTACTTGGCAAAGCGCTCGTAGTTATCCGCAATCTCGCCAAGAACATGTGGCACATTCTTGAGGATGGGATCAATGTTTTCCGGCTTGACCTTGTCCCAGAGCATCTCCTCCATTGGCTTTTGAACGGGATCAGTCTCTTCCTGGACATGCCCGGCGGCTTGTCCTTCGGCCTGGACTTTTCTGACAGCCTTTCTGACTGGGTTCGGCACCTTGCCTTCGAGTGGATCACCTCCTTCGTCTTGCCCTGAATGCATACCGACGGATCTAGTTATGAGATGTCGAAGGTTGTCGGCAAAGTTGGCAGCTTCTTGCTCTACTGCCTCGCCCTCGTGCTTCTCTGGTGCTCCTGTAAGGGTGTTGAACGTGCCCAGCTGCTTTGCTTGTGGCTTTTTCAGTGTCCCTTTGCTGATATCGACGAGGGCGAGAGGTGCCGGGGGAAAGAGGGTGTCGCGAGCCTTTTTCGAGGATATCAGCGCGATCAACAGTCCCAAGACGAGGGGAACGAGTAGGTCAAGGAGCCACGCGACAAAGTATGCCTGTAGGTATGTCAGTTTAGCTCAAGCTCGGCCACTTGAGAGCTGCATAATACTTACGGCGCAGAACGCAGCAGTTCGCCTTGTCTCGCGCCAGGATCTGAGTCGCGACGTCTGTCGTAGAAGACTTGCGAGGCCGAGACAGAACGTAAGATAAAGCCGTTGGAGCTGAAGAGGGATCTTCTCCGTCACATAATCTGGAGCCCATGATTCGTTGAGATCGAGGCCACTCGTAACCTCCATAGGGACTGATCGGACGTCAAATACATCCTGCAGAGCCAGTCAGTAAAGATATGGAGGATCTAGCAGCAATGTCTGACCTTGTTGAACCGCCTGATGAAGGAGAATAGGGAGCCATTTGGTATGCCTTGAATCAGAGGGTCGGGGATCATTGCGGTATCCTTGTGCCAGCCAATATCGGTGACACGCCCGACTGTCCCTATGGCCGCGTGCTGTGTTACAGCGCCTTGAATCGCGGGATTATCGCGTGCGAGCTCATGGCTGTCTGGGTTGAGCTCCTTTTGTAGTCCTTGGGTTGCCTCGTTGATTCTTTCCCTCACTTCCTCTGTCTTCTCATCGACTACCGCACGTGCCTTCTCCGTCAAAGTTGGCTCTCGAATAGCGACGCCATCAGTCGCCAGTGCGTCGCGCGTGTCCGTAGCTGGATAGGTGGTAGACTGATCATGGATAGACTGGATAGGAGTTTCTGTCAACCTTGATTAGCTTGCCGATTTAATTCGATGGTACATGCATACAAGGTACTGCACCATGATGAGCACCGGCCTCCGTTGAGTGCGGTTGACCTGTCTGGTGAGCGATCGAGCCCGCACCGATAACATAACGAGGCGGCGGGTTGGTATTGATGGGATCAACAACTACAGGTACGTCGCTGTGGCTACCACTTTCGTGTCCATTGCTGTCGTAGCTAGTCCCCGACATGTTGTCCACAATAGCGTAAGGTATACCTTTAGGTAAGAAGTGCGCCTGACAGGGAAGGGTTGTGATCAACGTTGCTGTTACTAAACTTGGAGGAGGATAGGGAAAGCTGTAGTTTGGTTGATACTACCTTGTCCTGGGGAAATATGTATTAAGTTTGGAACTTTATATTACACAGTAAGCAGCTAGCTGCTCTTCCTCCAGAAATTCTCCTTAACCTTTTCATGCTTCCTTTAACAGTACATTGATGACCCTGCTTGGGGCACATTACATCATTGTGTCATTGCGTCATTAGATTTGAGGTACCTCAGGTACCGCAGTTGCAAGAAAGAGTGTGTGATGCGATAAACACCTCGATTACATCACTCTTTCCAAGCCACCCGGAGTGCTTGCGTCCACAAGCTCCACTGAATAAGGTCTAAACTGTGTACCTACACAGTATGGGGGCTTCCAGCCTGCGTACATCACAGGCCCTTCGCTTCAATCATCCCATGCTGCCATGCAATGACTCGCATGAGTGTGCCACACGGAATAGAGCCGATTGCATCGATCATTAGCGCCACGGAAGAGTTGACAAAGAGCCAACAACCGTCGGGAATCTGCTCGAATGGGGGTTTGGGAAGGCAGTCGAAACGATTGAAGTCGACAATAAGTCGACACTGTTCTTGTCCTCATGTGTAGGAGTCGGCAACTACCATAGGTGTGTCTGGAAAGAACTAAAGTACAGTCGATCAGGACATTGGACTCCTGCACATGCTGAGACACCTGTCGTACCTTATCTACCGGTATGACGTCTAGTTTTTGACACGATTTTATGAAATCGGTGAAGTCACGAATACAGTTTGACAGCTCAACTTCAACTTAAGGTGCCTTTAGTTCCCGCTTATTTCGCCTGACATCCAACATAAGATACCTTATCTACCTTAAATAGGTACCTCCTACTCTAGGTACCTAGGTAGACGTAGGTATGTACATACATCATACAACACTGCGGGACACCCGGACATGAGGGCCATACACAGTAGTTTAATCATTTCTCTAATCCCCCTTTGCGCCGTTTTCCCTCTGAATCATTCAAGGGAAATGTAGGACGTGTACATATCTAGGTAGTCCTTCAATACAGTAGACCTCTAGTTCTACAGAATACAACTCCCATACGGGTTACGTCCTGCAAGCGCTGCAGCTCGAATGGAATAGTCGCAGCGCGCGTCGATGACCAACTGCATAGGCCTCCATACCGAAGTGTAGTACTATCATGTAGTGTAAAACGGTTAGCATATTAAGACTTCTTACTGCTTAGCTATGCCGGAGTCATCGAGCAATTTCTAGAAGAGGAGGCCGTGCATACCTTCTCAAACCCTTGCAAGTTGCAGCACGACAACAACATTTCCGACAGCCTGCTCCTCCTCCAGAATGATAGCCCCTTCACCTATAACCTCCTCCCGTGCTTCCTCAACCCTTCCGCGCAGCGCAGCGACAAACATGTCCTGCCGCGCAGCCACCAACGAGCCAAGCCCAACACCATCAGGATCAGAGACGACGCGTTGGCGCATGCGCACTTCGTCGGTCGGCATGAGACCTGCCTTCTTGCGCAGGCGTTGGAATCGGCTGATGAGCTCCCGCATCAGCCACTCTTCACCCAGCTCCGGGTGCGGAGAAACGTCCAGCAAGACAATCATGTCATCCGCAAAAGCCGGCTCCCACCGCGGGTCGTCTCTGCCATCTGCTCCAGACCCCTGCCCTTTCCCAATCACTCGCACAAGTGTCAGGTCGCCTTCACCCAGTGATATACCGTCGAGGTCCATCGACTTTGTTCGCTGGTACTCCCTGAGCTGTGCCTGGCTGAGAGTTGGCAGCGCCTTGCGCACAACTTGGACATCCTTTTTCAGTTTCTTGCCGAGGGACGGCCAGTCCACCCGTGCTTCAAGAAGGATATTATACCGCTCCTCGTCATCGGTTAGAATAATGTCACGTACGTTGAGTTCTTCCTGGACATATGACTTCATGGAGTCGATGTCTGCCAAAGGTTGGCCGTCAGCAATAACCACGAGCGATAGCAGCGGAGTTTTGAGCGACAGGTTGCGACGCTCCCTTGCCACTCTGCCCAGCTGGATAACCTCTTGCATGACGGAGACTTGCCGCTCAATGACCGGATCAAACAGCGCCTCCTGAACAGTGGGGAATGGGAGGAAATGTACGCTTCTAGCGTCTGCAAATCCCGCGGTGACCTCGGCCAGCTGTGGTCGGAGTAGTTGGTAGATATGTTCGGTGAGGAAGGGTATGAAAGGGGCTAGGGCGCGGACCATGGTAAATAGCACCTGGAGCAACGTGTTCAACGCTGCCGTGGTGTCGTCCACGCCAAGTCCAGCGACACCTTTCAGGCGCTTGCGGTTGAAGCGGATGTACCAGTTGGTCAGATCATCGATAACCTGCAGCAACCTCGGCACCACGGTATACAGGCGATAACCTAGAGGTTCGTGTGAGTCAACAAACGAAATATTACTTCATCGAGCAGCAAGAATTGTATTACCTCGCATTTCTTCCTCCATGAAGCGGAGTAAACTTTGACAGTCGGCCAGAATCCAGCGATCCATAACGTTTTCCATGGTACTATCCTCAAAGGAGGAGGCGTGTACAATGAAGTCCCGCCCGGTGGACTTCTTGTACAAGAGCGTTTGTTCTTGGAAGAAACGGTAGCTGTTCCAGAGAGGTAACAGGACCCGGGTGATATTGTCCTTGACCCCTGACTCATTGAAGCGCATCGATTCTCCCCTCACGATAGGGCTATTGATAAGATATAACCTCAATGCATCCGAGCCGTAGTGGTCCAGAAGAAGGTTAGGATCAGGGTAGTTCTTCAGACTCTTGGACATTTTATTGCCATTTTTATCGAGCATGATGCCGTTTACAATGACGTTCTTGAACGGCGACTTGTTGAATAGCTTGTTACCCAGAACCGTAAGGGTGTAAAACCAGCCGCGCGTCTGATCAAGGCCTTCGGCGATGAAGTCGGCTGGAAACAGGCCGCCATGGAAATGTTCCGAGTTCTCAAAGGGGAAATGAATCGAGGCGTACGGCATGCTCCCAGATTCGAACCTGCTCCATGTTAGTCGTGAAATTGGCATGATCCTGGCTGGTAGCAGGTAATCATGCAAGAGACGAACCAGCAGTCGAAGATTTCATCTACTCGGTGCAGAACACCCTTTCCTTGCTTCGATGGAATCGTTATCCCGTCAACCTTATCCCGATGGATGTCATCAAGTGGGCCATGGAAGCCGCTCAACCGCTTCAGTTCCTCAACGCTGCCCACGCACACGACCTCTTCGTAATCGTCGCTCACCCACAGTGGAATTGGGGTTCCCCAGTACCGGTTTCTGGAGACATTCCAATCATGGGCGTTCGAAACCCAGTTGGCGAATCGTTTCTCCTTGACGAATTGTGGAACCCAGTTCGTTTCCTCGAGGTTCTTGAGCATGTGAGGGATGGAATCTGTTACCCGGATGAACCAGGAAGAGACGGCACGCCGAATGAGCTGTGAATCTGATCTCCAGCAGAATTTATCGACGTGACCCACCTGGCTTTCGACCAGTAGGCGTCCTGTAGACCTCAAATCTTTTAGGATGGCCTTGTCGGCTGTCTTCACATACTGTCCAACATAATCAGGCACTTCTGAAGTGAAGTTGCCAGCTTCGTCGATAGGGCACGGCGGCAGACGGCGAGGTGTAATAAAGCAGGCAGCAACAGCAGCGTCATAGTCTTCCTGTCCAAATGCCGGGGCTTGATGAACAACTCCCGTTCCCTCGTCCGCTTCCACGAAAGTTGCTGCAATGACCTGGAAACAATCCGAGAAGGTATCAGAGAAGTAGTCGAACAAAGGCTTATACTTCCACCCAACCATAGACTTCCCAGGAATCTTGTGGATGATGCTGTATCGTGCTTTCTTCGGGTCCTTGTAGAGCATAGACAGACCCCTCTCCAACATAATGTATCGGCGACCCGTCTTCTCGTCGAGGATCTCCACGTACTCAAAATCTGGATGGACAGCGATGAGCAGATTCGAGGGCAGAGTCCACGGGGTAGTTGTGTAGACGACAAGAGACGTGCCCTCCTTGCCCTCAACACCAAGCACGGGGAAGGAGACCAAGATAGCGGGATCTTGGGTCATCCTTTCGTTTTGTTTCGACTCCATGTGGCTAAGCGGTGTGCAGAGAGCGGTCGAGTACGGCATGATCTGGTAGGCGCGATAGACATCCCCGTTGTCAAAGAGCCGCTTGAACACCCACCAGCAAGACTCCATGAACTTGAGGTCCATTGACTGTTAATAATAAATGGGTCAGTACACGTACCGATACGATCCGGGCGAGATTGAAAGCGACTGCTACATACCTTATAGTCGTTGTCGAAATCGATCCATCTGCCCAGACGTTCGATGGTGTGCCTCCATTCAGCCGAATAGGTCATCACGATGGAGCGACACTCGGCATTATACCATTCGATGCCCTTTTCTTTGACCGCATCACGTGAAGAAACGCCCCATCTCTTATCAATTTCATATTCAATGGGGAGACCATGAGTGTCCCAGCCGAAGCGGCGACTGACATGGTAGCCTTTCATTGACCAATACCGCGGAATGATGTCTTTGATGGTGGAGGTGAGAAGGTGGCCGTAGTGCGGCAGTCCTGCGGTAGATTTTTAGTTTGAATAGGCGATCTAAGATTTATAATAATCATTCATGGGTCAGTTGGGCGGGTTCTCCTACCTGTTGCTATCACACAATATGGGAGTTAGCAAGCGGTTCTAGTACTAGACGTCTAGAGCACATGGAGACGGAAGACATTCTCGGCAAGGAGACGGCGATACGTACCAAAAGGGGGACCATCGTAGAAAGTAAACCGTGGCTGGTCTTGAGTAAGTCGAAGCTGAGTCTGGAAAGCATCGATCTCTCGCCAGTGCCGCAGCACTTCCTCCTCGGCGTTGGGAAAGTTGAAGCTCATGTTTTTCGCTCTTAGCCAAGGGCTAGATGTTGGAACAGAGTGCGTGAGGTTATGCTTATGTCGTCCTTCGAGAGGTTCAAGTTGCTATCTTGCTAAGGAAGAGGAATTTTGCGAGTTGCGGGGGCTGGCTGGAAACTGAATACGTTCCAGGTTGTGACTCACGTTTAAGGATAGGAAAGGAGCCGTCTTACTGTTGGATATATTCCACGTTTGCGTACGGATTTCTCTTGGTTTTGTAGGGAAGTGTTGCAATATGTTTGCAATTGGTACAAAAGCTTGGAGTTGCAAAGCGGCAGAGGATCTGGGCGAGCAAAGAGCGCAGGTTTGGCAGGGCAGGCTGGCCATTTTATGGCCCTCTTCAAAGCTTGATCTTGCAAGCTGGCTCTTGCTGTGGTCTGGCAAATAGAGTTCGCAGTGTGACTCTTGTCGGTGATGCTGTTGAGGGGGTTTCAGGTGTATGTGTGTGAATCAGGAGTTTAGGTAAACCTTAACTCTATTTTGAACTACTTATGTCGAATTGGGCGTTGGGTATTGCGTTCCAAACTGTGTCGAAAGTAGTGGCCAAAACAAATAAATAAATAAGGTAGCAAGACTATCAAAAGTATTGCAGGACGAAATCCATTACAACGATATACGGAAGCGAGGTGTACAGCATCCTAGAGACGCATTTACACAGCAATGGCTTTGAAGTCGTCGGCATAGTAGTACAGGTAAGGCAGGTTGCTAGGGTTGACGAAGCGGACCTGGAGCTCACCCCTGCCCGTCGGCCCCGTGGTGAACTGAATGCCGGTGGCGAGGTTGAAGGCAGAGGAGCTGCCAGCCGGGCAGCTGGCAGTGCCGACAACGACCCCCTCGTACGCGACGTCGACGCGCGAGTTGCCGTCGAAGTTGAGGCAGCGGAAGAGGAACGTGACGGCGTAGGTGGTAGACGGGCGGGCGTCGAACGTCTCGCGGATGCCCGTGTAGCCGCCGCCGGCGGTGGGCGGGTACGCGCGGATGACGACCCGGCCGCCGGCACAGTAGGCGCCGCCTGCCGTGCACGGGTTGACACCATCGATGATCTGGACCCTGCCGCCCGTCGTCGCCGTTGTGTCGGTCCAGGGGAGCATGTTGCCGGTTGTTAAGTATGTTTCGAAATTGCCGTTGACGACCACGTTTGCGGGGATGGTAGCGGCCGGCGCTGCTACCGAGACAGTTGCCACGACATTAGTTGTGGCGGTCTCTGAGACGGTGCTCTGTTCGATGGACCTAAGTCAGCCAGACCCATTAAGACAGGGGAGAAGGAACGGCACGCACGCTAAACTCGACCACGGCAGAGGAGACGACGGTTGCGACCGTAGTCACGGTGGATGCCGTAGCAGTCGACAGGAAGCAGCTGCAGGCCTTGCTGATGCGGGTATCGATGGAAGAGCATTGTGAGACAATTGCCTCAGCCGGATCAACTGCAGAGTTGGTTGGGGCCTCCCGTTTCAAGTACACGGTCGTGGGGTTGCCCTCGGTCCTATGTGGCGTTGGTGAGTAAACGCTTTTTACAAACGGAGATACTAACTTACTGGGTCGTTGTCGCCGTTGTGAGCGTCAGCGTCGTCAAGGCCGTCTCGATGTTGATTAGGGTCGACGTGGCCGTCTCGATCTCGGTGACAGTGGTCGTGGCGGGCTCCAAGGACAACCACGAAGAGCAGAAGGACTCTCCAACCGCCAGGTCAGCCGCGACAGCGCCGAAGCACTGGAGAGAACCGCACGAGATACATCCCGCGTTGGCCACGCCAGCCAGGATGCTGGCGCCGAAGCAGAGTGTCCAAGGCCTCATATTCTATATCGTGTGTGTAAACGAGTGTAATGGTCCAAACCGACGAAACGAACGAACATCAAACGTCACAAAAACGACCCGACCGATGCTAAAAAGAGCCTTGATGAATATCAAAACTAAAAAGAGAAAGAAAAAAACCACCATTCTCCCCGCATTATATTTATTTACTCTTGTCATCTGGACCTCTTTCCACGTCTGCCAAGCATGCGCTATTGGACTTGGTTCATCCAAATCTGATGGATCTCCATTGTCAGCTAGGTCTAGAGCAGGACTATTGACTTCGGGCCCAGTAAACAGGCCCATTATCCTCTAGCTCCATTTCTGGATCGGACGCTAAACAAGCGGAAAAGCTGAGTCGATCTCAGACGAGAGATGCGTGAGGTTGCCTGCAAACTTCTGATGCCTGAAGGTGTAACGATCTTGACGAGCGAGGTTGTGGGCAGAGCTCGAAGGCGGTGGTGTCCTTAACATTGTGATGTGATGAATCTTGTTTTCAGCTCAACTGGCAATGGCTACACAGTACCTTACTTACCTAGGTGACAAACATGTTGGCCAATGCCTGGGGTTAGGGTTCTGAAATAGTTGGCTCTGTTAGGTCTACACAGATGGTTTATAGTGTTACCATGTCATCTACGCCAATGTGTTCTTAACCATAGTCACCAACGCCCCATTCACATACGAAGGCGATCTCCAAGTCGACCAATCATGGGACAACAGGCCCCAACCCTCTTCATAATCCTGCGTTCCAGACCGGATATAGTAGCTCCCCGACAGCACCCATATAAACCAACCCGCCTTCTGCGCCGGGAGATAACTCGCCAGACAACTGGCATACACCCCCTTCCACGTCGACGCGTCCATCTGGAACCCGAACTCGGTCAGCATGACTGGGAACTTATTCGATCCCAGCGCCGAGAATCCGTTGTTGTTCAGGTTGCTCTGCAGGCTATTACAGCTCGTCGCGCTGTTCTCGTAGTTGTGCAGTTCCAACACCAGCTTGTTGGCGTAGCCCGGGAAGTCTGACAGGCTGAACTTGCCCGAGCCCGGGGTGAGAGCGGTGCCTTGAGCCACGGGAGTAATAGTGGTGTCGAAGCCGAGGCCGGAGAGGAAGATGAGCACGTCTGAGTTGACCGAGTGGATTGCTTCAGTGCCCTGCTTGATGTAAGTGTACCACGACTGCCAGTTGTAGGTGCTCTTGGCTGCGGCGTTGGTTGGCTCGCGGGGTTCGTTGCGGAGGGCCATCGACATTAGGTTTTGCCAGGATTTGCCCTTTATGCATGTTAATTGGGCTTTGGTTCAGGAGTGAGTGTGGATGAGGAGGACTGACATGATTTGCCATGTAGGTCAGACCCCTTGTCCAGTTCGCCGTCGAGAAATACGTGTCTCCCCACCAACTGTTCCCATCGTCCGTCGAGCAGCACCACATCCCCTTGGAGATATGGTTGTCTAGATGCACATATATCTGCTGCTTCGCGCACTCGGCCGCCACAGCGTCAAATACCTGCAACCGCGTTGTCGAAGCACTGAACTGCGGGTTCTTGGCGATGATCTGCGCCAACACCTTGGGTCCGTTTGTGGTGCCGAGAGCCTTGGTCAAGGCCGTCGAAATTGGGATATCTTTGCCGCCGTTGGTATAGATCTGGTCGATCATCTCGATGGCATAGGTGAGGCGGATGGCGTTCATGCCGATGCTCTTTATCTTGGATACGATGGTCTCGATGGACTGGTATTGCAACCCTTCTGGAATCATGACGTCGGCGGCTCCGGGCCAGTTCGCGCCGGCGTAGGTTACGTTTGTGCCGGAGGCATCGCGGATCCATCGCCCTGAGGTGACAAAGGGGCCATTTGGCCAGCTTGCAACTTGTGACGTTGGTGCTGCTGCTGAAATGCTGCTAATGGTGACCGCGAGGGCGGACAAGACGGTGAGCTTCACCATGGTGGGTGGTGAGAGTAGTTGCTGAAGCAAACCTGGAGAGATGATGTGCTCCTATCACAGTGAATTAGGACGTTCATGGACTTATTATCTATTTCTATTTCTTGGGGTCGGTTATATAATGGGTTGATCGTATATTGCCGGGACATTGGCAGCCGAGTGTGCAAGCTCACAAGGATGACATGCTCATCGTGTTCCCCTCACACATAGCCTGGGCAAGGTTCTGCCAACGACTTGACGCCAGTGTGCTGTGTGAGAAACTGTGAACACTCACCTGATGAGCGATGCATCGTGGAAAGTCGTATGCGTCAGTGGGAGAAGACTCCCGGCTCCGACTTCCCCGATGGAAGGGTGACGATCTTCTTGAAACGGCTTGTTCTTCAACTCCGGGTATGGTTCCATTGTACAGTGCTACCATGAATGATGCCAGATTGGTGGAATCACTCGGAAAAGGTCAACTAAGAATTGGAGATAGATTGGGTTCCTGCTGTAATCTCGTGGTTGTTTGTTGGATCTCCGCATTGTCCTAAAATCTGCCGCACGACAAACGAGCATATATTGCTGGCCCCTGAGCTTATTTGACCATAAACTTTGAGTTTCATTTACACATATTTATAAGTAGGTATCTAGTGGAGCACAAGCTTCAAGTGAGTATTCGTGGTATTCGCTTTCTGTCCTAGAGCTGGTGTAGACTTCGGATATCAGTAAGAATGATACAGTGATAGACGCTGTCCAACTCCTCACTTGTACACAACTGACCGTCCACTGTCCAAACACGCTCTGCAACTCTGGTCATTAGGAATTTTCAAAATCTTCTCCTAAACTCCACCAAAGGACCATCCTTCAAACTTGTAAACGTATCAACAAGCTGATACTCTCCAACCCGATCTCTCCCCCACTCACCATCTGCCTGTCCCTCACCTGGGTCAGCGACACCCACTGCCCGGCGCAAATCATACAAGAACAGCACCCTCGCCAGCGTAGTGGTCATCTCCAGATAGGCCAAGCCCTTGCCAATACATCCCCTGGGTCCAATTGAGAAAGGGCAGAACGCACTCTGCGCCCTGGCAACATCATCCTCCGACACCTTGCCGCCCAAGACATTGGCCTCGGAGCCAGAAATCCATCGCTCCGGCACAAACTCGAACGGCTGCGGGTAGTAATCTGGATGGTGGTGAATAGCATAGTGCGGCGTACCCACCACAACGCCAGCCGGGATCCTCTCACCGTCGATCATCGTTCCGCCAGCCAACACCTCCCTCGGCAGTAACCCGCCGACAGACGGACTCAACCGCATAGCCTCATCGATACACGCCTTGAGGTACGTGCACCCACCCAGCTTCGGCCCCTGATGAATATCCTCCACATCCTCAAACGTCTCCCTCACCTCCCTCGTGACCTTCTCCAAGGCCCCCGAGTCACGGACAAGATAAAACAACGTCGCCGCCATAGCTGTACTCGTAGTATCCGAGCCCGCGATGATCAACAGATTGGACTCACCCCACAGCTCCGGCATCGCAAATCCCTGGCCCGTCTCCGGATCCTTGGCCTTCAACAAGTGGTAAAAGAAATCCCTCCGATCCGTCTCCTCGCCCAGCCTGGTCCGCTCAGTAAGCTGCGCGCGGGAATAAGCCATATACCTGGCTCTCCCCGCCGCGATCTTCCGAAACAGGATCTTGTCCAAGCTGAGCGTATTGACAACCGGCATCGTCCCGCAGAGCAGATGTCTCGACGCCGCAGCACCCACAAGATCGATGGCGTACCGATTGTCCGGGCGCTCGAGCATGTGGAACGCCTTGCCGAAGCACAGATCCCCCAGGATATCCACGGCCAGCCAGTTGCACCAGTCGGCCATGTTCTTGGGCCCCGTCCACCCGCCCTTCTCCGCCACCCGCCCCATCTCCCCGATGCCGTCGCAGAACGTCCGCACGTTGCCGAGGATGTACCGCTCCACCCCCTTGATAGCGCTGTCGCTGAACGCCTGGCTCAACACCCGCCTCTTGCGCGCGTGCGCGTCCTTGTCTCGGACGTTGTGCGTGTTGGGCGCCGGGTGCACGAAGGCGTCGTAGAACTCGGACTTGCGCACGTTGGCCTTGAAGCCGTAGATGTCCTTTAGTGCCGCGGCGGAGTTGATGCTCAGGCTGTTGGGCCCGAAGCGCACCGCGCGGCCGTGGCGCTGGTGCAGGCGCCAGAACTCGAGGTGCCGGTCGCCGCGCCAGGCGTGGTAGAGCATGTAGCCGTCTGTCAGTTTTGCGAGGAAGGGGCCGGGATACTTGGCCAGGGGGTGGAAGTAGAGGCGGTAAAGGGCTAGACATGTTGTCTGCTGGGTGTTAGTATAGTTGGATGTGTGGGATGTGAGGGATGTGCAGGGTTGATGAACTCACGTAAACAACTGCTGAGCTGGCCAGGACGGCCAGCCAGAAGTAGAGATGGTCCATAGCCATGCTGGTGTGGGAACTGTCAACCATGGTGTCGGCGATGTTGCTGCAGTCTGAAATACCGAGACGTCACACCTGATAGAGCAGACGAACAGAGAATAGAGAATAGTCCCCATCATTTCCAGCTATCAGGAAGGGATGACGCTCCCATAAATGTCTTTGTACGGCAGGAGCCATCGGTCCCTCACTCAGGCAGTCTTACACCTTCGGCTTGCCGCGGCCTTACCATTCCTTATCAGCTTATCGCCAAGTTGGTGAGCCGAGGAGAACGTCGACATTCCTCTTTCGGCGTGTTCCTTCCTCGCGGAAAGACGCGGAAAAGATGGGCTATGACACACTGCTTGCATGGCCGCAGGTGACCTGTTTGACACCGTCATCATATTCCAGGACCTCGTTCTGTCTGATTCTTGCACGAACGGCGGGCAGGATTGGTCCCTTCTCACAGTGGATCGGATTGAATGATGCGGAGAAGTGGATTATTACCCCGGATGCATGTCAGAATCACCTGGGCGGCTGCAAGTTAATTGTCGGAGAACGGCTAGAACTACTTGGTACCTTCGGATAATAAGCTTACCTTAGGTTGTTTTCTTTTTGTACAAGTCCAGGCGAGAGTCTAGCAAGGACGCGGCCCAATGTTCAAACGGCGAATCAGGTCCACGGCCATGACCACCAGGGAATACCCAGCCACTTGCTCCTATTAGATTATGAACAGCCATGCCTGTAACATGTTGTCTTGCACGGGGAATTCAAAAGAGCCCCGGCATGATACCCCGTCCCAGCCACTAATCCCTAATCCCGAACATTCATCCCGCATCATCTACATACAATCTCGTCTCGTCTCATTACAGGTCCCAGCTCCAGCAACTACAACTCCATCTCAGAAGTTATAATACCTCGGCTCGTCAAAGACATGATACCGATGGCCCCTAACTCCCTCGCCCCTAAACAGAGCAGGAAACCTCCATCCAGCCGGCACCTCCTCCTCGCTCACCCTCCGATCTCTCAGCCCCTCGTCCACACCCCAGGCATAAGCACTATCCTCCTGTGTCGCGGGCACCACAAACTTGGCAACCTGCAACTCCGTATCGGTAATCGTGCTCCTGCTAACCCTCGCATACCCAACCCTCCTCAATCCCTTGAAGAGGATGTACTCGCACCACCTGTCCCAATCCGACCTGTCCACGTCATGCATCCCGCTCGTCTCGGAGACATACGTGTTGTAATTCCCCTCCAACGGCGTGGTAACGAGATAACTGAGCAGGAAACTCGGCCGCGTGCTGCTCCCCATGAGTTTAGCGAGATACTCGCTCTGCAGCCGGCGATCCTCCGGATCCTCCTCCTGGCCAGAGTGGAACACAAACACGTCCACCAAGCTGCCGTACACGTCGAGCGTGGCGTGGATGGCCGGCGCGAGCTCGCCGACCGGAGAGGGGAGCAGGTGGTGCGTGGAGTTGACGATGGGGAACTTGGACAGCAGGGCCGCGCCCCACGTGTGCTTGTTCGGGCCCGGGCCGTAGTCGACGTACATGCCCAGGTCCTCGGCCAGGAACTGCGTCGTGTCGCGGTTGCCCATGATGATGCGCTGCAGGTCGCTTTCCAGCAGGCCGACGACGTCGAGCTCCATCTCCTTGATGAGGTCGCGCATGCGCCGCTCCGACGACCACATGTCGTTGTCGAGGCTGAAGTGGATCGTCCAGATGCCCGCTGTGATGACGCGGTCCTCGCCGTGGTAGGGCTTGTAGTCGTTGGTCGGGAAGCGCAGGAAGGCGGCGGACAGGAACGCGATGTTCAGCACGCCTAGGGCGCCGAGGTGGTATTTCCGGTGCGGGTTGGAGGTCGATCGGCGGGCGCGGGCTTTCTTGTTGGCGGAGTTGTTCTGCGAGGTTAGGTCCGAGACGCCGGCGCCGAGGGAGAGCATCATTGTGATCATGATCCAGTCCGTGTGCTCGCGGACGAGGGGGCCGCCTGGCACGAAAGCATAGGCAACTACCCAGACGTGGAAGAGAACCAGGAAGTTGTAGATGAAGAAACCGAGGCCGAATGTCACTGCTGGCGACTTCCTGGATGCGTTGGCGATCAGGGGCACTGAGATTGCCATGAGGTAAGCTGCGAGCACCAGGCCGCCGTAGTAGCCCAGCCACTGGCTGTATAGAGTGAGAAGAGCGGCGCCCACGCAGGCAACGCCGTAAGTCGTCCAGGTCGCGACAAGACCTTGTGCGAAAACGCCCGAGACGACGCCGATGCTCATCGCAACAATTGTATACCAGGCGTGGACGTTGGAGACCGGACCGCGGATTGGATATCCATCCCACACCCACAGGATCATCGTGCTAGTGTCGGATAACAACGAATGCAGCCCGAACAGAAGGCCGCCGATGCTGATTGCTGAAAGCAGAGACGAGCCACCCTTCTTCTCCACGGCATGGTCGGCCTGCAGAGGAGCCTTGCGTGTGAACCTCAATGCAGCCAACACGGCGAGGGCGAAACCGATTCCATTATATCCGCCGTTCTCCGCATGCATAATGGGCCAGATGGGGTTATTCGTCTGCCAGGCGAACTTGACGATTGCCGACATAAGCAGGCCAACGGTGAAAGCCAGGATTCTGGATTCCAGCCTCGGCCCATGCACGGATTCCGAGTAGAACGTGGCCGCCCAGGATAGACAGCCCATCGACACACCGAATCCAACGGTGAAGAGACGGTACTCCGGGGTCTTGACCAGCCAGGCCAGCACACCGGCCAGAGACAGCAGGTGGGCGACGCGGAGGTTCCTGACGATTAGAGAACGAAGCGGCTTGATCGCCAGCAGGAACGGAGAGACGGTCGACATGACGAGGGCCTCATAGCCGGAGATGCCCATGTGCCAGAGAGGGAAGTCTAGGTCAAGTCAGGATACCATTGCACCGAGGAGTTTCTGACCGACTTACACCAAACGACAAGTCCAAGGCTGGTCAGTACTGACCAAAAGACGAACTACATCGATGTGAGCTGAGAGGCCGCAAAGTATGGGCAAGAGTATGCTTACTCCGTGGTAGACATCAGCAGCAATGTCTAGAGCCTCGCTCGTGCTGTACCCGTTGGAGAACACACCACCCGTAGCCCTCTCCTTTCTGTAGCACCTTGTCAGTCCTATAATCACAGACAGCCTCGGCCAGGGCTAGGCTTACTCCTTCTCAAGCACGGCGGTCGGAACGGACGACTTGTTGGCACTAGACAGACAGACCTTTAGAATCATGATCTCGTTTATTGCATTCTGCTCGTAGCCAGATGGTGTATTGTACAGGCATCTTTCGGATAAGCTATTTCGGAAGCCATTGCACGTACCCCTTGCTCGCGCCCTTGACATCCTTGATCACGACCTCGAAGGTATCGAAGTCGAGAGCGCTCACCGCGTCAAACGCCACGTCGAGCAGGACCAGGGCCCATTCGAAGAATGCATAGATAGTGTAAGCTGCGGCCAGGGTCAGCACATCACTACTATGAACTGTTCGTGCCGAAGAACTCACCTCCGGCAACCCGGTGGACCTTGTGCTGGATGAAAAAGTAGACCAACGGGACGAGAGTGCCAAAGAATGCGCCCGCAAAGTATTTCCGCAGCTTGATGGCCCGGGGGTTCGGTGGGCTCAGGGCAAGACATCCAAATGTCCAGGGGATCGTCGCCACGAGGTACGAGATCATGAAGATGTCGTGCCAGTCGTGATCATCGGTCGACGTGATATAGGTCCATCCACCACATGTAAGCGTCCTAAATATGCCAAACCCAGCGACGACCTTCGGTAGGGTGCGGCCTGGCTTCGCAGTCAGGAGGTACCATAGCCCGACAAGAGCAAATCTGGGACCAGATGTGATGGCGATGAAGAGCATAAACACGGACCGCTCGGGGTATCGGTCGCCAATTGTGGCTGACACGGAGGGGAACCACTCGTCTGGGTATCCGTAGTGCTCGTTCTGGACAATCTTCTTGTAGTGGAGGGACATGCCCACGATCAGGGCAAGCAGGAAGGCAGCTAAGACATTGTCACGACGCAGTTAGCAATTGGCCTAGAACATAGCAAAACATTAGAGAGCATCGGCTTCGCCTACCATATGCGGCGCCCGTGTGCAACCAACTGACCCAGCTGCCATTGAAGGCCACCACCACGCCGGCGTCCTTATCCTTGTATTTGGACGACGCCATTCTTATTGCGACACGATGAGGGACATCAACGGAACGGCCAGACAAAAGAGAAGAACACCCAAACTGGGGAGAAAACACCTGGAAAAAGGGAGTGAGAAAGAAGTTTTAATGAGACTGGCACCGGGAACCTCGGCGCATTTCAAATCGCGTCGCCAGATGCCCGTTGCGCCAAGACGCCAAGAACACCCCCTGCGGAAATACCTGAATAGGTCCACGGATGCTGACGTGATACGATGGCACGGATGGGGAAATCGTCCGCTGTCCACGGTGACCGGTGAGCGGTGAGAGCCAAGGTGAGCTGATGCTCCACTAAAAAGTTTCTTGCCATTCAACCTCGACATCCTCAACCCAGAACCCGGTCTGTCTAGGCCTTCCATACATCGTAATTAACCAAACCACACCTTTCACGACCTCGACGAACAGCTGAAATGGCGGCCGTCGCGGACAAAGCCCGCTTCCACCTGGAGAGAGCAGTTCCTCAGCTTCGCGAATTCGAGGAAAAGGAAATCTTCACAAAGGTAAACGACCTCCTGTCCTCCTCCCCCCCTCAGTCCCTGACACGACCCTGACGTTCCAAGGACGAAATCCGCACTCTAGTAACAAAACGCTCCGACTACGAACACCTTGTCCTCGGCCCACGCGCCCGAGCAGAAGACTTCCTCTCCTACGCCGCCTGGGAGCAGTCCCTCGACGCCCTCCGCGCGGCCCGCTGCAAGCGGCTGCGCATCCGCACCTCCTCCGCGCACGCGGCGCAGGCCCGCACGTTCGCCATCTTTGAGCGCGCCGTGACGCGGCACCCCGGGCATCTCGGTCTGTGGCTGGCATACCTCGACTTCGCGGCCAAGGTCAAGGCGGCCAAGAGATGGAGGAAGGTTGCCACGAGGGCGCTGCGGATGCACCCCAACCAGCCGGCGCTGTGGATCCTGGCCGGTAGGCGCGCGGCCGGGGACGGGGACATGGATGGTGCGAGGGGTTATTTCATGCGCGGGTGCAGGTTCTGCACCGCCGGTGTGGAGGTGTGGGCCGAGTATGCGCGCTGCGAGATGGAGTGGCTGGCGCGGATGGAGGCTAAGAAGGGGAAGGGGAAGAGCACCGCTGGCGCACCGACACCGATCAAGATTTCCAACACGGTGGACGAGGATGGCAACATGATGTTCGACGACGACAGCGATGATGAGCTCGACGAAGACGAGGTCATGATGCCGGATCCTGATGCGCAGTTCCGGAAGCAGAAGCCGAAAGAGGTGTTCAACGAGGAGGCGGTCCAGAAGCTGGAGAACAGCCCGGCGCTGGATGGAGCGATTCCGATGGCGGTGTTTGATATTGCGCGGAAGCAGACCTTCTTCGGCGCCCCGGCTGCAGAAGCGTTTTTTAACGTGTTTGCGGCGTTTCCGAAGGTGCCTTGCCAGCCGAAGCTTGTGCAGCATGTGCTCGACACCATGATGGAAGCGTATCCGACGCATCCAGCGACGTGCAGCTGCAATGTTAGGCAGGTTCTCATTGGGGTGGAATACAACACTCCTGAGTTCCCCAAGGCGCTCCGTGAGGCTCTGTCTAGGCTGAGGAATATGTTGGAGAGCACGAAGGATAAGTCTGGCCTTGCGGCGAGGACTCTGGCTTGGATCGATCCCCTACTTCAGTTTGAGGACCTTGACGCCGGCATCAGGACGGTCTTGGAGCACACGAAGAGGAAGTTGGAGGAGTCTTGATACCCGTCTGTAGGCACATAATGTCACAAGATGCAATGCTATTTTAACATCTCCAAAACAGACACGACTGCTACCCTCTATTCACGAGCCTTCACTCTTGACCTCAACAGCCTTCTTCTCCGCCAACTCATTCAGGTAATGCCACTCGTCGGCACTCACCTTACTCACGCTCAACCGGCTCTGCTTCAGCATCTGCATGTTCTCAAGCGGCTTCCCCGGCGCGCATAGTGTGCGTAACTCCTTCAGTCCGATCTGGACGTCAAACTTGCTCCTAAACTTGACATGCACAACACTCCATTTAGGATCTGAGGGCTGGCTTTTAGGGTCATAATAGGGCTTCTTGGGGTCGTGCGCCGTTACTGCAAAGTGGTCAGCCAGGTCGTTCCACAGACACGCTGAAGTGACAACATACAGTCCGGCGAATGCTCCTCGACAATCTCCATCGTCCCTACGATGCCGGGCTCCTTGCAGTTGGAGTGGTAGAAGAAGGCCAAGTCGCCCTTCTTCATGGCTCGGAGGTTGTTTCTGGCGGCATATGCGCGGATGCCTGTTTGGTTTCCGTCAGTAGGGATAACTACAACCTGATACGTGCTCCGTCTTACCATCCCATGGCTCTGGCTCTGTCTTTTATTGCGGCCAAGAGTTAACACGTGTTATACGCTGTAATTGTAATCAGAGAACTCACCTTTGCTGCCAAGTCGTCAATCGAGAATCTCACATCGACACCGTTCTCCAATCTTGTCTCAGGCTCGGCCTTTAGGAGCCAGTACTGCCTACTTTCGCTCGTGATGCCATCCTCATATTTGGCTCCGTTTGCTGATTTCACAGGCTCTACCTCCTGCTTAGCTGTGTCCGTCTCCTTGCTGGCTTTTTGCCTCTTCTTTGGTGGTTCCTTGCACGATTGTAAGCCATGCTTTCGAGCTAAGGTGATCGTGGACCGAGGGCTCGTGCGACTGTCTTACCTTTGTACCAGACGTCTTAGAAACGGACTTCCTCTTGGGGGTGTTGGTCGACTCAGCGGCTGAGTTGCCCTGTTGCTGAGTCTTGGTACCTGGTGTCGCGGTGGTTGAACGGCGCGACGACCGACGAAGCGGTGCCTCCACAGCCTCGCTGGTCGATTTCTTGGCCATTCTGTCTGAATTTACTATGGGCAGTTAGGGAATGGCTTTTCCGAATTCTATTTTCTCCTGCGACGCGGTCACGAAATTGGTTGACGCGCAGAAGCACAGTTCGTCGCTAAATGACCTTACGTAATACAGCCTTCTTCAGAAGAAATCCGAAGTACAAGCCAGGGCCGAATATGCCTATTGACAAAAAGAGCAGCATCTCATCCAAGAATCATCTGTAGATCCCGTCCCTTTAATACCCAAGGTATGCATGACGCATATTCGGATTTACCTGATTAGGTATCCAAACGTTCACTCACGTTGAAGGTCCATGGCTAACCTAGGTAGGCCGATAGAACGAAACGGCCGCTGTGGAGTGGATTGCATGACACTAATTCCAATCTGGCGCGGCTAACTTCCAGCTTGTCGGAAGGCGGCAGTATCGCCAATCAGAAAACACAACCACCTGTTTCAAACATGCCCCCACTTTCACCCATCTCATCCCAGGGATCTTGCGCACATGGGTTCCGTTCCGTCAACTTTATTGAGATGCGGTTTCCCCAAGCAATTCGCTTAATTCGGCTTGTGGCCCTGCAAGCCTGCCGGCGTCCCCATGCGCGTTCCTTGCCATATCCACTTTCATGTCACTCGTCACATTTCATGGCATTCTTTTTCTTTATGTGTGCACTTTGCGCCCAATTGCCCACCGTGAGTCTGTGCAGCAGCAGCACCAGTGTCTCTGCCTCGGACAAGCCACTCGTCACTGTGCCCATGTTGTGCCAGATGACCTCCTGTTCACACGCCCCAGCCAGGAATACCTTATTCACTCCTGGGACCGTGTCTGTCGCCTTGGCTTGCCTTTGCCCTTTTGTCTTTGCCTCCAATCTGGCCCCCCCTCTTCAATGTCCCCAGTTCTCACTCCCTCACTAGCAAGCCCGGGCCTTCCATTCGCTTTTCAATTGAGAAAAAAAGGAAGCCCAGATGACCAGCCAGCCCAGCCGGTTGATGAGTCCCGATTTTCTTTGCCAGTTCCTCCAAAGCGAATTATTGTAGCCTCCGCATTCCGTGGTCAGACTTTTGACTCCCAAATTTCGTCCCGCCTCCCATCTCTCGCTCTATTTCCTCTTTTTCTCTCTCCTTTCTACACCGGCAACAACCACCAGAATCCCAAGTGTTGATTACCTTTATTATCACATCACCTCACTGCCGGCATCGGTATCATCACGATAACCTCGTGAATCGGTGCAGCAGATTTCACTGAATTGATTTAGACAGCCTACTGCAACTCCTCCATAAGACGCAGTCGTCTTTCGCTCTTTTTCGTTAGCAGTCGCCATCCAACGACGTCTTTGAGGTTTGGAAGTTGAGGGTATTCCGAAACCAGCCCACCCACCTCCGCCTCGGCACGGACCACACAGAACCGTCAACCGATAATCTGTTGTCATTGGTCGGCCTTTTCGACATTCAAGCATTTATTGTCCGGCCTTATTGTTGAAGCAATTCCCAAGTCAATGTCACTTGCGCAGGCATAGGTGTCCGGGGTTATTTGACGTTTGTCACTTTGCATACGGTTCATCTCTTTATTTTCAAGGACCCGTCAACCTTGCAACAAAGAGCACATCAAAGAACTCGCCAACATGGACTCCGCCGCTCGTGGTAGCTCTTCGCCTACATCGCTGTCGTCCCCTCCGTCAGCAATATCAGAGCCTGTCTCGCCCACGAGATTTATTCGCCAGGGTCGAGCCAACATTGAGATGGATGAGATAGTAGTCGACCCCGGCTCGGCTGCCCGATTCGGCGTCTTACCAGGACAACAGCCGCCCCCACCCGCACCGACCGTTCAGCTAACTGCAGCCGGTCTTCCCCGGAAGAAGCCTGGCCGGAAACCTGGCACAACGGTCAAGCCAAAGGAGCCAAAGCTAGCGCCCGACGGCACTGTCCAGGAGATCAAGCGCCGTCGCCCGCGTAAGCCTAAGGATACTAAGGATACTGACGCTCCGCCTGTGCCGAGGAAGAGGAAGGCTGCGGCAGCTGATGTTGATGATGGGCCCGCTCAGGAAAACCGGCCCTTTCCAGGCGCCGCGTCTGCTGCGAACCGTCAGCAGAAGATGACCGAATTGACCTCTATGCGTATGGACTTGGATCCCCGTCCAGCGCCCACAACCGTCACTGCATTCCCCAGTGCTGAGCAGCAGCAGAGCTACGGCCTGAAGATGCCGAAGCGCGAAGGCATGCCTGGATCTATGCTCAGCATCTTGAATGACGACGAGCCACCCCAGGCTCCAAGACCATCATCTGTCACGCAGCCTCCTCCACCTCCACCGCCTACCAGGCAGATCTTTGACCCGGTCCGTGGAAACTATGACCCGGTCCGCGAGACTATGATTAGCCGGGACCCCTATGGCACTGGTCCGCTCGGCTCACCACGGGCGCCCACATCATCCGCCCACGTCGTCAACCGTGCCAGCGCCTCGCCGTCGATTGCCAGTCTTGTAGACCCTAGCCCGTCGGCTCAGCGCATTGTCTCGCCGGTACAATCTCAACATCCCTACAGCAACACACCTGTCAACAGCAATGCCAACATGCCACCTCGTTTCCACGAGACGAATTCCATGCCCCCTTCGCCTTCTCAGCCTGCGCGGAGTACGCACCAGCAACCTCTCGCCAAGCCAGCTAAGCCCTCTATCATGGAAGTCAAGCGAGCGCCGCCGCCACCAGCCCAACCCTCTCAGGCCAAACCTGCTGCAGCTCCACTGAACAGCTTTACCTCTATGAGTTCCATCCCCGCCTCAGCCAAGGTGCTATCAACGAGCACCACCCCGGCTCAGAGCAAGAAGGTGGCAGCTGTTGCCCATCAGGATCGTGAGAAGCACAAAGCTAGTAGTTCGTCGTCGTCGCCAAATATTAACGGCACCAAGGAGGCACTTCCGGCACTCCCTTCTGGAAACGGGCGTTCAATTCTGGACTTCGGCAAAGCTAACCCTGGAGAGGAGAATCAAGCCCCAAGTATCGTTCTGCACATCCCACTCAACGGAGAGAGCAACAAGGTCGTGAACTTCATGCGCATGGCCGAGGAGCGTTACGGCTGGGACGCGCTGCACCCCCGTCTTGCCGCCCACCGCGACCGCAAGGCTCGCATCGCCGCAGCCAGTGCCGCATTGGAGAAGCAGGGTAGTGGCCGCGAATCGGGAGATGAGATGTCGGTCGACCTACAGTCCGACGCGGAAAAGAGCAATGACGAGATGGAAGGTGTGGTCGTTGGCGCTGCCGGTGGAACCAGCGGGCCTGAAGGAGTGCCTGCCAAGCCTGCGCGGAAGAAGCGCACCAACAAGGAGGATGAATACGACAAGGATGATGACTTCGTCGACGACTCGGAGCTCTTGTGGGAGGAGCAGGCAGCTGCTAGCCGTGATGGCTTCTTTGTGTACAGCGGTCCGCTGATCCCTGAGGTCGAGAAGCCTCCTGCTGGGTATGTCCATGCCCCATCCATTGTTCTCGTTCCCAGGCAGCTCACTAACATGACAATAGCGAAGCACCTGCCCGACGTGGCCGCGGTGGCGGACGAGGAAGCCGTGGTGGTGGCCGCGGAGGTACAAGGGGTGAAGGGACCGGCCGTGGACGTGGCGGCGGTCCTGGCTCTCGTGGTGGTTCAGTCACTAGGAAGCCCCGTATCACCAAGCTCGAGAAGGAGCAGCGCGACAAGGAGAAAGCCGAGCGCGAGAAGATGGCGCAGACGGTATCGAAGTCGGGCCCAAGCACCAGCCCTTACAGCATGCTGCAGCCTGGCCAGGGTCCAGCTACAGGCGTCGCTTAGTGATCGACCCTGTTGTCTCTACTCTCTTCCACGGCGCGTGCAGCAGCCTTTTTTCTTTCCACGGCACATGCAGCAGTCTCTTCTCTTTTGTCAGCACACGAACGGCACCTATGGTGTCTCGGAAACTGGATGGTTGAAGGAGTCCGTATTTTACGGTGTTCCATGTTGATACCAGCAGCCGGCGAGCGTTGCCATTCTCGACACTCGAGGCAATATGGTGGCGTTCAATTGGAGTTCGGAAATGTGTTTTACGGCGCAATGGACATGTATCAGGTTGTTTCGGTTATGGCAGGCGTTTTGTCGCCACATGGAGTTTTGCAGCATCCTTACCGGCCCAGAAAGAGCCGAGGGCGGGAAAGGGAAAGGTTGTCTTTATCACAGCGAATAACCCGCTTGTATTGGTACGAGCAGGAAGGTTCAGCGGACATGGATGTTCGTGGGGAAGGCTGTCAAATTTTGGTGTTCTTGCCGAGCGCACTGTCAGTCAGCGTTTCCGAGCCTGCGACTTCTAAGTTCTAAGGAGAGCAACCCAGACAGGCAAGGTGGTTACCTAAGGTACCTAGCGACTGCAAGCCTATGAGCTTCCTAGTATTGCTTCTGGGTCCTCAAAATGAGGGTTGTATTGCTAGACAGAAAAATCCCCGATAATGCCAGAAGATAATATTATTCTCATGCGTTCAGTCCACGTTTTGCCGAATGTATCCCATCTCTTCTTACCTTAATATGTCAAGACTCTATAACCTTAGAAGATCTACTATCGTGCCACATTATTTTCCCATCAAATCGTCCGACACCAAGATCTTAGGCTCTTGTATCCTTTTCTATCCCATCCTTTTCCACATCACGTTCTATCCTTGGGACATCATTCTCCTCCAAAGTGGTAGCAGCTGTGGCAACAGTAGCCCCATCCTGCTTCTCAAGGACAGCCTTACCCTCGACATCCCCCGCATCCTCCTCCGCACGAGCTGTCCTCTCCCTCCTAGCCGCCTGTCTCGCCCTCTTACTATCGTTCTTCTCTTGATCCTCCCTCATCTGCCGAATGACCTTGCTCTTCCCGCGGATCCGCTCGCCATAGCGATAAAACACAAGCGGGATGGGTATCAGCGCCACCTCCAACAGCCCCAACAACGTCCCCGCCCACTGGGGCGTGAGCTTCTCGTACATGCTCGGCCCGGCCAGCGGCAGCGTGCCGCCGAAGAAACTCCTCATGACGGCGTTGCCCGCCAGCGCACTAGCAGCGTGGATGCCGTACGCGCCGGCGAGGTAGTTCGTGCCGTAGATGAAGCTGAGGGTGTTGCCCATGCCGAACGGGATGCCGAAGGCAATGGGCACGGCCCAGTGGATCGTGGTGGGCAGGCAGGTCCAGGCGAAGACCAGCTGGCCGATGGGCGTCAGCACGGCGCCGATGGACATGACGAGCGCCGTGGACTCGGGCTTGGCGCGGCCCGTGGCCGGGTCCTTGGGCTGGCTGTTGATCAGGTGGCGCCAGAGGGGCTCGCCGACGATGGCGAGCATGGTGCCGATGCCGATGCCGATGAAGGCCAGCCCCGAGATGCCGGGGCTCCAGCCGCGGTGCTGGGAGAAGACGATGGGGTAGGCTACGAAGCAGAGGTAGAGGATGCCGTAGATGAGGGATATCCTGTGGGGCTGTTAGCACACTTCTCATCTCATGTGTGACGTGTGTGAAAGGTTGTGCGAACCAGATGTTGAAGAACCACAGAATCGGCTCGGTAAGACTGAGAATGAAAGGCCTGCTCAGGTTGAGCTTGACCAGCTCAAAGGTCGATATGCGCTGGTCATAACGCGACCACCACCGCTCGTTGTCCTGCTCCTTCCGCCTCTTCTTGGCGGCCTGCTGCAAGATCGCCGGCGCGTACGTCTCTTTGCACGTCGCCATGAGCAGCGCCGCCACGCCGGCGAGGATCATGACCAGCCAGTTGTCCCACCGCCACCCGAGATACTCGTACACGAACCCGCCGATCAAAGGGCCCGTGACCGGTCCGTTGAGCGGCGCGATGGACCACAGCGACATGCAGAGGGCGCGGTACTCCTCGTCCGAGATGTCGACGATGGTGCCGGGGCTGTTGGAGACCATTGCCGCGCCGAAGACGGCTCTGCGACGTATTAGCTCGTGAGTCACTCTTACACATCTTGCTCGCGAATGTCGGCATCTTACCCAAAAAACCGCACAACCAAAATCTCCGCCAGACTCGTCGCCAACGCCGTCGGCAGAACCAGTAGACAAAAGCACACCAGACAAATCAAGTACACCGGCCGGCGCCCGTATAACTCGCTCATGGGCGCAACAACCAGACTCCCGACCGCCAGTCCGAGCAGATACGTCGTCACCCCGAGCGTAACAACACTCTCGCTCGCGATATCATACTCGATCATCAGCCCCGGTATACTCGCCGTGTAGCTCGTGCTGTACAGCACCACGACCCAGGTGGAGAAGCTCACGCAAAAGATGATCCACGCGCGCTGCCACAGCGGCCACGTCTTGGGGTTCCGGGGGCTGTCCTCGTCGTCGCCGAAGACGACCTCGAAGTCCGGCGGGCGCGAGGCGATGCTCGTCGTCCCCGTCTGCGCGCGCGAGAGCGAGGGGCGGTGGCTGGAGGCGGCGGAGCGCTGGCGGGCTAGGCGCTCGTAGGGCGTTTCTTGGTCCGGGGAGGCGAGGGCTTCTTCTAGTGGGGAGAGGGGGTCTGAGTCTGCTCTTGCCCGGGAGTGGGAGGTGGTCTTCTCTATGGTTATGGGGTCCAGGTCTGGGGAGGAGGGGGTTGAGGCTGAGGAGGGCGCGGAGGGGGCCGGTTCGGCTGGAGGAGGGGAGGCTTTGGGTCCTTTGGGGTCTGCCATGGCTGAGATGTCTTTGTGGTGTTGTGATGGTGTTGTGGTTGGGTTCCTGTTGGAGCAGAGCGTCCGGTATCTTGACCTCGGAGCCGGATCCGATGCTCGGAGGCGCGGTGAGGGGATGCGGAGAGGGGACCGACCGGAGCTGGAGCTAGAGCTTCACCTCGGCTTCTGGAGCTGGATGACGGCAAGACTAGATAAGAGCCAAGAGACGGTTTTCTTGGCTGGTTGTAGGCTTATTCCAACGACAGTCGAACCTCCGGCATTGCAGCATGACGGACAGACAGGAGAAAACACCAGAGGATACATTATAAAGCAGGACGGGAGGATCTCGTCAATTCTTTCGTGATTAGTATGAAGGATCACGCCCCTAGCACGCACACCACCATCGCCCGCTCTCACTCACTGAGTCACATCACCTACCCCAGCAGCCCGGCAGGAACATTGCCGTACTGCCGTGGTTGACGGTGACTGGCGCTACGGCGGATTTAGATGGATATAAAGAGGATTGGCGACCATTCGAGCTAAAGGTAGATATCGCAGCCTGGTTGGGTTGTAGTGTGGTGGAGCTCTCCAGGGCTGCCAGGAAAGGCCGCGCATTCGCAGACGCTAGATACGGTTGGCGGAGATAAGAATGGCGTTCTGGCGTTCTCGTCTCACCAGTTTGGAGAAAGAAGCGGGCAGACGAATTCCGCAGCGGCACACCGGTAATGTGGGGGCGGAATGATTACCACGCTAAGCCTGGATTTGGTACCCAATGCGGCAGCTATGCCTGCTATGCAAGATGTTCCAGAAGGGAAGGACCTTAAGGCTTAGAGACCCGAGAACATGGCACTCTTCAGGTCGTGTTTCACCATCAGTCAGATGTGTGGTCGTCTGATAGAGAGTGTACGCCCATGTTTAGAGACTTGAGAGCACAGTACTGCGAGTCGATCTCGTTTCAGCTGGGATTGAAGTCTTTACGCATCGGATACTCGCCCGACCTTCTCGATATCAAGCGACGAGGGGTAGCGATGGCCTGCACCTTGCCTATCATTCATCGTCCCAGATCTCTCGGATGCAGTCATTTCATGTCAATGCATACAAAAGAGTTTTCCGGTGATGGCGTCAAGATCAAACGCGACAACCCCCCTACCGCGACTACCTAGGTACCTTAGCTTCGCCATGCCAAGCTGTCGCCAAAGGCACTTGCTACGCCATGGCGGTAGATAGACCAATCCTGTCCGCTCAAAATGGCCCTGAAACCGGTAATTTTTTTGCGAGGAAAGGGGCTGTGGGGAGGGGCCCGCGCGAACACGCGTCATTTCCTTAGCTTTAGAACCAGAATTAGGATTCCACAACAGCGTATATTCGTTGGTCTGCTGCGAATTTCAGCGTTCAACCTGCTGCCCCTGAACACTGACCTCAACCATCCTGGAGATTTGTTACACGCAGCTGAAATGTGGCTCCGCTAAAGGGGCTTTTACGCGGACATGAGAAACGCACACGAAGACATTGTATCTACCTTTTCAACGCCTCTGGCGTAGAACAGAACACATACCTTCTTTTTTATCCATTCGCATTCAGATCCCAGCAGTAGGTCCATGCCAGAGTCTCTCAAAGAGCCGACGTGTGGATCTGACTTCCTTCAGCCACGTCCGCTCCCGGAACTATGATCCGTCGGACAGTCTGGCGTGTGTCCCGGCTAAAGCTGTCAAAAACAAAGACGATAGCGCTTCTTGTACTCCTCCTGGCAGCAATACTTGAAGTGTACATCCACGCATCGCGCTACAGCGTGAGGGTCCCAGCACGGGACCTCGACGCGCCCTTTTACACATCATGTCAGGAACCGCCGGACCCATACACCAAGCCCCGGCCAAGAGCTAACGCCGCGCTGGTGATGCTCGTCCGGAACAAGGAGCTGGACGGCGCGTTGGAGACGGTGGCCAGCGTGGAGAGGAAGTTTAATCGGTGGTTCCGCTACCCCATCGTCTTTCTCAACGATGAGCCGTGGAGCGAGGAGTTCAAGGCTGCTATGAGGGCTGCGACCAGTGGGGAGGTGAGATTCGAGGTGATACCGCCCGACGAATGGACCTTCCCGGCGTGGATGGACAGGGACGCCGCGAGAGCCAGTATCAAGTCTCAGGGCCAGTGGATGATCAAGTTCGCCGGCTTGGAAACCTATCACCATATGTGTCGCTTCTTCTCGGGCAAATTCTACACCATCGGTGCCCTCCAACAGTACAAGTGGTATTGGCGCATCGAGCCTGGCGTCGAGTTCTACTGCGACATCACGTACGACCCCTTCCTGGAGATGGAGAAGAGGGGGAAGGTGTACGGCCACACGATCGCGGTGCCCGAGGGTCCAAGGACGTGTCCCACTCTGTTTAGGCAGATGAGTGATTACAAGGAGGCACGTGGTATCGAGGATACGGAGCTGTGGAAGACCATGGTGAGCCCGAGTTGGGCACCGTGGCCACTAAGGAGTCTGCTGTCTTTGCTGGGTTGGCATCGGGATCGGAGAGGGGACGCGTGGAGTCTCTGCCATTACTGGAGTAATTTTGAGATTGCAAGTTTGGACTTCTTTCGGGGAAAGGCCTATCAGGACTTGTTCGAGTATCTGGATTCGACGGGCGGATTTTATTATGAACGCGTGAGTTTTGAGCTTTTGGCACCCAGACAATCCCCTCGGATCAATAAAGCTAATGGAACACTCGATGGTAGTGGGGAGACGCACCGGTGCATTCATTGGCCATAGGGATGCTGCTGGACGCAGACAAGGTCCATCACTTTGAGGACTTGGGATATCGACATGATTACTGGTTCCAGTGTCCGGCAAATGCTCCGGGAGGGCAGCTCCTCGAATCCAAGGCACTCAACAAGCCCTTTGACTCGGAGCGTGAGGATGGTATTGGCTGCCGCTGTGAGTGCGATGGCAGCAAGACGCGGAACTGGCCGGGTTACTGTCTGGCTAAGCTCAAGGCGCCGACGGTGACGAAACAGACGAGTCTGTGGGAACGGCCTGTGAGCTGGTTCCTCGGCACGCGATTTTTTTGATAACTTTGGGCATGTATTAATATCTTTCCGTCCCAAACCATAGTCATCTAGAGGCCCATACATGTCAACCTCTGAGGCAGCTCTGTCCTTGACACCCAGCTACCGATCTGTGAACCGAAATGTCGGAGTGACAGACGGAGTACGATATGATACTGAATTCTTCCATCTCGTTGGGGCGCACAATGCCGTTGCGGTGAAAGTCGCTCTGAATGGTACGAAAGTTATGCTGTCTAAGCTAGCAATACAGGAATGCGAGTACCACGTTCGAGAATCATGGACGAAGAATCAATCCCCTCTCCCGTAGGTTCCCAGGTCCCTCATCTCTGTTGAGTCTGTTGCCTCACATGACTGGATGCACCACGCTGCCGCCACGATGGGAAGACTATCAATACTAGACTCGTTTGAGTGGCTAAGCTTGCTCCCATGAATGAATGCGATTGAGATCGCCCATTAATTGGTGTTGTGTGTATCAGCATCCAAATCTGAGGTACATACTTCCAATGGAAATAAGCACTACCAACGCCTACGTGAACAGGAAATGATTTGTGACTGGAATGGTGACCCTTCTGTCTGTCCAGAGGTTTCGAAAAAATACCACTCGGTATTACTCACAGATGAGAATAGCTCCAATGATCGAGATACCGCCTTCAAGCACTTCTCACTAAGAAATTGGACGTTCGCAACGAAAGCTTCTCCCCAGCCCCGACAGCATGTCTCTGATCTGCCCAGGCTGTCGTCGACGAATCTCAACTCGGACTCGAGCTGTGGCAAAGTGCTCTTCTACACTTTGTGCTTCTTCCTTTTTGTCATGTGTCGAAGTAGGGTGTCGCCTGCTTCCCTGAGCTTGAAGGGACTTGTGCGGCCCGTTTCAAGCTGCTGAAGAAATGGCGAGTTGACTGTGCCTTGTCCTTCCAGCTATTCCGTCGCGAATGGGGCCCAATTGTTGCTGGAGCTGCGGCGCCATCCCGTGCACCTGTTCCAGACAAGCTTTCGTCGTCGTCAGACGAGAGAGACACGGAGTCGGGCTCGGCGATGAAAACGTCGTCTTCGTCTCTCCGCAGGAAACTGACCCGTTTTCCCACTTTGCCAACCACCCAGGCCGCCCTGCCTGTCTCTCGCACGAGCACAGGTCTTCGTATTCCGGCCTGGACTGCCTCGTCAGCACGGGCGGCGGCCAGCGAATCCAACAACTCCTGAATATTCGGCTTCAAGTCGTGTATCTTTTCTTTGACCAGATGCCGTGCTGCTTCGGTAATTATGCCGGCCGAGTCATATGCCATCTGAACAAAGCGGCCCCACTGCTCCAACAGGGTCAACGCATCGCTCGCATCCCACTCGAACCACTCCTTATGTAGTCTGGTCTCGCAGCCAGGGTAGTTGCAGATAAAGTGTATGTTCTGTTCATCCAACTGTTTGTGCACAATCTTCTCGACCCTGAACGCTCCTTCAAAGTTGATCTCGCTCTCCCCGCAAACTGTAGTGACTTTACTGGCGTGGTTCTTGGAATGGGTCCTTCGAGTCTTGCTGTTATCCTTTGTGTACCCGATCTTGAGGATACGCATATTCTCCTTATGTGCCCACACGTATACCCTTCCCTTCTCTTTGGGCTTGACATCTCCACAGGGCATCAAGAGAGCATTCTTGAATTCCTCTAGTCTATCCTGGAAGGTCTTGGGAGTGCCGGGGAGAATGGTGCCGAGAACCTCTGGTCCTGGGATTCTCGGCTGTGCGAGGTTTAGTTGACCAAAGGCGTTGGACAGCTCTGATGGGCTAGGAACAGTTAGGTCGTTGATCGCAGTCCTGACCTCGCGCTCGCCGGTGGAGACCAAAGTCTCTGTTCCTGGAATTTCCCCTTGCGCGAGGCTTAATTGATCGAACGACTCGACTAGATCTGATGGACTGGGAACAGTTAGGTCGATAACCAAGGGCTTAACGTTCCGCGGACGCCGGCTCGGGGTCTCAGGTTGAAATGCGGTTCTATTCAAAGGCGCGCCACCTGAGGCGTCGGAGCTTGGACTTTCTTCAGACCGTAGTGAGCCCGGTGTCGTGATGGCCGTTGTGGCAAGACTGACCCTGCTGAACCTGAACTCGTTTTTTCAAGCTTGAGGATCCGGTGCTCGTCGGTGAGATTGCGAGTGAGTCTTGCTCTGGTACATCGCTTAGCGATGGCCCGGGTTTCGTCGGGGCCGCTGTGGTAAACTGTACTGTAGGCGCCTTCGGATCGGGCTTGGAGCTTCCAGCAGTCCTATCGGCGGCTGAGCCCAGCCGTGGCACCGGCGGGTATGGAGATGCCGATAATTGTTGCTGCTTCCAGGTCTCGAACTTTAGTAGTACCTCGTCTGCATGGTCTTTGCAATGACTATGCCGGAGGAATGTCTCGACATCTCGGTGGAAAAAGAACAGATCATGATGGGGTATTTCCTCCCGAAGGGCGAAGCCCGACATGAGATAGTTCGCAACCGCCAGGCTAGACCTATCGGATGCGATACTTCCGCATTGTCGCGCTTTGCCGCTCCTTGTGATACCAAGACACTGGTGAATGTCGCTGTCAAATGGGGTTTCTTTCTGAGTGACCAGCAGGTCTTGAATCATTTCAAGAACGGGAGAATACATGTTCGCAAATCGTCGCCCTCGGCTGCGGCCAGCTTGTTCTCCATCTTCCTGGCGAGTGAGAAGCAGAGTACTTAAACCCGGGCGGATGGCGGAGCTTGATCGAGGGCCCTTCGTCCTGCCACCCAGATTCCGTACTGGTGAGAGGCCTGCGAGGATGTTAATGCAGTTGGTTCGAGGTGCATATTCTCGATACAACGCTGCCACACACCGAACCCTCCCCTCGGCCGGGGGTCGGTTCCGGGCTTCCAACCTTCGAACAAAAGTTCCCCGCCCCGCTTCCGACTCTTGGATCAGCCTCTAGAACGATTTGCCATGCTCGCAATGTTCAGCTGCGGTGCAAAGAATAGGGCGAGATGCGCGACCGGAAGCAGCATGTAGGCGCAGTTGACAGTGTTCATCGTTCAGATTGAATGAGAATGGCCAATATAGACAAACATTAAGAAACGTTGAGGAGACTCGGTGTCTCGCCCAGCTACTTGGGCTGTGCAGCGGTTAATTGGCTCCGCATATCACATGCAGACGCAGTGTAATTCGTCAGGTGGCAACACAAAACGGGCAGGCCGTAGGCCGCCCTGGATACCTAGTACCGCACGGTTGGCGTGGGGGCAGTCTAGTGAGGCTTCGAGCGTGACTGGCCGCCAGCAAGTCGACTGCGACCCCGGGCAGTGACCACCCTCTTTTCAGGTCCCATTTCAACATCCAAGTCAAAGCTGCGGCCTCGCCGCGGTAGGAACCGACCGGGGCTAGAGTGCGCAGCAGCAATTCTGTCTGGTCTCCCGTCCCACAAGTCTCTGGCGAGCTTCATCCACTTGGATGAAGAGGACCGGAAATGTCGGCCACCCAAAGAAGTCCAGCACAGAGTGCGAAGGGGGGGTTCGTTGATGATATCTTCGCACTGGACCAATGCTTCGAGGACGCTACCACCATCCGGATGGCGCTTGTAAGCGGCGTTGAACAGCGCAGGGGGGCTGCGGCCCTGTAACAGGCACCCCTTCCTCCATCTTTCCGTCCTCGGGTCTGTTGCGATACTCTCATCCTTCTTAGTATCAAAGTACACATCATGAAGAGTGCCAAGCTTGCCGATCGTGGGAGCTGCGTCTCGCCTTTGAAGCATAGCAGAGGACCTCGCTGCCGTGGGTGACCCCGACCCCGTCCATGCTGCCGGTCAGGACCTTTGACACGCCTTCCGGTTTCGACCGATGATCTTGTCACGCAACAAAAAAAACCGTCCATGATTAGTCCAACTGACGGACAGACTCATTTCCTATGGGTTCTCGGAGGAACCTCCTCAGGTGGCTTAGCCGACCTCCAGTTGACAAGCCGGGTGAACGAGGTAAGAACAGCACAAAGAAGAATTGACGTAATTTGCATTCGTTTGTGCGTTGGTAGGAAGACCCCGTCTTGCGTCTTCTGATTTTGGTCAAGGTCTGCTGTCTATGCGTCAATTATCCCAACCATGAACAGGAATTGGTCTTATTCTTCGGTACTGCAGTGAACGAGTTGCGGAAGGGGGTAACTGGATGGCAATTAACAAAGGGCGGCACAATGAGCGACGGGCCTGAGGGGATAACGCCGGATGCGGATCCGCTCGAGACCACCAGCGTAGCATTGCTGATACTAGTAGTCCTCGTCGGTACAGTAGAACAGAGTTTCACTGTGTGAACTCTAAACTCGGGCCTGCTAGATACCTAAGGTAGCTTTGGCGCACTCGCCTCGGGTCAGCTACCGGGCCTGGGAAAAGAAGCACGAACGCGAACCATGTGATGATCTGTGAGAAGTACCTCCTCTTGCAGAAATACACCGTCCGCTACAAACTTAACGCTCGTGTTGGACTTGACCGACGATCATGAGAAGGTGTTCCAGCCAGGCAGATAGATGGGTCGTGTAGAGCTTGACGCCGCGCCAACGGTGTGTCGGCGTGTCCCTATGGTATCTGACTGGAAATTCATGGGGTCGAGAGTCCGAAGTCAATAGGAGCCTTAATGAGTACGGTCTGATTGACTTTGATGGGACCTAAATGGAAGCATGTTGCAAAGTGTACCAGCTTGATTAAGGGGAAACCTAGGAGGGATGGATGCGGGTTATGTGGGCCGGAAGCACCTGAACCCTTCCATGCTTGCCGCTGCAGTTAAGGTGCGGTCTGTGCGACTTGGCGGCCGTTAGCGTGACAAGGCTGACAGGCTGGCGCGTTCTGAACTTCAGGCCATTTTGATGCGACTCGATGTTCGACCATGTCTTGCGGTAGCAACAAGTCAGGCGTTCCGCACCCCAAAAGAGAGCCGACGCAGCCATGGCTATCTGTCGGTTTTACCAGCAGGGCTACTGCAAGTTTGGAGGTACGTGGACCCAGTCAAGTCCCGTCACTTGCTGCCAATCGGCCACTTCACCCATCATCGACAATGAACCACCACTACTCTAGCTCTCAGGCACTCCTCTACCTAGAGGTATCCAGTCACTTGCTAATTCTCCGAACCTCCAGACTCCTGCCGTTTTGAGCACCCCGGCGCCAATCGGCAACCACAAAGCACCAATCGATTCGGTGCCTTAAGTGGCGGAACATCAAGCGCAATGGGCCGACAACAAGGTCAGAATGGCCGCTCTACACGAACTGACATATCATATCTGACTCGTCCCTTCCAGAACACCCGTATAACCTGTCCAAGGAAGTCATACAGCGCGATCTCTCCGAGGAACGACCAGCATGGATCCTGTCTGCCTACGGCCCTGGCAGAGACGCGCCCGAGCAGCTATTCGGCGGCTACCCACGAGAGCAGAGTCCCGAGGAAATAAGGCTACACTACATGCAAGGGTTGATGGCGGGAAATCCGCAGGCAGCTGTGAGCATGGCCCACGGCGACACGACAATACCCGAGCTGACGCGTGCTAGATAAACGAAATCGACGGCTTGAACCAGACCGCCCAGCAGCAAATACAAGCTGCGCTCGCCAATCTCGATGGCGCAATTCAGTTCGTCGTCGATGCCGGCAACAAGCACCCCAACCGGAGAGATATATGTCAGCAGGGGACGGTGCCAGGCGGCACAACTGGAGAGTTCGCCGTGGGAAAGCCACGGAATCCGGCATTTGGAGGAGGACAGGCGACTGCATTCGGAGCGCCAGCGAACGCCTTCGGAGCACCCAGCCAGCCAGCGAATGCATTCTCTTCGCCTTCACAGCCCTCACAGCCTTCCGCCGGGGGCTTCGGACAGCCGTCGGCTTTGGGTCAGAAGCCAAATCCTTTCGGCACCCCAGCGTTCGGGCAGCCCGCCAAGCCAGCCGCCACTCCGGCATTCGGTCAAGCATCACAGCCAGTAAGCGCATTCGGACAGTCGTCGGCCCTCGGCGCAAAACCGAGTGCCTTTGGCGCACCGGCGTTTGGACAGCCAGCTCAGCCAGCAGCGGCGCCTGCGTTTGGCCAGCCGTCGAGCACACCAGCATTTGGGCAGCCTTCGCAACCGGGGACCGCTTTCGGCCAGTCATCTGGATTGGGCCAAAAGCCCAACCCTTGGGGTGCTCCGGCGGGAGGTTCAACCGCGAGCCCATTTGCCAACACAGCAGCGCAACAGCCAGCGGCACAGAATCCCTTTGGTGCAGCACCTCAACAGCAGCAAAATGCCAGTCCGTTCGGCCAAGCACCTCCCGCCCAACCAGCAGCCAACCCCTTCGGGCAGCAGGCACCAGCCCAGCCAAGCGCCTTTGGTCAGCAGCAACAAGCTCAGTCAAACGCCTTTGGTCAGAAGCAGCCATCCCAACCCAGCCCCTTTGGCCAGCAGCAGCCGGCCCAAGCGAATCCCTTCGGCTCCAAGCCGGCAGCCAACAACGCCATGGACACCTCCTCCACCCCCGCCGCCCAAAACCCCTTTGCCGCCTCAAAGCCAGCAGCCTCCAACCCCTTCGGCTCGGCAGCCCCCGCCTCATCCCCCTTCACCCAACAACCCGCCGTCTCCGCGCCCGCAAACGCACCCACCGGTCCCAGCGCAGCATCTGCGCCGTCGAACCCCTACCCCCCGACCGCCAGCCGCCAACACCCGCCCATAACAGCCTACTCAACCCGCGGGCCCCAAGGCGAACTGACATCCTTTCAAGGCCAGCCGGTAACCTACCAGCTCCCCGTCGGCCGCGGCGGCGAAAACAAGAAGCCGGTGCCCATGGTCCGCAAGCCGGACGGGTCTCTGGCCAAAGTGTGGTTCCCCGACGGAGCGCCGGGCTACACGCCCGATACGGAGGCGGCGGACCAGAGCTTGTATCAGAAGCAGGAGGTGGTGGATAGCTGGAAGACCTTTGTGGCGCATGGACAGTTCGTGGATGGGGTTATGCCTGAGGTGCCGCCGAGGCGGGAGTGGTGTGCTTGGGATTTCTAGGGGTGTCTAGGGTAGAGCAGGGACATGCATTGCAGGCGTTTTGTGGATGGAAGTGTTGGATTGTTTCGTTGATGGATATGGCTGTAAATATATAGCGGAAATGATCGAGTGCTGTTGGAAAGCACGGCGTTGCATCAATGGTACGGGCTACATATGATTTTTGGTCACAGATGGTACGGCGCATTGCGAGTGCTATCAATCACGTTGGCGCGTAATGGCAGCTGGAATCCGTAGTAGTTATCTATCTGCGAGAGACGAGACTAATACTGATACCAACTTGTCCAAATCGGCCGTCGTCTATTACGGCCGATTCGGTTGAGACAGATCTGGTATCTGATCTCTTTTGTCCAACCCCTTGTCGAAATGTCGTAGACAACAGCCATCGGGCATTAGATATGTCGATGGCGCGACTCACGACATTGGCAGCGACACAACCTCCAATCTACCATACGGAAGACGTCAAGTAGCTCGCCACCGTTGACCCATTTCCAACCACGGCTGCACTTAAGCAGCAATGGTGACCTCAACCTCGACGCCGGCCTCGATGTTGACAATGATCTGCTTGACGATCTCGGTAGGGGCGTTCAGGCTGTTTTCGCTCTGTCAGCACTTCTCTCCTTTACATCTCTACAAGAGGGTGGAAACACTCACTCAATGAGACGCTTGTGGATGCGCATCTCGAAGCGGTCCCAGGTCTTGGAACCCTCACCGTTGGGGGTCTTGCGGGTGGTGATCTGGAGGGTGCGGCTGGGCAGGCGGACGGGGCCCTTGACGCGCAGCTCCTTGCTCTTCGCGCGGTCGATCAGCTCACGGCAGACCTTCTCGAGGGCCTGGACCTTGCGGGAGGTCAGGGTGATGCGGATCTTGTGGGTTTTCTGGCGCGGCGCGTGTTAGCAAAACGGTGGTTCCTGTGACGATGCGACAACGGGAGAGGAAAGACATACGGGGGCCTCGCCAAAGTCCTTCTCGGGCTTGTTGTACGACATCTTGACGGTTGTTTGATTTGGAGTCTGGTTAGATAGACTAAGGCACCCTCACGACTTGAACGGTTGTTCGGCTAAGTGATGAAGGCGAGTTGATTGACTTGGTGTTGAAAGGGTCGAAGCTGCGATCACGAACTTTTTTCGTGGGGCAGTGTTAGGGCTGGGGAATTTTCCACGCTTGCGCCACAGTCTGTGGGGAGGCGGTGTGGCTAGTGCGCAAAAGTGTGGCTGATGTGGGGTCACCTTTGCGGATGATTCATCCGGCCAGACGTCACTGCCATTTGTGGACTTTAAGAGTTCTTGGCGCTGTTTGCTCACTTGAGTTTAGAGAACGTCAATCGGACAATGAGATGACAGCTGATTTGTCCTTTTAAAGCCTTGAATTTTCTACACGGTTTTGGGAGCATTTCAGAGCTCTGTACCTTAGCAACAAGCCACTAGAACTATCTTATCGACAAGCATGGCGGCGTCTTTACCCCCCTTTGCGCCGTTTCCCTCGCCAGAGCTCCGAGCTCAGCTCGTGCCCGATGAATGGGCGGCGTGTCTTGATGCATGGGTATCTCTGGCCGAGGGCCATTTGTCTCTTTTAGACTCGCAGCTCTCAGCAAAAGACGAATCAGTCTCGGCCTTTCTGACGACCTTTATGAGAGAGACTGCAGCTGGCGGGGCAGGCATACTGGGCACATCCGAGCGAGCAAGGACGCTGTTGAAGGACTCATTCCTCCTGACTTCCAAACTGCTCCACTCACCCGTGCCGCCCAGCGGCCTGGCACAATGGGACTTCCTAGCAGATCTCAGTAAGGCCTACGGCAAGAAGCGAGCCAGCTCTCTGCTGAACTCCCTCCCCAAGCCAGCTCTAACTCTCCTGGACGCATCGCTCTCCGGTCTGAAGAAGTTCCTCATAAAGAACCTAGACGCGGGACTCAGCGGCGACGTCAAGGCCGTGGAGGAGCGGCTACAGCGAGTCAACCCCCTCATTCACTCGTCGCCGCACGTCGCCTCCTTCTTCCTGGCCGGCAGCGACTTTCTGGATGGTCTGGTCAGCTGCTACAAGATCATGAACCCGCCCCTGCGGAAAGTGATCGTCACAACGACCTACCTCAGTCTGGTGGGACTGATTGAGGGCGAGAGCCCGAAATTCTCCCTGTTGACGGACCTACTGTACTCGCTCAAGGTCGCGGCTGACGCGCACAAGGCCGGGCCTACAAACGCGAACGACTCGCTGGTTGCCGAACTGGTGACTGTCACCCCGTTCCTACAGCAAGTCGAGCACAAGCTGGAATCATCCGGGACAACCACCTCCCGGGCAAAGTCCGTGTTGAAAGACCTGGCATCGTTCCGGAAGGCCGGCGGGATGGCGAGACCAAAACGACTTATCCGACGCAAGGTAGACAAGGGGAAGGGCCGCATGGATCAGGCTATGGTTCAGCAGGACATACATGTTCATCGGATGAGCCAGATCACACAAGTCCAGGATCTATTCCCGGAGCTCGGATCCGGCTTCGTGGCGAAGCTGCTAGACGAGTACAGCGATGATCCCGAGCAAGTCATCGCGCACCTGCTCGACAACTCTCTACCGCCCCACCTCCAGTCTGCTGACCGCAGTGAACAACTGTAAGCATCTCGTCCCCCAATCTATCTTGCACCGATACATACTAACAAGTTCCAGCTCACTATCAACAACCCACCACCCCCACCTCTCTCCGCGGCCAACGCCACCCCAGCTCCCCATCCGCCACACCATCAACGACGAGGACGACATCGCATCCCTAACCCTCGGCACCACACGCCTACACATCGGCAAGCGGCACGCCAAAGCGACCGCCGACACCCTGCTAAAAGACCCCTCCGCCCGCCCGGCCAAGGCGTCCATCCTCGCCGCCCTAGCAGCCTTCGACAGCGACGACGACGAGCGCGACGACACGTACGACGCGGCCGACGTGGGCGGCGCGGTGCTGGACTCTACGAGCGCGGAGGACGTGCCGATCCGGGAGGGCGCCGAGGAGGCGCTCTACCGCGCCTATCTGGCGGACCGCGGGGTCTTCGGGCGGGAGGCGGCGACGAGGCGGGGGGAGGGGAGGAGGGCGCTCAGGGAGGAGACGGGCATGACGGACGAGGCTGTTGAGGGGTGGGGGGTTATGTTTGAGCGGGACGCGGGGGTGAGGAGGCGGTTGGAGATGAGGTTTGGGGAGTGGAAGGGCGCGCAGGCGCAGAGGGAGCTTGTGGGTACTGCTTGGAGGGCGGGCGAGGAGAGTGAGGATGGGGAGGGGAGCGGACCTAGTAGAGGTGGTGGGAGGGGACGGGGTAGGGGAGGCAGGGGTAGAGGGAGGGGGAACGTGGCTGGTCCGACGGGGGATAAGGATACGGAGGCGGCGCGACGGAGGAAGGAGGCTAGCAAGGGGTCGAGAGCGAACCATAGTCGGCGGGACCAGAGGGCGAGGAAGATGGCTCGCGGCGGGTTTCCGGGATGATTGTTACGGGGATTTCCCCTTGTATTAGGCAGGCCGCAACTAAATCAGAACCTGTGTGACATTAATCGTTATGAGGCTGCTGAGGCTTCCGGTTGCTCCTCAACCCGATGTCCCTCAGAACCCCGCAAAACCTTTAACAGTCCCATGTTCTTTTTTGTAAGGGTACCCCTATGGTCATTTGACAGCAAGGTATGGGCCGCCCTTGTCTTTCCGTCGTCCATGTACGCCAAGACTTTCTGACTCCTTGAGCCGTACCGCACAGCCTGTTGGTTTCGCCAATGCTCGGTGGGCCGGTCCGTCCACAGGTCATGCTGCCGCGCCATGGAGGGGGGCATGTCATCATACCTGGCCCGGTAGGTCCGGTCGTCGACGTAGGTGCCCTTGAGGTGGCGCTTGCCGGCCGCCGAGTTGAACTCGCGGCGGCCGTGCAGCACCCGCCAGTTGTCGAAGACGACGCACTCGCCCGCCTGCAGCCTGTGCTCGACCACGTGCTCGGGCCGCTCGATCTCTGCGTGGAACTGCTTGGCGGCCAGGTACCAGTTGGCCATCTTGTGGTGGTCGGTCGGGAACTGTGCCTGGAAGGGCGGCGACCACCAGACGTTGTCGACGAGGGTGGGTGCGGCGTGGCCCTGACCGGCCTTGACGAGGGGCCGCTCGGCGTAGTAGACGTTACCGTTCTTGTTGTAGTGGTATGCGGTCGGTTGCGAAGCCAAGGTCAGGAACGTGTCGTGTCGCTTGGAGGCGATGGTCGCGGCGGCGTAAACGCCGTCGGAGAACAGAGATTCGCCGCCATCGCACTCGTTGGCCAGGCAGTGGAGGAGCTGAATGCGGGGTGGGTCCGGGTAGTAGAGCAGGTCCTGGTGCAGGCCGAGGAACTGGTTCGTGTAGGCGACGTTCTCGGCCTGGGGCTTGGACACGACGTCCCAGGTGCGGCCGTAGAAGGTCTCTTGCAGGGCGCCGATCTGCTCTCCTATGCGCTCGACGGCCTGTTCGTCGCCCTGCGGCACGTCGTGGACGAAGATGAGGCCCTTGCGGGCCAGCACGGCCATGGCGTCCCAGAACTCGCTGCCGCCGGCTATCCAGTCATGGTACGACACGCGACACTCCTGTCGGTCCTTCTCGAAGATCTCGCGGTTCCAGAGGTCGCGCCGGAGGATCTTGTAGAAGCCGTCTTCGATCGTGGGCGGATAGACGGACGTGTGGTCTTGGCCGCCGCTCGCGGGATCGTTGGCCCACACGACGGTCAGGGACCCGTCATCCCCGCGCTCGACACTCCTAACCTCGGGCAGGAAGTCGAGCTGGGTCGTGGCGAAGCTCTTCTGGCCGGAGTGGGGATCGACGCACTTTTCGCAAGAGCAGACGTCGCGGAGCCAGAGATTTGGTCTTTGCTTGAGGATCTGTTCGCTTTGTGCCAGGGTCTCGACTGATACGGGGTCCTTGTGCGTAGGAGCCGGCTTAGCAGTGGACTTGTTGGTGGAGAACTTGTTGGTGGAGGACTTGTTGTTGGAGGACTTGTTGGTGGAGGACTTGTTGGTGGAGGACTTGTTGTTGGAGGACTTGTTGGTGGAGGACTTGTTGGTGGAGGACTTGTTGGTGGCGGACTTGTTGATGGAGGACTTGTTGGTGGCGGACTTGTTGATGGAGGACTTGTTCGTTGTCGGTGCATCGACAGGGGCATCTGCGTTCTGGGTCGATTGGTCGGGCGATGGGCGCCGTCCACGACCAGGGTTATCAATTCTGCAGATGCGAGAGTCTAGAGCAACGGTCGGCTCCTCGGAGGAGGATGGATTGAGGGTGGTGGATTTGGTAGAGCTCGTGACGCCGGTGGCGGAGGATGCAGGGTCTGTATTACTGTACGTCGCTGCGTCAGACGTAGATGAGGTGGAAGAGGTGGACTCGGAGTACAGGCGTCGAGAGACGGGGGACGCAGGAAATGGACGAAGAATTGGTCGAACAGCCGAGGTACGACAGGCGCGTCGAGCTCCCAAGTTGGTGCACCTAGGGAGAGAACCTCTAGCCTCCTTCAAGGGGACAAGGAGAGATTGGCGAAGCATCGCAGAGATTATGAAGGTGCCACTGTATCGCCAATTCGAGTGGCAAGAGGCTGTAAGGTCAATCCTCAATCCAAGTCTTTCGATGTCGGACGATGCCGAGGTCAGCGTCGTTAGAATTAAGGTACCTTACCTTGGAGTTGGAGCATGGTGGGTTGACAAGTGGAGACGGAAACGGGAGCTAGCACCATACCGTATAAACTGGAGAGGTTCCTTTACCCCGGACTTGGACAGGGCAAGAACGCGTTCTGTTGGGCCCATAAATATAGTACTATCCTCTCCCTGTGACGGTCGAGGCGCACTCGTGCAAAAGAAATCGACTGATATGTTTATCGTTCCAGAAATCAAGACTTCGTTCCCAGCCTCATCAAAGCGGGACAAGTTCAGATTGACTGAGGAGCCAACAGTGCGTCTATCACTATCTTCGGCGAGCTATGTGGTGTCAGTCGCATCTCTGCTTCTGAGCATCAACTGCTGCTTCTGAGCATCAATGTGAGATCTTGAGCGTTGCTTTATCATACATGACTGCTCGAATGCGAGCCAACCTCCCTGTGACAAAGGCTGTTTATCACTGTACTTCGAAGCCTCCCCCAATATCCCGAAAGTTTTGTCCTTCACAACGTCGAACTTGTCCTGGGACTCCAGCCTCCCAGATCCACCCCGAGACCTCTCAAGATGGGCGAAATAGTACATCTTGTCAAACCCATTTCGCTCATCTACTCAGTTCCCATGCCCATTTGAACCTCAAATCACTCCATCCACACTTCGAAACAGAACTAGACGAAAACCCTCGCCCTTAGAACCGTCCAATTGTGCATGGGTTCAACCTCCACACCCCATCTTTTGAAATCTCGTGCCACTCCGTTCCAAAGTTCATTCACAAAGTCCAAATTTGCTGATACCAGCCCGCCGACCCATCAACCCATCAACCCATCAACCCATCAACCCATCAACCCAGTACTGAACCCTTATCCTCGGGTTGGCTCCCGTCTTAGCTCCGGTCCTTGCAGCGCAGAGCTGGTGCCAAAACTAGAAACCCATTGTTGGTTTCACTAGGTACCGGCACTTCTGAACCTATCGCGAGAAGCCTCACGTTGAGAGGCTGGCAAGAGGCCTGCATTCTGTGGTCTGATTGAGCGGACTGGATGGATTGGGCGTATATCTCCAGCGCGCCAAAAGCTTGAGTCGGTGTACAAGACGTGCGCCAATTTTTGAGCCTAGAGCCGCCAGAGAGGTACCACAGCAGCCAATAGACGGCCATGGAGCGGATGATGTCGGGCTCGGTAAGTTGGATCGACTGCCGTGAGCTGATGCGACTGTGGAGGGATGCGACGCGAAGCCGAGGGCTTGATAAACTACTAGGGGCGCTAATTTTCCTGGCCGAGAGCGGTAACGAAAGGGAGCAACGAAGGGGTTTAGACGAAGAAGTTGAACCCTCGGGGTGGAAGACCGATGCCCTGCGAAGTCGGCAACTATGGAAGGCTAGTGACGCTGCCAGGGGCATGAGTCATGCTGGAAGGGCCATCTGGCCAGGCCTCAGAGGTTGGGATCGGTTGAGTCGGCATTCTGGTGGCAGAAAGGGCCCATCGCCTGCTGCATGGACATGACGAAGTTGTGTATAGGTGCTGCTCACAGGTCGAAGGTCAGATGCCCCAAGGCCATTGGCACCGTGGAGGCAGCCGAGGATCTCATTGGTGCTTTCCATGTTGCCCATCCAGGCGTTTGCATGACAGACTCGAGCATGCTGAAGTGTCTGTCGCAGGCGGCTACAACCCTGAGGACATCGTCTATCACCTCGTTCCAAGCCGTCCAATGCCACTGTTCAGAGGTACTGCGAGCAGGGGTACTGTGTACATCGAGCTGCTCACAGATTTTAATTAGCAAAACTGTCCGTAGATGCCATGGAGGTACAAACGGTGTAAGCAAACCTTCAGCTGCACTCCAGGGTCTCAACCTTCTCCAACACCGACCCAGATGAAGTCGAAATGATTGGGTGCCCAGCTGGCCCTCCGAGTAACAGGAGGCGTGCTACGCCTTGTCGACCGCCGGATGTAGTTAGAGAATTGCCAGATGCTTGTCATGCCATAACGCGAACTCGATCAACAGATTGCCCCTAGAGTGTTGTATGGCGCTCGAACATGCTCCCCATAGAAAGTCGAGCAGAGGTACGGGGCCGTGTAGGGGGAGGATTGTCTCTGTTGATCTATCCGGAGGGTGTAGGGCCTGCTGACATTTCGCGTACCAAGTCGGGTACTTACTCTTGTACCATTTGCCGGAATGGGAGGTCATCATGACGAAAGCGATTGAGAGACCTACATCCGCGGCCCATCTTCCGAGAGTGTTGCCATGGTACAAGAGGAGAAATACAGCAGGGAGGAAGGTGTGGACCATCCGAAGCCCTATATGTGCAGGGACACACTCAGGCGACATGGACATACAAAGTCTCCCTTCTACTCCACTCCACTTTCCATTCCCTTTTCTGCAACTAGTGTCAAATAATACCTACGGGTACCTATAGGTTTTTCGTACCCACTTACCTACGGTTTTAAAGCCATTGTCTTAGGTACCTACGGGTTTACTATATAGAAGGGTAAGGAAGTAATAAATATCGTAATAAATAGTATATACTTAGGAGAAAGGAAATAGTAATAATAAGTTAATGCGAATATTAGTATTGTAAATAAAACTAGCTTAACGATTAGGCTTTTCTAACTCTCTTTAAATAGTCGTTTATATCGACGTACGATTATAAACTTTTCTTCTATTTACTAATATAAAACTAAATTATAATATAATATAATACTATACCGCTTTTTAAACGTTATATATACGATAAAAAGTCTACTTTTTACCCTTTTTAGTAAGCTTTTTTGTTATACTTAGCTTCGAAAATATTAGTATAGCGTATTTCGATATCTTTTTATTCGTTTTATTAACCTTTATCGGTAAGAAACTCTTTTATATCGTATAAAGTATAGTATCGTAATTAAGATCGTTTATTAGATATTCTAATAAACGATATTTCGCTAAGGTATAAACTAATTGTAAATCCTTTTATATTAATATAACTCGTTTAGTATAAATAGTATAAAAGTTAGCGGCTAAGAGTATTAGTTAGAGTCCGTTTATTATAGCGTTTATTATATATCTACTAAAATATCTACTAGTATTACTTCGGATACCTCTTATAACGTATTAATAGTAGAAGCTTAGAATCGTAAATTTAGCGATATAGTTTAAATAACTTTTCTTATTAGCCGAGCAAATAACGCCTTTGGGATTAGTAGTTCGGTATTTACTTAGTAATACCAAATCTCCCTTAGACTCTTAGCTATAGAAGAAGTTAGCTTAATATCTAAAGTTAAACTAAGTATCTTTATAATTCTATTTAAACTTCGTAACTTTCTTTTTTAATTACGACTTTTTAAACTAAAGTTTAATAGTTATATTAGTACTAAGTATCTTATTTTAAGTCTACTATAGCCGAATAATAGTTTTACGAAGCTATTTTCTAATAAGTTGTTTTCTAGTAGGTTTTATTCCAAAAGTAGATATAAAGGCTTCTTTTAATTTTCTAATATTCTTCGTCTTCGTTTTCTTCTATTAAGTAAGTTAGATTTATTTAGTACGACGTTTATTACGAATATTTACTCGCTTTTTACTCTATAGAACGACTAGAGGGCTTAGAACAACTAAAGGGCTTAGAACAACTAAAAGGCTTAGAACAACTAAAAGGCCTAGAACAACTAAAGGGCCTAGAACAACTAGAGAGCCTAGAACAACTAGAGGGCCTATACTAACGAAGGGTTCGACCAAGGGTCCTAGGATAATTAGTATATTCTAACAAAGATATTAGTTTACGTTTATTATAGCGTTTATTACGAATACTTACCTATAATTAATTATTTAAGTAAAGTAGTAAGTCTTATATCTTAGGCTTAATATTAAGGTTACTTGAGAGACTTAAGTAGGGTAATAGATTTTAATAGATATTAGTTTGCGTTTATTACTACGTTTATTACGTATATTTACTAGTATATTACCTTTTCTCTTAATAAAAAGCTTAATTTAACTTAGTTTAGTAGAAAGTTACTAATAGAGAAGTTAGTTTACGTTTAATATAAGATTTTAGAGTAATATTTACCTCGCTATTACCTTACGTTGAATTATTATAATCGAAATCGAACTTATTTAGGTCGAAAACGTCGTTTATCGCTACGTTATCGATTTCTTATAAGATAAGCCTCTCTATAGTATTTAGTATACGTTTAGTATACGTTTAGTACGACTAGTTAGGATAACTAGCGGCTAGTTAAAATAGTTAAGAGGAAAGTAAAAAGGTAGAAGAAGGCGAATAAGAATAAAATTATAAATATACTCGTTTAAATTTACTTAATCTCGCTTAATTTCGTTTAATTTCGTTTAGCTTTAATTAAATTTAAACTCTTCTTACTTAACTATAAGTTTATAATAAACGTAGTAATAAATACTAAAAGATAACCTATAATGAATTAATAAACTCTTTAGCTAAAACCTTATCTATCGTATTTTAAGAATCTTTTTCCGATACTTTTACCTTAGTTATTATATACGTTTTACTCTAACTTACGGTTATTAGGCTTTAAATTCGATAGTATTCTTCCTTTTTCTAGCCTTTCGTATATCTTTCCTACTTTGACTCTTTATCTTACTAAGCTAGCTATATATAGGTAAGCTAAGGGTATTACTATTATAGTTAAAACTCTTATCGCTATTATTCTACGAAAATATTAGACTTTGAGTAGCTAATTATTACGACTTTTAGCGTACCTTTCGATTTATACTTTCGATAGTATTACCTTAGCTACTCTTATTATCTCTATCTTTATCTTTTTAAAAAGAATCTCCTTAAGCCTAATTTGACTCTTTTTTACTAAGGTTACGAGGTAGAGTAGGTAAACGAGGTCGGTGATTATATCTTATCTTAACTCTTATTTACTACGTCTATTGACTTCCTTTTAGCAAAGAGTCTAACTTAATAGTAATTATCGATAACTTTAGTATAACGTCTAATTCGTTTATAAAATATATAGTAAAATACTCGTTAAATATTTTAATCTACTCTTCGATCTTTTCGTACTCTTTCTTTTTCCTTAGACTTATATATAAGTTAGTCAAGTATATATTATTAGCCTTATCGCTATTAAAGCCCCGTTCTAAGCTTTATCGCTCTTTTTGTAAAAAATAGATTTGAAAGATTATCTTAATATTCTTTAATATTATATTCTCTTACTATTTAGAAAATAAAGCGCTAGCTTTACTAAAGACGTATTCGATAAACGTAAATATAAGGTTAATAGCTAAGTAAAACTATATAACTAATAAGAGGTTTAGAAACCCTTAGTAATTTCTTTTCTACTAACTAAAAGTATTTCGATAATTACTTAATATTATAAAAAAGGGATTAGTACTTAATATAAAACGTAATAAATAACGTAATAAACGGACTCGAATATAATAAAATAGTAATAAGTACTTACTTTATTATAGGAAATATACTACTTCTTCTTTTACCTCTTTATCGACCTAATAGGCTATTATACGTTTAAGATAGCGTTAACTTAGACTAGAGTTTATAAGCCGTTCCGCTAGACTCTCGTATAAACTTAGCTCTTCTTCCCTAGTAGTTATAAGTTAGGCGGTACGAATACGTTTATACTTTATTTCTAATTTCCGCTTAGTAGTTCTTCTATTCGTATCGATACTCTTAGTTATACCGATAATATTAAGATCTTACTACTATATCCTTTAGCTATCGATTCGGCTCGATAGCTCTAATAGAATAGTAACTATAAGTAGATCGCGGATTTTACTATACTTTTCGCTATACTATTTAAGTTTAATAGTTATCGTAGATAACGTTATAAGGAATTTATTAACTTATAGTTCTTAGTTCTATAATATAAGAGATATAAATCTTTTAATAAACTTCGTAAATAACTTTTAAATAAAGACGATACTTTATAGTAACATAGGAAAATAAAAGACTCGTTCGTACTTATAAAGGTTTATAAGATAAACTTTTACCTTAGTATAATCGATTATCAAAGTAAAGCGAGCCTAACTCTTTTTAGAAATACGGAGTTATAGGAGAAATTATATAAGTAATCGATTAGCTTTTTTATAGTCTAATTTATACGTCGAGATAAACTTATTAAACGAAGCTCGGAGTTTATATATACGTAAGACTATAATAGTAGTTAAGCTCTAACGCGTTTATATATCTCAAGTTAGATATAAATAGCTATTATTCTAAGACTTATTATTAAATATATCTTAGTAAGTCTTAAAATATTTAAATCTTCGATTAGATCCTTCGATAATATTAATAACGAGTTATACTTAAATTTTACGTTAATTAATTATATTTATTATAGCGTTTATTACGTTCTTTTAGATTGTAATTATACCTTAAAGATTAAGTATTATATCGTCTCTTTAAAAGTAATCTTTCGAAGCTTTTTTACCTTATTTCTCTTTCTATACTTATTAAGCTACGACTTTATTTATATTAGTTTAACATTAAATATATTCTAAAACGCCTTATTTATTAACTAAAGAACGTATACTAAGTAAAGTATTTATATTAGTCTCTTTTATAAGTTTAAGAGGTTATAAACTTTAAACGATTTGAAGTTACTACCGTTATCCGTAGTAATAACGAAGATACGATCTTTTAAGTAATACTTCTATATAGTTATAGTAGTTAGTTTTGCTATCGTAGTAGAGTTAGAAGAGTCGTTATATATAGTAAAGGCTAAGGGAACTTATCTAATTTGTTAATCTTTATTAATAAACTATACTAATACGCCCTAAAGGGACTAATAGTTATCTCTTATTAACTATTTATCTACGATTAACGATACTTTTGAGTTTAGTAGTATTTGGGCGAAAATAGAGGTAACTTATTAGTTGTAATACGCCTTAGCTTTTCTACGTAATATTCTTAAGCTCGGTAGTTACGTTAAAAGAAAGATATCTTCGAAGAACTTTTAAAAGACGAAATTATATATTACCTAAAACGGAATACGAATAGTAATTAGAAAAAGTACTAGTCGAAAGTTAAATTTAATAGTTCTTTATTAGTATATTTTAGTCTACTATATCTATAAATAATATAAGTATTCGTATTTTATTAAGTATTTATTACGCTATTTATTACGCGACTTATTAGAAATATCTTCTTAGTTTAAGTTCTAGTTTCTATTCTCTTAATAGTAATTATTTCTACGCCTCTAGGTATATAAGACTCCTAGCTACGTTATATAGAATAATACGCTATACTTAAATACTTAGATATCGAAGATATTTTCTACCTTTTGATATTTAAGTAGTTTAAGCTTTTCTTATATAATTTACAAATTACTTATAACTTCTTATTCTTCTCTTTTATACTTTATTAGAAGTTGTACTAAATATATACCTTTTGTCGTATTTTATTAAACTAAGTAGCTACCTTCTTCTAAATAAGTATAAGAAAGTATTTCTATACCTATAAGGTAGATAGGAACTAATCTATAAAACTATTAGTAACTTCTTAAGTATATAGCTTAATATAGTTATTTAATATATTATCTTTAAAGTCGAATACTAATAGCCGATTAATTAGATAATCGTTGAAGCTCTTTATAATATAGTTATTAACTATCGACGATTACGAAGTAAGCGATTCTACTTTTGAAGAAAGGCTTTAGCTTTTAAGAGAGCTTTAACGAAACGGATCGAAGCTTTATAAGTCTATCGTCGTATTTATAAAATAGAAATTAAGGAAGTATAAGACGTATAGTAACCTAAGATAGTTATTACTACGTTTATTATAATTTAAGAGATTCTTATTTATTCTAATATTTAAACTTTTAAAGGTACTAAAGTAAAGTTACTTTATATAGAAAATCTAACTTCCTCTTTTTACTTTTCCTATTATATAATAATTCTCGACTTTTAAAAGAGTAGTTAAGATCGAATATTTTTTCTACGATATCCTAACTTCTCGTTACTATAGGTTCTATTTAAAGGAGAGTTACGCTACTCTTTTTAAGGGATAATGAAATTCTAGAAATACTACTTATAATACGAGAGTAAGAATAACGGAAAGCGATTAAAAAGATTTGTAAAATAGCGTTAAAAAGTTACATCGTTCGAAGTAATAGACCTTTAGAAATTATATATAAGGTCTAGCTTTTAAGTACTCTATTTGAAGTACTAACTCCTAATTAATTACTACTATTATCCCTTTATATAAGTTTCTTAGTTCTCTAAGCTAATATTAGCGAAGGTGATAATATATAGGCTAATAAGCTTATAAAGAGCTTATAAAACTTAGGCGAAACTATAGAAGGTAACGAGGTATTTTCGAAATCTAGTAGCGAAGTCTATAGAGGAGCTAATAACTATTTAACCCTAAGTTAGACTAATATAAAGGTATTGGAAAGTTTAAAGCTATTGAGAAAAGATAAGGATAGAACTAAAGATATTATAGAAACGATAAACGCTTAGAAGCGTCGAATAATAAAGGTTACTTAGAAGATAAGTATTAGTAAAGGAATACGATTAAAGAAAAGTAGTAAAATACTACGATAAGAATACTAGTTGAAAGTTCTAAAGATATAGTCGCGTATTATTATATAGAAAGAAAGTAGGAATAAGCCTATTAAAAGGCGATTTCGGTAAAGTAGTAAGTATTTACTACCTTATTTATTACGCTTTTAGAGGCTAACTTTATTAGTTTATACTTTACGTAAAATTTAGCGAATATAAAAAACTTATACCTTTTATATTCTATTTAGCCCTTTCTAACGTATTATTAAGGAGATTATTATCTAAGAATTAGGTTATATAGACTTTTGTTATTAGAAATTCGTAATTAAAGTTTTATAAGAAGTATCGAAAGCTTATCTTATCTCTTTATTTAAGTATAAGTCCCTCTATTTATATTTAATTAGGCTTAGTAACTAACTAAACGTTAGTAGTAAATCTCTATATAATTTATACTAAGAGAGTTACTTTATAAGTTTTAGATATTTATTTAGTAAAAGAAATAGTATAAAGGGTTATCGGAAGCGAGTTCTAATTTATAGTATCTTTGGAGGCGTTTACTACGGCGTTTATTACTATTCGTATTATATAGATTTTCGGGAAAAAGTCTTAGTTATATATTTCTAAAGGCGTTTAATACGACGTTTATTACTACTCCCGTTATATAAATATAGAATTTCTCGTTATACTATAAGAAATTAATATATTATAAGTCTTTAGGTTATTTACTCTTATTCTATTTTATATTAATATATTACTAGTCTTTAACTCGTTTGCTTTTAATTTATTATATCCGCGTTTATTATAGCTAACTAAATAGCCTTACGTATATCCTCTTCCTTTTTAAAGAAAAAGGAAGTAAATAGGAACTTTAATAGTTCCTTAATCTTTAAAGTAGTTTTCTTATAGAACTCCTTAGGTAAGAGGCCTTTTATCTTTAGCCTTATTAATAATTGAAAACTTTTCCGATATTACTTAAGGGTAAGGCTAGAAACGATAATTAGATTATCGCTATAAAGAGTTAGTAAATCTTCCTAATTATTAACTAAGTTAAGGAAATTCGTCTAAGCTCGGTGTTTTATAATACTTCGTACGCCTTAGCCTATTATTTTACGTATTTAGGCGCGATACGTAAAAATCTTCGACGTTAATATTCGAATTCGCCGGTTAAAGAAAGTCTTAATAATAGTTATTCTTATAGTTAATCTATAGTAAATTCTAACTCGAGTACGACTAATAAGAACGTTAGATTAAATAACGTTTATTATAACGTTTATTACGCTTACTTTTTATTACGATTAATCTACTTCTTTTCTTTCTTCGTAAATCTACTATACTAATAGTTGTATATATCTACTATATATCGAATAGCCGTTAGCTTTCTTATAGATAGAAACTCTAGCGGTTGTAAAGCTAACTTTAGTAGGAGTTGAGTAATTAGTACTATTATACTACTAATTATATCGTAGACCCTTTAAGTATTTACTATATAAAACTTCGTAGTAAGGAATTCTCTAAAGGTTAATAGTATATATAAGCTATACTACTATTAGCAAATCCCAAATATTAGTAGTATTTTTATAATAAATATACCTAAGGTTAAGAAATAACGCTTAATAATAGTACTTTATCTTTATTATATTAAAGTCTAATTCCTTATATTAACGTATAATATCTACGAAGATTACCTATTAAGTAGACTTATAGTAATAATAATAAAGCTTAATAAATATACTTATATACTTCGTCTCTTATATCGTATACTACTAGTTTAGTATCTACGACTTCGTATCTTAGATAATATAAGTATTAGTTTTTTATAAGCGTAATAAACGTTATAATAAATAATTAACGTATTTTTACTTAAAACTCTTATTTATATTCTTTTAAGAAACTAAGATATACTTATTCTTATTACCTTTTTTATATTATTATCCTTATAAGTAATATAATACTTTATACCTTAGATAATATAATCTTTATATTATTCTACTTAAATATATATATTACTATAATTACCTATTACGTTAGCGAATCTTTAACGTTAAAGTACTTAGTACCTACGAAAAGGGTATTAATAAGCTAATTAGTTATATCTTAATAGATAAGCTTATCCTCTTTATCTTTTTTTAGTATAAAAGCGTTGTACTTTATAGAATTTATTTTGAACTACTTCTTATTAGTTATATCTTCCTAACTTTCTTCGATAGAAGATATAATAATTCCTAACTAAGTTACAATTTAGTCTAAATAGTTATCTTTACTTCGATTATTTCGATTATTAATATCGTATTGTATTTATTACGTTATTTATTACGTATTATATAAAATAACTTATACTTTAGATATCGCCTTAGCTTTTACGTTTTTTAGAATCTCTTCTTAGCGCTTTAGGATAGTCTCCTAATACTCCTTCGTTTTTTTTACCTTTACTTTTACTTTAAAGATAATAGCGTTGAGATAATTTCTAGCGTTAAAGACTTCTTTATCTAAACCCTTTAGACTTATTTATATCCACCGAATTCGAATAGTATTCTTATTCGTAGATAGCTCTTCGTTCGCTTTTCGCTTAGGTATCGTAAATAGTAGATTTAAGGTAATAATAGGCTAGTTAGTTACATAGTATAGCGGTTTAGTAATATATAAGTATAATTATAAGTATAAAGTTAGGAGAAAAAAAAAAGTATAATAGAAACGTATTAATTACTAGAAAAGTAAGTCTTACGCGCTATTAGTTATAGTTCGGCTAACCTAAACTAATACTAACCGTATTCGTTTTAGCGAAATCTTATTCTAAGTATAATCTTATATCTTTAAACGTAATAAATAGTATAATAAATATATATTAAATACTAAATTTCCAACTAAGTTCTACTTAGATATATTAGTATTTTCCTAATAGTATTTTATATATTTTATTATCTTATTAAAAGTATTTACATCGTTTATTATAATTATATTGCCTACTTATAAGTATTTATAGGTATTTTATACCTATAACCCATTAGGTACCTATGGGTACCTATGGGTGAGTAATATTTGTCATTATCTACAACTGTCTGCAATACAATATAGCAACTTCCTCTTCACCAGCATCAGCACTTTCCAACATCAAATTTGCCAACATCAGCAAGCACTTCCCAGCATCAACCCTTGCCTTTATCATAGCAGCTGCAATGTTCACCGACAACAAATTTCATCGACAATGCGACTCGGATATCGATCTTGACCAAACCCAATCGAACTGTACTAGCGGAACAATCAAGTACACCAAACAAGATTTCAAAGAAATCCTCTGCCAGATGATCACGATTTGCATTACTATGAGCGCCATCGACCTCTTTCGAGAAGGATTTACTCTGGATTTCTGGGCCGTTCACAGCAGTCCGTCAACGGCCTGGGCTGTCATGCCACTACTCGCATACTCCTTCCTACCATTGGGAGGGCTATTCTCCATCCCCTGCGAGGTCTTTCTCATATGGCCAACCGTGCTCGGCATTACACACCAATACGGCACCACAGTTCTGGATTGGTTCTACAACCAACCCCCGTCACACCCATGGCAATTCTGGCAGGCCCCCCTGATGTGGTTCACCCTATTGGCTGGCTCCGACAGGCTCTACTAAAAAAGGCGGGATGAGCCGGACGAGGAGGACTTTCGTACGAGCTCGGACAATGCCCAGTGGTGGTTCTGTATTCCAGTTTTTTCTTGGGTTATCATTCCTTGCTTCCAAAATCTCGCCGACGAAGCAGACTGGCTATGGTACGTCGTCCGTCTGCTGGTCCTGCTGATTTACGTCTGGGCATATTTTGAAGTCTCGGTAATCTTACGGAAGGGGGTAATCCAACCTGCCGTGTCTTATTTCACATCACGCCGGGTATCCAGGTGGAGTTGGCTTCCCGAGAATGGCGCCGAGGGAAATTTCGAGCCTGTTGGGAGCAAGATCCTCGCAGGCTGGGTGCTGGTCATGCCCTTCGTACTGACGGTGCTTATGGGAATTTGGCCGCCTGTATGAATCGTGGGGTGCGACTCGGTGGACAAGAGCTGAAAGTAGGTACCCAACTGAGGAGGCGGTGGATACAAACACATGACGAGGCCAGGGACGTTGTCGACGGCTGGACCGAGCTTGAGCTTTGCAAAGGTGGGAGGAACAACGAAGGACGGGAGGACGGGAGCTAGCGTTATATCAGAAGCAAGAGACAGGCACGGTAGAGATATATACCTCTCTGTAGTCCACCCTGGATGAATGATCTTAAGGTAGTTAACAACCTGGAACATCGCTCAAGCCATGTTAATGGACTCGAGTGTTGTTGGATGGAACGGCGCGGGCCGTCCCGTGCCGCGTCCCCATATAACTTCAACCCTAACCCTTTCTACAAAAATCAGTACACGTGTAACATAGTAAGGTAGTCAAGTTGCTGACGCCATCAACATTCAGTTCGCCGTGGGGTAACGTGGTGGGTTTGCGAAGGGATATGGTATACTAGTTGGGAAAGAACTTCGCGAATCGCACACACGGCTAAACCGGCACATACCGCAGCAGGGCTAGACGGCATCTTTGAGTAGTCCCTGATGTGACATAGCAGCCGAACCGAGAAAGAAAGGAATCGAGCAACCAGTCGGATCCATTGCGTTTCCATCCTCCTAACGTAGCAGTCAAAGCCGTGAGTCAAGGAGTCGAGGACTCAACAAGCCTCACGGCGGCCGTTTCGTGCATCACGCTTCATGCTCCGTGCTCGTAACCTCTGAGCAGGTTTACGCTCCAAGGGGGTGGTGGAGGGGCAAGCTGGCAACACAAGCAATGCCAAGCAAACTCGACACTTCCGGCCCGCACGCTGCACCATTCGGGACTCTGGAGCCGCTAGCAGTAGTTCCTGCCTCCAGATTCCTTCACCCCGGACTTGGACCCCTCGCATCTCATCGAATAACAACCTTCCACAGTCTGTCCTCGTTACAAAAAGCAGGCCGATATTCCAAAGTTGGTTGATACCACCATCAGCGCCGAGTCGGCTAAGGGAAGCATAAAAAAATGCAAGTAAAAGAGATCAAAACAAACGTACAACATCAGGGATTCCCCGGTGGTCACCCACCCGAGTACTAGTCTGACGATTACTGGCTTATCTATGGGAGAGCGGACGGGATCCCGAGTTTTCCAGTATCTATGGTCGTACGTGAAAGAATGTGCTGCCTGAAAGGGTTTTATGCGCATGCACCTAATGCAACGCCTGCAACGCCTGGATTCTGGCCGCGGACATTGCCAGCATCCTCTCATCTCTCCTGCGCGAGCGTTCCTCGCTTGCGGTCGCGTCGAGTGCGACGAAGCTAGACGCTCCCGGCTTCCGCACGGGGGGTCTCGTGTGCCGGGAAACCCACTGCTTCTCGTCGCCGATCCCTAGCGGCCCAGACCCGAAGTCCACGACAACCAGCTTGGTCTCGGTCGGCCACGGCTTGTTACCCTGGACCTTGCCCAGCACGTCCAGAAGCGTCTCGCGCATGTCCATCAGCCAGGGGTGCACGGCCGAGACATACTCATGCACCGTGAGGAACGCGCCGCTGGTCGTCACCACGAGCTGCGTCTCCTTGGCCCGGGGCCGCTTCTGCCCGTTGCACTCCTGCAGGTATTTGCGCGAGAGCGCGGCGTTGGCGTCGTCGGCGTCGTCAATATCGGGGTTGCGGCCCCAGCGTTCCGGATGCCGGGCGTCGTCGGCATCATAGCAGTCGTAATGCAGGTCGACCCACAGCAGCTCCCAATCGTCGATACAACCGACCCTGACGGTGACGGACGACACCTCGGGCTCCATCAAGGACTCCCGTGACACGGGGTGCCAGCTCGGCGCGCCGTCGAGCGCGGGACGAAAGTAGGGCTCCATGACCGTGCCTGGCTCGTACCACCGGTCGGGAGCGACCTGGATGGAGTTCTCGAGCGGCCCGTTGAGGGTCCAGAAAAGTCGCTTGCCAGCTAGGGATACATCTCGCCGACTCGGACTCCCCTCGATGCTGTCGACGGGCTGGTCGGCCGTGTCCATTGTCTCTAGTGTGGCGTGAGAGGTGCGAAGATGGGCGAAGGTATGTACCATCTGCTACCTTAGTTGTAACAGTGCTTCCCAGCCCCGCACTTTAGGATAACCAACAACCACGACAACCTGCAGGGTTCTTGTCCCCCCCCTCTCTTGGCGCCGCTCAACAATGGTACCTTAGGTCTCACGGCCTCTTGCTTAAGGGGTAATGTTGATATCAGAAGGGCGCGTTGGAGACAGCACCCAACTCGGTCAATTTGCTCCATAAGAGGAAGTGCATAGCCTTCATGAGAATTGCCATCCTTAAGATTTGGTGACGATCCCCACAGTGGTACGAAGTAGCAGAAGGTACATCTTTCATAGCGACTGAACCATAGTCCGTACGTCTCTGTGGTGACCTCTGACGCACTGCTTGGGCTGCCAGTTGAACGCCGATTAGAGCTGAAATGGAAAGTCAAACCCACCATCATGCGCAAGTCCATCCCACCGGGGCAGTGCATCCAATAACGCCGGTTAACAAGCTTCTGTTCTCGGCTGCAAATATGGCCATGGTATGAACTCATCTCATGCGCTGGTGGCAGTAGATGCCAGGGACAGCAGCCGGAGACCAGCTACGAGTCGATGGATGAATCAATCGCAGAAGAGTGTTCCCAGCAACGCCGTGGCCGTGCGGCAACAATGACGGGCGTAGTTAAGCCGACTCCGGCCCCCGTCACAGATCCAAATGCTCAATCTTCGCGTCCGTCGGGCCCAATGATGCCCCTTCCAGATAGAGCTTGTCAAGCAGCTCTTCAGCAGCTTCGCGGGTGATCTTCAACTTCAGCCAATGCTGATCCGTCCTACTGGCGTCAAACACCCACGTGTTCGATCCATTAGCATGGACATGGTTGAACCCAAACTCGTTGGCGTACTCGAAGCTTTCATCCAGGCCGTGCATGGCATACAACATGGTCAAGGGGTCCCAGGAAGACCGCGAATTGTTATAGGTGTACCATAGATACGCAGACATGACGGGATCCGACGACGGGCCTTCTCTCATGAACCGACTGCCGGAGGTGACGTTGAGGCCCATGCTGTAGCCAGAGAATGTCATGCGTCCCGGCCAGTTGTTGATGACGTGCGCCGTGCGCAGGGGGTTGTCGCCCCAGAAGTTGAACTCGTGCCCCGAGGGATAGTCTCCGCCCATGACGACCAGCTCGGAGACTTTGGCAGCAATTAGTTCCGGGCCGGTGAGGTCGGAGTATTCGTCGGCAGTGGAGTTGAGTAGACCAGAGAGCTAGAGTGGTTCAGTTATTAGGGGGCAGCCACGTGTTTCTTCCCAACAAGCTGCTGCTTACATTCTCGAAGAAGCCAATGGATGCTATCGTTACGCTGTCGTTATGCGCTTCGGCCAGACACCTGCGGTACAGTTGGACAGGATCCCATGCATCTTCTGCATGGCCCCACAGCAGACTGCCACCGGAGAAGTGATAGGCAACCTTGCTCGCAAACTCGCCGAGGTTGTACGACCACGAGTCGATAAATGTGGCGTTGGTCAAGGGCCGCCTCGCTCCGATAGACACGTCGGCATGTCCATAGTGGGCGAGGAAGGCCGATGCCGCCAGCACCGAGTACGAAGACGGGTAATTAACGTTGACTCCCAGCAGGTTCACAGAAGGGGAGGTGGCTGCGAGGAGCAAAGCTCCTGCGTCACTGTTGCTTCTGTCAGCGCTTCCTCTGCGCGTGTCAAGTGGAGTTCGGGGTTGTGCTCTTACTCGACGTCGCTGAACAGGTCTGTGTCGATGATCAGGTTCTTGGTACGGACGGATAAGGGTAGGTACCTCCCCGGCAGAAGGCCCGTGCCCAGGATCAGCTGCGCAAAGATGCCGAAGAGCTGCATCAGCATCTTCCTGACTCGTTGAGTCGAGACGTTGGGGACTGCTGGAGTATCGTGGACGGATCACCGTGTTGTGTAGCTTCAAGTTGTGACTGCTTGCTCATGGTTAAAACAGTGGCCAAAAGAAACGTAGGAATCAACGGTAATAGGTAGATTATATTATTATTAAGGTTAACCCTCTAGTAAACTAAGGAAATCTAGCTAAGTAAGTAAAATAGTTATATATCTATTTTCTACTATCTTAGGATCCTACCTTTTCTATAATCTACTAACCCTAATAGCGTCCATCGACTATACGCTTATATATTACCCAAAAACGCTAAACGTACTACTTCAAATACTTCTACCTTATAGTTTATCCTATAGCTATACTTCTTTATCAAAGTTGGTATATAAATCTAATCGATTCGTACCCTTATACTAACTCTTAATAGCTAATAATTCTCCTTATACGTCTAATTCCCTAAATAAGTTATAATTATTAACTATAACTCTCAATTTTACCTATTCTAAATCCGTTATCTATAATTTTTACAACTTATAGAGTTTTAGATTAAATATATAAATCTTACGAATCTTTCCTATTCTTATAACTAGTTATACGAAGTATAAGATTAGCGAAGCTACCTTAACAACTTTATAAAGCTTTTTCTAACTTAAGTAAAACTTTGATTTATCTTCGCCGTATTTATCTCTATGCTTCTAAACCTATATATTAGCCGAGAACACCTCCTTTAACTATACTTACGATTTCGAAACGGTATTCGTATAAGTTTCGTAGCGTATTATTAAAGTTGCCCTAATCTTATTTCTCTAATCTATATATACTAAAGCTATTGTACCCTAAACGACTTATTTATTATTATTATTATTCTCAAAAGCCTTAATTTAAGCTTTAATGAAATCTAGTAAGTTTATTTCGTCGATAATTCGAATATATACTAAGTTAAATCCTAAAAAGATCTTAGCTAAAGTTACGCCGAATACGAATAAGTACTATATATTAATATTAACGACGATCTTTGGAAAAGCTAAATACTACTCTTCTAATATTTCCCTTTAACGTATTAACGCCTAGTTCTATAACTACTATTTAATTATCTTAACTATATATTCCGAAAGACTTATAAATAAGAGGTACGATACTAATCTAAAAGTTATTATAGCGCCGTAGTTCTTAAATATAGAGTATATTACTATATTTTAGAAATACGACTCGTTATCGGAGTATATTTATCTCAACTATCTAATAACAAAGGACTATCGTCGTAACTAAGTACTAATTACTATAAACCTTATAGCTTCGGATAATACCTCTACGAATATAAAATAAAAGAAATAGTCGATAGCGATAAATATATATATTTTAACTTATCTTTAGCTAATAAGTTTAAAGGCCTAATAAAATCTATACTAACCAACGATATTAGTTCGAAGGTAATAATAATCGCAAATAGTATCCGATATAAACGATCTCTAATTTACGTACAAATCGAGTATTTACGATACTATATACGTATATCGGCATAGTAAATAAGCTACTAATACTGCTTATAGAGTTCTCTTAATATAATCTTAAAAGTATAGTAACCGTAACTATCGTATAACTATTACAAAATAAAAACTTAGTCTTCTAAGTTAATATATTAGGCTAGCGATTTATTAATCTCTATAAATAATAGCTACTCGCTAATAATCTAATACCTTAAGATTTATTTCTTTACTCGACGAACCTTATTCCGTAGTATTCCTACTAATATCTAGTTACCTATTATTAGAAATCTAATAATATCTTTATACTACTCGGTATAGCTACTAATAAGTAACTTAGCCTCGAGTATATTATAGAATTTCTTATTAGCGGGTAGTATAAAAAGAAGTATAATATCTAATTTAAAGTTTATAACTTAGAGGCTAATATTAAAAGGGGTTAGGCCTATCTTTTTAACTATCGACGATATAGTAACGAGGTAATATTATATATATCGAAGATATATAGTAACCGCTAATTAGTCTTCTAAACGACTTCGCTATATAAGTTGGCGTATAAGGTATTCGTACGGCTATATATCGAATTCTAATCTTAGAAGAGTTTCTAAGTCGTAAGTAGATTCTATCTAAAGGTTATTCTACAAACGTAATATCTTATCGGCTAATATTATTATTTTTTCTATATTCGGTTTATAGTATAAACGAATATTAAAGGAATTTATCGTCTTAATTTATTTTATAATCTTCGAATACGTTTCGGAGAAGTTAGCTATAGTCTAAATAACCGAAAGATAGTCTATATAAATTCGAATAGAGTATCTACTCTTACGTAATATCTACGCGTATTCTATAAGCGTACGTATAATAGCTAAAGTCTTACGTTTTAGAGTTAAATACTATCTCTTTACGTCGAATAATCGGAATAATATAAATATAACGATTTCGACCTTATCGAAATATTTCTTCGTATCGTAAACTTCTTTTAGAACTATATTACTAAGGTAGAATAAGATTACCCTAGTACTTATTTTACTCGTATTTATCGTAAAGTAAAATTACTTATCGTACTAAAGTCCGTAGTAGCCGATCTTCGTAATCGTTTTATAGATTTAAGTTATCGTCTAATCCTAATCCTACGTCTACGTCGGATTATCGTACCTCTTCTATTCCATTTATACCGATAATCGCCTTATAACTATAGTCTTCGCTACTTATTCCCAAAATACTTTCTTAATCGTAAAAACGAGTTCGATATATCTTAGTATAAAACGTCTAAGAAAAGAAGTTAGATAAAGCAAAGTCTACGCTTTTTTCTACATCGTAAGCGATAACGTAGCTTATATCTCGGCTTAATATTAAAAACGCTTTCGATATTTATTAATAGGAAAAACGCGCCCGTCCTTTAGTATAAAGCTAACTACGTCTAATATCGAAGTAAAGAAACTAGATTTCTTACCCGCTAAGAGAATAGACCTAAATACTACTTTCGGAAAGTATTACTCGTATAGAAAACGAAACCCTTCTTCGAACGATTAAAATACTATATAATAATTATCTACGTATAATACTAAGCTAACGCCTAAATCTTCCGTGTATCCGAAAATAGATAGATATATCTACGGTATACGATTCGGATTCGTATCCTTACCGAAGAGGAAGAACTTAAAGGCTAAGTCTTCTAGCCTTACGTAAATTAATATAGAGTTTTTCAAACCTATTACTATTCGTTAGTATATATATATACTATTTAACGTTCTAAAAGTAGTAAAATATTTATAAGGAAGATATATAAGTATACCCTAATACCCTTATAATATATCTATAGAAGCGTAGTATACTAGACGATTATATATAAATATATCAAAGTCTAACTTAATATCGTATACTAAGTATTAGCTCTTAATTATTTCTAAATCAACTAGGCAGAAGTTATATATTATCCAAAGGTCTTTAATAAGCCTTCGATAAATCTAAATTATATTAGCTACCTATATATCCTACGTAAAATCGTAACCTTTAATAATCTTAGCTAAAGCTATTAATAGGAACAAATACTTAGTATAATCGGCTTATATAAAAGTATACCGATATTACCGTATTTGAAAAGGTTTCGCTCCTTCCTAAAGAAAAATCTTATAGTCTACCAAAGAAGTAAGTACTATATCGTTGAGAGTCTTTACGAATTAGTCCTTCTACGTATATAATATTCAACGAATATTAAGAAGATACGATACTAATACTATATCTCTAATAGAAATTCCTAAAGATATAAACTATATATCTATAATGTCTTAGCTATCGATTATAATACTACGCTATTAGAGGTAAAATAGGATTTCAAAGGGGTCCCTCTTTAAATCTAAAATCTCTATATAAATTAGTTTAATATCTATATTAAGCTCGTAGCGGATTATATTACTATTATCCTAAGTCTTATCGTAGTTCGAATTTTTCGCTAAGTTTATTTTTTTCGTAAAACTTAAGTTAACTATATTATCTAATACTATAGTACCTAGCAACTACTCTAAGATATCTCCGCTAATCGCCTATATTTCTAAGAAGTATTTAGGCAAGTCTTTCGTATTTAATATTACTATTAGTAATATCATATAAACTCTAATCGTAAGGCTAATCTTAAGTACCTAGTTATCCGTCGTAGTACTAAGGCGTTTCGTCCTACGTTTATCGTAGTAATTTGAATTTGTATCGTAGTTGTTCGTTTATATATCGTAGCTCGAGCCTAAGCCGTTGAACTTTAACAAATCTAACACGTTAGCTCCTTTTTCTCCTATTAGTCGTACTTCGCTACTATCTATAGTACTTAGCGTATCGTATATTAATATATCGTAGTTATCTTCGTACTCGCGATACTTAGCTTCTCTAAAACTCTCCCACTTTATTCTACCGAGCTACTAAGATACCCGATCTAATATTAACTTATCGTACTCTACAACTAAGTCTAGCTTTCTAACCTATAATATTTAACTCTAGATCCAAAGGTCCTACAATTATAATAAGTTCTACGGCTATATTAACTTATATCGTAAAGTAATATTCTATCGAGGCTAATAATCGTATTCCATAAAGATAGTAGCTACGTAGTTAAAACTATCTATCGTAATTAATAAATAAGGTAGAAAATCTTAAAGCTTCTAATTAAGCTAAGTAAATCGGTAAGAATTAATAGCTAAGTTTAGCGCTCGTAACACCGATATAGCTAGTTAGAAAGTCGTATTAGAGTAAATCGACGGTATAGTTGTAAGTAAAAGGTAAATCGATAGTATAGTTAAGGGTAAAAGTAAATAAAAGTTAAAGTTCTATAGTAAGTTAATAACTTCGAAGTACTCCGCCAAAGACTTAGTTTTACTTCCTATTTCTAATCCTAAACGGTATATCGGCGAAACGGTCGCCAAATATATCGTAGTATTATATTTAAAGGAATATCTCAAAGATAAAAGGCCGTTTAAATAGTATAAGCGAATATAGATATATTCTTAGTTAGTCCTATAGGTCTACGGTCTTAGAATTAATATATAAACCTTATAACTATTATTCAACTACTTATCCTCTTTCGTATCCTAAATCGTACTCTCCTTATAGCTTAGGATTATCCTTTTGAGTAGAAGAAATTCTCTACGATCTTAGCTACTTCTAATACTATTATAAGTTTACGAATCTCTACGAAATAATCGATAGTTCCTATATTTACGTTTATATTGGTATTTATCAACGAAGCTAAAATAAAGAGTTTTACCTTAGCTAATACGATAGCGACTATCTTTTCGTAACTATTCCGCCTTCGTATAATAACTATATCTAATTCCTAATCCTACTTCGTACGTATATACTTATATTATACTTAGCTTAATAGTATATCGAAGGATTTATCCGAGCTATATACAAATATTCGCGTAACTATTAAAACATTCTTAACTATAATATTAACGACGATGTATTCTAAAACTATATTACTTTAGTCGTTAGCGAAAAAAATTAGTAGCGGTAAATTCAGTTTCTTAATATATATCTCGTATTACTTCGCGAACTCAAACGAAATATAGTCTAAAGAAGATCTATCGTCAAATATTATACGAATTATATCTACGCCCCTAATTGAACTACTAACGTATTCGACGTTAATATTCCCAACTACTCTAACGCTAAGAGTAATATTTTAGTATTAAACGCCTTACTTTATAAGTAAAACTTTATCGAGCTTATAATAGCTAGTAAGCTTTAATAGTATAATAACTAAAGCGACTTCGAAATATAGCTCGGTTGCCTTAAATTTCTTCCGCTATCTATACGACGTATAGTTTTCGGTAGCTAATATCCTACTTATATTAGTACGAAGGTAAAGCGCTATATTAAGAAACTATAATAAAAGAATATATATACTTACTTTACGTAGAAGTACCGTAATATCGATAAAAGATAGCGCCGTTTGCCGTATAGCGATAATATAAAATCGTTCTTTAATAGCCTTTTTAGCTCGATCCTAAAACCGTTTCTAATACTAAGCTAACATAGCTTCGATCTAAGTAACCTATTCTTCTATAAAATTAAGTATAAGCGAGATATTCGTTCTAGATACTTTTTTACTTTCGTCGCGCTAATGAAATTCCTCGCGTATATATTATACCTCGCGTTCTACGAACTCGTTAATCAATTTTATATACTAATATCGATTATAATCGTCTTAAAAGTTATTAAGATTACCTTTAATCAAGTCGAATTTAGTATCTTCAAATCCTACGTTAAATATAATATCCGTAATATCTTTTAGTTTAATATTAAATATCTTATTAATAATATCTTCGATTTCGATAATACGAAGTTCTAAGTTTAATATCGCAACTAATAGAAAACGTAGCTTCAAAATAATCTTAAGCTTAAGCTTTGTAACTCGAACGAGTTACGTTAAAAGACTCTTCTTATTCGATAGTTTAGGTTCCTTATAACGAATAGCTCGTATAGCCTCTCCCTCGAGCTACTTTATATAGTAAAACATATTTCGAATCTATTACGAATCTTCGCTTTACTAAGGTAACGATATAAGTATATTAACTTAGCCTATACCTAGGAATAGCTTATAGACTTCTTTAATAGTAATATAGTTGACTTTGGCTATCTAGGGTATTAGTAGTAGTCTAATAGCCGTATCCTATTATCTACGTTACTTCTCCCTAAGCTATTATACCGCTTAATTACGTTCGATCTCTTTAATCCTCTTACGAAGTTCTTTGTAAGTAAATATAGTATAGCTAATTCTAGTACAATTGTCGTATTAAATATTTATTCGACGTCTAAAGTTATATCCGCCCTAGCTATATCCGCTTTAGTTATATCCGCTAGAGTTCTATATCTAAGACGTATTATTCTCATATATCCGAGCTAATATTAGTACTACTAGTACCGTAGGCAATTATATCGTAGCTAGTTTATCTAATAGTTTCTTAAATATACGTACGAACACTTTAAAGCTTTCCGAATTACTACCGTTTATATTCGAATAGTTAGATTCGCGTAGAAGTACTTTACTATATAAATTATAATAAGCTATAAGTTCGTTGTATACTTCGCGAAATATAATAGTTTTAAGAAATACCTAAATACCTTTATCGTTAATACTTATCTTATCTTTATAAGATAACTTATCGATAACCTATTCTTAGATATATATATCTAATAAGTTATTAACGATATAAATTAATATATTAGACGCTAAGATCTATTTATACGGATTCGAATATAGTCGTAGGCTAATTTTCTCTATACGTTTCGCGTAGTCGTAGAGTAATTCTCCTAGCTTACGAAAGAACGAAGTAGCCTCCTAAAGTATAGTTGTATTTGCCGTAGATACGAGTTCTAGAAACTGTTTCTTTAAAGCAACGGTTAATATAGTTACGCTTTACTTATCCTCAATTCGCGCTTTATCGCGATACTAGGTAAATACTTCTCCGTAAAGGCTAATTCGAAACTATACCTTTAGGATACGTTCTTCGTTTACGGCGTTAGCCGCCGTAGGTATTAAAAGGAAAAACGCTTATAATATTTCGACGTACTCGTCCGTAGATTCCTAGCGGGTACCTAAGAAGCGTAGCTATTTTATAATAAAGACTAAGTACAACGTAGCGATATATAAGGATAACGTTATTAATAAGGATAAAGGAGATAAGAGTAATATCTTCGTAGAAACCTTCTCTAAGAGTAAAAGAGATAAAAGTAATACTTTCGTAGAAACCTTTTCGATACTAAAGTTACCGAAAGACTCTAAAGACTATATAATTATAGCTAAGATAACCGGCGATAATAGAAAAAATAAAAGTAAGTATTTAATTTCTTCGTTTAAAAAGTCTAAAACGTTAGACTACTAAAGTTAGACGAAAGAATAGCTTAATTCCTTAGAATAATTAGAAATAAACGATAGAAGTATATAATTATAGCTCTTAAACTAATAACTTTAAACTATTCTATTCTAAAAAATAAGAAGTAGAATAGTAATAATCAAAACTAAAGTCTATATCGTCTACCTTAAAAGAAGATAAATAGGAAAAGGTTTCTAAGCCTATATCCTCCGAAGATAAATAAGTCCCTAAATAAGTACGTTATAACTATATAAGCACCTCTAATAGTACACCTATCTTCTTAAATACGCACTTACTTCGCTAAATAATGCACCTGCCTCGCCAAATAGCGCATCTATCTCCCTAACTACGTACTTACCGCCCTAAATAAGTGTGCCTACCTTACTAGGTAATACACCTTCCTCCGTAAAACCTAAGCCTAGGATTTCGCTAAGTCTAAAACTTGGTTAATATACAATAGCTATATATCCTAGTCGTAGCTAATTAGTATAGTATTATCTACTCGGCTAAGGTCGAAATTTCCAAAGTTCGAAATCCGAATATATTAGTAAAGGCGTAGTATATAGCTAATATCGTAGTACTAAGTATAGCGTAGTCTACTATTTTGATTTTCACTAAGTCTCCTAGTATAATAAGATATATACCTTATCCGCTTACGGCGTATACTATCTATATCGAATCGTATACGTCTCTCTACTACGTAAAAGTACCTATTCGCTAAGTATATATTGCCAAAGTAGCTAATATTCTATACTATCCTAAGTACTATCCTAGTCGCGCGTTAGTATCGTAGTTAGGAGTCTATTTATCTACTAGTCTATTGAGATTATTTGTCTATCTATCGTACTTCGTATCTACGTTGTCGTAGTATTTAGCTCGCTTATCGTAGCTCGAGTTAGCTACTCTCTAAGCTACTACTTATATATCTTTAGTACCCTTTGCTCTTATAGTTTATCTAAGCTAACTTAATATATTACTATCGTATACTCTCTTATCTACTAGTATAACCCTCTTTAGTTCGCTTCTCTAAAGGTACTACGTAAGACTATCTATAGTAGCTAACTATAGTAGCTTAGTAGCTAGCCGAATATTAAACTATCGCATCCTAAAACTCAGCTACTATCCTAAAACTCGAGTATCTAGCCTTTTAATAGTTTAAGCAAAGAAACTCTTACTAGCTTATTAAGTATTACGGTATCGTACGGATTAATAAACTCGGTCGTAGTTTAGAATTATTAGGAGAATTTGTAATAATATTTCGAGTTAGCTAATTAGGTTCGTATCGGTTAAGAATATCGATATTAATAAAATTCGTAATAATATCTTAAGTATCTAGTAGGTTTATACGAAGAGTGAAATTCTTACTAACCGTAAAGTTCGTCTTAGTATAGTACTAATAAGCGTATCGGTTGTAAGGTCTATTCTAATTTTACGTAAGAATCGTAGAATATACCGTAGCTATAAAGTTTATCTTAGCTTTAAGTATTAGCGTTAAAAGTATAGAAAAGTAAATATATCGAGGAGTAGGTTTAGTATAAAATAATATTGTAAATAAACCCTTTGCCAAGATTACTATAAAATAGTAGCCAAAAGAAACGTAGGAATCAACGGTAATGGGTAGGTTATATTATTGTTGAGGTTAACCCTTTGGCAGGCTAAGGAAATCTGGCTAAGTGGGTAAAATAGTCATATGCCCGTTTTCCACCGTCTTATGGTTGAACCAAATTATGCAACTATACTGCGCTACGGACCCCACTAACTGAACATGCTTCGTTTGTTGCATGAGACATCTAGAATGCTCAGTATCCGCTATGCTCATTGCCTCTCCTGCTATGACATCTTGTCTTGCCCTTTAGACTTGCACATGCTATTTGGGGCCATCTCAGTCCTGCTTACACTTCTGACAATGATCATTAAATCGATTCCTATTGAAGTAAGGGAAATGCACGTTGCATTTCTGACAAGTCCTGTACCATATTTTGTGTTTGTGTCCTCTGTGTGAAGCAAGGGCATTTCTTGTCGGGAAGGCCATCCCACATCTCTCTTGCCTCCGTCCTCGGTAGTCTTCGAGTTCCAGACCGCAAATGTGACCCATTGACCCGGGGTGGACTGACTCGCCCGTGCTTGTATCTTGCCCAACACTGCCGTCAATATGGGCTTGTGTCGAAGCATTTCCAGTGTCGGCTTGGTAGGAGGCGGCCTGGTCTGCCGCCGGCAAAGGGTCACTGCCACTCTGGTTATGTGTCGTAGTGTAGCTTGTGCTAGTCTGGAACGACGTCCCGATGTCTGCAGCCGGCCCATGATGGCTGTAACCTGCTGCCTGTGCCGAGATATGACCTGTGGCGATGGGGTTTGAGGCACCCGTGCTTCCACCTAGCATAAGATCCAACACTTCAGGGTCTAGCTCGGTGTTGTCTAGGCTGCCTGTGGCGATGGGGTTTGAGGCACCCGTGCTTCCAACTAGCATATCGTCCAACACTTCAGGGTCTAGCTCGGTGTTGTCTAGGCTGTCTAGCACGTTGTAGCCGTGACTCTCATCCTGTGCCGGCGGATATCCTGTGTAGGTAGAGAACGAGGTACCCTGGCCCACATCGTGCTGTCCTTGGCCAGAGTAACCGTAGCTGATGTTGTCCTCCTTCTCTTTTCCCTTGCCCTTTCCAATTTCTGCATCACTGTCGTTGCCATCCGCATGAGCATGTTTTCTTCTCTTTGCTGCGGGCTCCGCATTTGATGTGTCCTGGCTCCCGTCGTTCTGGTCGTTCTCGTCGCTCTCGTCGTTCTCGTCGCTCCCGTCGAGCTCCGGGTTCGAGGGTTGATGTGCCCTTTTAGAACTCTGCTGAATGTGCTGATTCGGCTCTGAGGGGCTCTTGAATAGGTCTGCTAACCTTTCATCTATTTCCTCTGGTGTGAGGTATAACTGTAGGCCGGGAGACCTGTCCAAGCTGGTATCCTCTTCACGTGCGTCTGGATCCTAACCAGGTCGGTGGGTGGGCCCAGTCCGGGGAGGTCCCTCGGACCAGTTGTGTCGTTGTTGATCGGACATGGTAATGATGGTACGCCTTTGGTCGTCGACAGAAAGCAGCTCCAATGGTCAGGCTGGAATGTAGTAACGTAGCTAGGTATCTGGCAACGTGGAAATGAAAATGATACCTGCAATAGCTGTACTACTGAGTGAGTTGTATTTCGTTGGTCCTTTGCTCTCTGCCGCAATCCTCGAAGTGTCTGCAGCACTTGCGCGTGATATATGTACTCATGTGCATGGAATGAGCGTGGTTGCCTGCCGAAATGAAATGCGTGTCAGGGGTAGGAGCTCATACAGCCTCGAATTTATCTTTCTAAGGTAGGTACGCACCCTATACGACATACACCTGCCCGTGGCTAGCTATCAGGGGTGCTTTGTTCTCTCCCCATGTACACATGCTCCCGTCATGGCTGGGTGAATAACTCTTGGTCGTCTCTAGAAAAACTAAATGTCGCTCACTAACTGGGCATAGTGCTTGGATTGGAACAGTTAAGATACCGGTACCGAAGAAACAGTGTGTTGTTTGCCGCTTGGATTTACAAACAATGGGGAGGTCTCAGAATATTGCTATTGGTTTCCCAACATGAAGTCTAAGGAAGTCATAAATCGACTGGTTCAACAGAACATGGAAGAGAATCCCTGTCATGAACTCTTCTGTAAATACCTACATGTACCTACCAATACGCGAATCTTTCCGTCAGGGGTACGAAGTAACGACATGTGAATGGAGTTCCCCACGACCTCCGATCCGACAACTCATGAAGATTTGGGTCAAACATGTTCGTGCCACAGGCTCCAGGCAAACACTACAAAATAGGACACTGCCCAGATGCCGAGGATCCGCGCTCCTTCCCCTACTTGACAAACACGAACTGTTTTCGCGGTTGCTCTGACTAGGTATGTCTGCAAATTACCCGGTTGCCTCTTGGCGGAACCGAAGCGGTAGATGAGTCGCCGCGTATTAGACGTGTTCCTGCAAACGAACCTGCCAAGATCGGATTCACCCGACTGGCCGGTGCAGCTCTGCAGATAGACCATGGTATATAGAGCCATGCAGCTTTGTCGTCATCCCCTGAGGCGAGATTGCCAAAGCCAGGGGTGCGGAAGGCTTGAAGGATAATATCTAGTCAATCAAGGGTTAAGGGGGAGAACCCAATTCGGTCTTGTAATAGTTTACACCAATAGAACCTAGATTGATGCAGATCTCGGAACCGAACATGCTTATATAGCATGGCGGCGCCTGCTTCTCAACCTGTTATGTTGTGAGAGGACCGTGGCCTTTACCCTTGACTCGATTTTAGACCGGCAACAATCACCAGTCACAACCATGCTCGTCTCAAATCCACTCCTCGTCTTGCTCTCGAGCATCGCCCTGGCGTCAGCTCAGAACGTAACAGGCCAGCTCGGCGATGCACAGGTCGTATCGAACAACCCAGCCGGGGCAGCCTACCAGGCCACCCTGACAGGCAAAGTCACCGGCTCCATAAACGCGACCTCGAAGGCAGGCAAGCCCGTCAGCTTCACTCTCGAAGTCAAGGGTCTGCCGGTCGGAACTGGTCCCTTCAGTACGTAGCACACTCTCCTTGCTGTATCCAGCGTCTGAACATCGCCTACGTGCTGACATCCGCTCAGAGTACCATATCCACGAGAAACCGGTCCCGACAGACGGCAACTGCACCGGCACCGGCGCCCATCTCGACCCGTACCTCCGGACTCAGGTTCCCGCCTGTGACAGCTCCAAGCCGGCGACGTGCGAGGTTGGAGACCTGTCCGGCAAGTATGGCGCCATCGGGAGTAACAGCAGTTCTATCTTGAAGATGTAAGTGCTCTTTGCCGATCAAGGGAAGGGGAGAGATGAGGCGATTGACTGACGGACTGTAGCTTCAACGACCCTTACGTGGCTCTCAACCCCGCCGACAAGCAGTTCTTTGGTAACCTCAGCTTTGTCATTCATGATGCCAGCTCTGCTAGGATTGCCTGTGCCAATTTCACCAAGGTTGCAGTGGCTGGCGATGGTGACGCCTGTGATGATTAGTTTGTGGTTGCAAGGTGATTTGAAGACCAACCTGGATAGGGGAAGAAGGAGGAGGAAATGAGTACCTATGACACCGATCGAAGTTTTAGCTTACCATTCAATGCTTTCAACACAAAAGTTATAGAGACATGAGCTCCGTCCCTTATTGCGCGTTGAAGCCCTGATTAATTCTTGTTCACACGACGGTCCATGGAGAAGGGAGAGCCTCCATGTTGACACCCAAACCAGTTCTATATGCAGGTCTAAATGCTAAATCTATGTGCCTTTCCCGTTCCGATGCTACATAGATACACCGCTCTCCACACATATCATACACTGTTACTGTACACCACGCTACGCTTCTCCTAGAAATCCCCCATCTGCACCGCCCCAGGCTCATCCTCCCCAACAAGATCACTATCCTCGCTCTCCCTCGCCACGAGCTCCGAAAAGCCCGGCCTAAACGGCCACTCCATCCACGCCTCCAGGATCTCAACAAGCTGCGCCTCGTTCAAACTCCTGGCATTCCACTCCGCATAACCGGGCGGCAGCCCCCCCTCGGCACTCAGACCCGCACAGTTCGGCAGCACCCCCTCCTTGGCGCCGGGATAGATGGTTTCCAGCACCTTACCCAGCGGATCGAGGCCCCTCCGCATCATACTGCTCAGAATAACAGCAAACATGTCGCCCGCCCGGTTCGTGCCCGGCCCCATCGCGCGGAGCAGCGGATGCGCGGCCTTGGGCTGGATGTCGAGCAGCGCGCACGGCACGTTGGGGAAGAACTCCGTGTCCTTTACGACGAGCGGCTCGACCGGGCGGCGGTCCCAGGTCAGCACGGGCGGGTCCTGGCGCCACACGTGCAGGTTGTCGCGCGTCAGCATGAACTCGATGCGGAGGTACTTGTCCAGCCGCTTGATGCGCTCGTCCCACTCGGCCGGCGTGATGGAGGCGTCGGTCAGTATGTCGTGGATGCCCTTGTGCCGCCGCAGCTCCCACTGCACCTTGTACCGCAGGTCCAGGAGGCGCTGGTACTTCTGCTTGTCCGCGGACGAAAACTTGCCGGCGTCGAAGGCGGCCTCGAGCTGCTCTAGTTCGGCGCGGTAGGGGCGCTCGAAGACGGCCGGTTGGGCCCCGGCGTGGATGGCGGCTTGCTTTTTCTTGGAGAGGGCGGTCAGCTCGCGGACGATGCTGGTCTCGCGGCCGGGGGGGATGGCGGTATTGGAGGCTTTCATGCGCGCGAGGACGCCGCGGATGCTCTCGAGGTCGATGGCGTGGTCGCGGGCGAAGCGGTCGGGCATGCCGTACTGGCCTTTGGCGACGTCGCCGCCGGCAAGCTCGGCGATGTAGTCGGTGCTCAGTTCTGCGTCCATGGAGAGGCGCTTGCGGCGCTGGATGGTGCGCGGCATGACGGCGGACTTCTCCTCTTCGCCGACCCAGATGAGCATGCGGACGAGGCCGTATTTCTGGAACAGTGTGCCCGAGCGGATCGAGTTGATGAGTTGGTAGAGGAGGAGCTGGGTCACGTTGGCGAAGGACTGGTACTTCTTCTTGGGGAAGAAGGAGAAGTTGGCTGTCACGAGGAGGGTGTCATTGCGCTGGGGGGTCTCGGTGCGGGAGTTACGCTCGACTTGGTGGGGGAGGTATTCTTTAGTTAGGACTTCGTTGAGCTCGGTCCAGACGATGCCGGACTTGGGGAGGAGGGTCACGTTCGGGCGGGAGGTGAGAGGTTTGAGGAACGGGGCGTAGAGTTCTGCGTCGGGCTCGAGGAGGATGTGCGAGCGCGGCTGCAGGGTGTCGTGGAGCTTGCGACTCCAGAGCCCGGCGCCGGGGTAGAGGTCGACGATGTCGCAGCCGACATGGCGGTCGAGGGTTGGTCGGATGTAGTTGATGATGTCGTCGCACAGCTTCTCGTCGACGATGTTTACCCTGTGTTTGTCGCCCTTGGCCTTCTTCTCGCCCTTGGAGAGCGCCTTGGGCTTGAGGCCATAGTACCAGAGGCCTGTGGCAGCGAGTTGCTCGGCGAGGGGTGTCTCGGCCTGAAGAAGCGTCTCTCGCACCTTCGAAACGTGCCTCCGTTGCAGACCTATTAGGCCGGCTACCGGCTGTGTAACGGAAGCATTTCGTACACAGGTGCGCGCAGCAAACATGTGTATCGGAGTGAAACACTACCTGTAGGCGCTGTGATGCGACGGTAGTTTGTTGGATTTCCTGTCGAGGTCGAAGTTTGGGGTCTGGAGGTATGTACGTACCGCAAATATTCTGCCGTCGCTCACCGTCAGAATGGAAGTGGGCCTTGCATCGTTGGGACTGTTACGTAATCGGATGTCCTTGGCACAACCCGACCTGAGCTCTGAAGCTCTCGCTGGGGGTTAAAAAAGCAGTGAAACAGAGCCTCAAGCCCTATGCATATGATCCTTTACTGTTATGCATGGTGGATGGGTGGAGCGGCAGGAAGTGCTGCAAACTCCTTGGCCTCACGATGTGCTAGAATTGCAGTGCAACGCTAAAAGTTGGCCCACACGCCATACCGATGTGGACCTTGAAGCATCATAGACGTCGTCGTGTTCATCATTAAGGCCTATGGATGTATTGTTCATGCCTCAACCTCCACGCGCCTCTTCTTCCTGCACTTGACGGCGCCATCTGTCTCCAAGACAGCAACACTCAACTGCGGCAGGCTGAACCGGAACGAGCCATCAGCGCCAGCAGTCACAGTCGACGTCGTCTCCGTGACTACATTGACGTGTGAGAGCGGGTCGTTGTAACCGTACGGATTCTCAGGTCCCGTCAAGACAGTCAGCGTCGCCGTGGCGCCCTTTGAATAGCCCTTGAATTTGAGCGAGACCTGGACATCTTCTGTTGTGTTGTACACGGCTGCTTTGAAGATGCCTGTGCCCTTCGCGCTGGTGCCGGCTACGTAGTACAACGGTCCGAATCCAGTGTCGCTTGTCACCGGGAGAGTCTTGCTTATTATGTGGTTACCGAAGAGCTGGGGTCAAGGTGTTAGCCAGGAGGTGTTATCCGAGGGGCGCAACTATGGCCGGCACTTACTCGCAACATATACCAGCTCGTCGACCGAGTTGTCAGCGCTGGGTCAGCAGCGAACTGCAACAACGTGACGGACCACTGCCATCGGTTCATGTTTCGCAGACTTGGAGCCTAAGAGGGCATGTCAGACCGAAGCTCTCGGGATCCAGGTCGGTCACCGCAACTCACATATGTCGTCCCAATAATCCGGTCACCATTTCTCTCCGCACCGAGCAGGAATACAGCCTCTCCAATCGCACCTTCCCACCACGGGAAGGGCATCAGATCGCCGTTCCAGCCAATCCCTCCGTTCGGGTGGACAGCAGCATACTCCCCAATCAGCGTCTTATTCCCCGCTGTCAACTGGTCAAACATCCCAAACGCCGCCACAAACGTATCCGGCTCGACATAAGAGTGGTAATCACCTGCTGCCGGCTCCGGAATCGTGATATTGTCAAACACAGAGGACGAAGAGATGAGCTGGATGTCCGGATACCTTTGGGTAAAGGCGTCGATGAACATGGGCAGCCGGTACTGCTTGTACGCCTCGTACGCGGCCGGCGCGCCGGCGAGCCAGTCCTCGTTTCCGATCTCGACGTACTTCACCGACCAAGGCTGTGGGTGGCCGACGGAGGCGCGCACGGCGCCCCATTTGGTGGTGGCTGCGTCGCCGGTGAGGAACTCGATCTCGTCGAGGGCGAATTGGATCCATTCGCCGAGCTCGGCTTGGGTTGTGAAGTTGCCGTCAAGAGACAGACCGTCCCAGACAGCTACGACTGGTGGGTGTTAGTCGATACTCTGATCCGGGGTACGAGGAGAAGCTTACTTGGTTCGAGACCGAGATCCTCGCACCACTCCATGTACTCGACAAGGCCCATACCATATGTGATTTGGTATCCCCACACATTCGGCATGCCCGGGCGGTCCTTCAGGGGACCGATGGTCTCATTCCACTTCCACCAGGTGGTCTGTGTGTTACCCTCGAGCATGTTGCCGCCGGGAAGACGGAGGAACTTGGGGTTGAGCTCGGCAAAGGCCTCCATGATGTCGGGTCTCAACCCGTTTGGCCGGTTCTTGTACGTTGGAGGGAAGAGGCTGATCAGGTTGAAGTCGAGTGACGCGTCCTTCACGCCCTGTGGCCGAACCTGTCAGCACACGTACTCGTCGTCCAGACAAGTGTCTCTTACAGCCGGGTCAAATGTGACAGCAAACGTATTATTGCTATTTGGCGCCGCCTTCTCGGGCACCAGCGTAAAGTTATGCTGCGTCCACTCACCGGCCACACTCTGTGAGACGACATCGACGCTGCCAAACGTCTCGCCCGTCAGATTCGACTGCAGCGACGCCGTGAAGGACCCTTCGTACGAGCCCTTGACGTAGAAGGAGCCGGTGTACGTCTGCACCTTGACGTCCATGCCCCAGTATCCGGTGTTCGCGAAACCGACTTTGCCTGGCGAAGACCCAGCTGCGGCTACATTCATCGAGTACGGCAAAGCCTTGGACAGGGGCGTAGCGAGTTTCTCGAGCGAGAGGGCAACGCCGTTGACCGGTATCCATCCATTGAGGCTAGAGGGAAATTCCTCGCTCCCTTGGAAGGCTCGGTTGTAGATGAGCTCGGCGTAGATACCGCCGTCGCCGCCATTGCTGATGTCCTTAGGTCGAGGTGAGCATCGGTCGTCATCAGGGTGGAATGACATAATTACCTCGTGCATCAACCCGTACATCAGCGGCGACGAGGAGTTGCCCCCGCTTGCCTTAACGACGAGGTTGACAGCATTGCATGACGAGGCTAAGGCCAGAGCGGCCGCTGTGAACGTGGTCAGTAGCCTCATGATGGACTCTGGCGGGTGGTCGGATAGTCTGGCTCAAACCGGGTAGAGACAGCACACGGCTACATATTGAGCAGCGGGGAAGACGCAGCTGGCATTATATCTCATCCTTTCCCCAGGTCCTCGCAGCAGATCACGGTTGGTGCCATGACGACTGCTACATTAACCGACCTCCGAGCCAGAGAGAACCCGGAAATGACCACAGTGAGACCGACGAGAGTTGCATCGGGAATGTTGTCTGCTCCTCGGTCCGCACAACCAGAGATATGATGGCCAATGCCAGAGGAACGAAGAGTGCGTCACATACTCAATCTTACCCCAACGTCGGTACTGGGAAGTCAGTCGTTCTTCATCTGATTGGAACGCATGAAGCTCACATGTTTCCAATACTACCGTGCCATCGGGTCGGCGTCTCTGCGAGGAGAAGTTTTGTTTCTCCAACTCTTCCCCGTCTTTCCCGTCTTCCCCGCAGTATCACGGTCAATCGCCGATCTTCCGCCTAAAATATGAAGGATATTCCTCGCTTATCACCGTCGCGGGTGTCTCCTGAAGCTACCTCGTAGGTGTCGAAGATGTGTCTGCACCTAGCGCACGGAGGGTAAGAGCCGCAAGCTGATTTGGGCATTGCTTCCACGAATCGAATTCGTGCGCTTATAAAGTATTTGCACGCGAGTAATCCCTTGACCGTGCCACGGATCGATGTATGCACGTCAGATCTTGGGTCTAACCTCCAGCTTCGGGTCTTGGCATGCGGTCGTGATGGTGGCAGAAACTCGATCTCTCTATCCTTCATTATCAGATTATACTAACATCGCCGAGCCGTTATGTATTGGTTCCCTCGCAAAAAAGTACAAATAGTATACAAGCACAATACAGACACGCGCCCGTCTCACGCCGATCTGGCCGTTCCAAACCCAACCTCAACTGGAGCCATCCCCAACCCAACGCCGCCACCGTCTAACCTCACAAACGTATCGACGGTTAACGGACTTCTCCTGCTCGAATAAGCACTCGAATACCCGGACATGGCCTGGTCGGAGTAATGACTCGAATACCCGGACACCGGACTCAAAGGCCACTCAGCCGCCGTCCCTTTATCGTTCACAGCCCTATCCGTATTCCAATAAGACGACAGCGGCATCTTCCCCTTCTCAACCCGTGGCGGAACCATTGTCGCGCCTTCTTCCTGTGACCGAGGCGACAGAGGCGTCTTGCCCTTCTCCGACCGCGGCGACTTGACACAGCCGGCTTCAGACCGTGGCGAGTTCACACTCCCGCCCCAGACCGTTTTCTCCGACCCAACAGACCCGGGCGTCCGCGCCGACGCCGGCACAGAAAACAACCCCGGACTGAGCACTCCCGCCCCGACCGACACCTCCGCAGCCGCCATCTTGCCCAGCTTCCGAAAGACGCGCTCGAGCCTGAACCGCGCCCCAAACACAGGACTCAGCAACCGCCCCGCGGGGCCGTCGGCGTGCAGCTCGATCACGACGGCCGGGTCCGCGCAGCCGAGCAGGGAAGTCCATCTCCTCCACAGCCTGCACCGGTTCGCGGACAGGGTGCGCAGGAGCTGGGACTGCGGGAGGAAGTAGCGGAAGTAGCTCGGGCAGAGCATGTGGAAGAGCAGGTTGCGCACGGCGTACTGCAGGAAGGGGTAGGACGAGGTGATGAGGTTGCGCTGGTCGTACACGTTGCGCTGCCAGTTGGTGCTTTCCGCGGGACTGACGGGCGTGCTGTGCGCGTGTGAGGCTAGAGGCTCGAAGTCGCGCATGTTGAGGTAGGTTAGGCAGGCGTTGAGGAGAGAGTAATGTGCTCTGTCGATCAGGTCGGATGTCGGCCTCGACAGGTCAGCGGTCGGCGTGAGACACGCGAAGCCGCGGCCCGAGAGGAAGAATGTGCGCACCGAGTCGTGGGTGACCTGCACGCGCTGCAGGCCCCACGGCTCGTTGACGACGCCATCGTGGTGGCTTTCGGAGCGGAGCTCGAGCAGCCCGATGGAGCGCGCGCGGATCCAGCGGTTGAACTGGTAGGGATTGTCGGTCGTCACTTCCGAGTTGCGGATCTTGCGCAGGTCTCGCATGGAGGACGGCGCGTCCTGCTCGAGAGCCATGTACGGCCTGAACTCGTCGTGTGGCCAGGTCTTGGTCAGCCTGACTGCGACGAGGAGATCATTCAGCCGTATCGGCTCGGCGGCCAGGATGACCCACTGGAAGAGGACGAGGGCGTCGCCCTTCTCGCGGTCGTTGAGTGTGTTGAGCATCCACTCGTACAGCCCATGCAGGTCGCCCGGCATCTCTTCTAGCGTGTATTCGATCATGTCCTGCGAGGCGCCCTCGCCGATGGCGGCGTTGAGGATGTTGACCACGATCTCGGCCCAGAGGAAGACGCCGCCGGCCTTCTGGCCGATGCAGACGACTGTCCGGTTCCGTTCCTCCCATTCGGCGACGAGGGTGATGTTGACGTAGCGCAGGATGTCGTCCGCGTTGCGTTTCTGCATCACTATATCAATAGCATTGTCCTCAATGATGTCGAGTGGGTTGCCGCTTGCGACGCAGATGCTGAAGTCGGAATTCAGTGCGAGCTGGGATAGGTGAGCTAGTAGGTCGCGTAGGTAGGACGGCCCGCAGTCGTCGCATACGTCGACAAAGATGAATGTCCGCCGGGCGGGGGTCTCGATACGCGAATCGATATAGTCGTCCACGAAGAAGGAGAAGACAAGGGCGTCGTCAAGTGCACGGGAGGAGAGGTCGCGCTGCCGTTCGTACAGGGCCACCAGCGCCTTCCGAAGGTGGGGATCCTGAAGAAACAGCTGCGCAAGGAAGCTGCGATATACCCCGCTAGGGTCTATCTCGGCGTGCTGTGAACACGCACCGGGGAAGAAGATGGCATTCGTGTCCCGTCCGCCAGCCTTCGTCCAGATGATGGTTCCACCAGCCGGCCCCCATTGCTTCTCTATTCTGCTCCGCAGAGATCGTAAGAGGACGGACTTGCCCGCACCGGACTGACCTTTGATCCAGAGGACCTTGTTCTTGTTTCGGTCAGCTCTGTGGTGCCAGGCCTGGAACTCTGGTAGATCGTATAGCCAGAGACATGTTCCCGGGTATGTGGTAGCAGAGTGTGTTTCGTAAAGGGAAAGCTGCCGTCGCGCTAAAGCGGCCAAGCACTCGAGCTCTCTTTGTGTGATGGTGTGCCGGTGGTTTGCCTCGACGCGGATATACCTGGCCAGTACATTTGCCAGCGACCGGTAGCCGCTGTCCTCTGCGGAGCTAAACTTACACATGTCGAGATGGCTCGCTGCGATTGTCTCTGCCGACTCTCTGGCATTACCGATGAAGCTGGACTGCCGCCTAACCGCGGCTTCCGCCCTGATCTCGAGGAACTCGGCGGCGCTGACCATGGACTCTTGGAAAGTCTTGACTCTGAAGTTGTAATCATTCCACATCCGTATGAAGGCTTGGCGTCCAAGTTCAAGCTCGAGACTGGCGGAGCCACTGAGGTCCCAAAGAACAGGATCCCTGGAGTCGACACCAAGCGTCATGCTCGCCATGCTCCTGATGGCATCGCCCAGTCTGGCATGCTCGCTGCCGCGATGTGGGCAGCCGAGAAATATTACTGCCGAGGTTGATAGTAGAATTGACTTCACAGGGCCGTCACCTTCCTCCTCGGAAAGACGCAGTACCTAAAGCACGTCAGCAGAGCTATGCGTCTTAGGACGGCAATAAGTTTACCTCTTTAACGACAATACCCCCAGTAGAGTGGGCTATAAAGATAATCGGCCGGTTGGTCGTATGTGTAGCTTCGCGCGCGTCGGCCAGATCCAGCAAGAGCTCCCTAGCATGGGCAAAGACGTCGTTTTGAAGCCGGAGTGGCTGTCCATCAGAAACCAGCGTATGATATCCCCAAACCGCGATCCGTGCATTGGGGCAGGACCGCGGAAGAAGGTCGAGGGGCCAGTACACTTCCGCATCCTTGCTTTTTACCAAGTCGCCAATGCTCGTATCCAGCCTCAACCTTGACGTCGACTTTAAGGAGTTTTTCCTGAGCACGTTTCGACTTCGACCGGAGGAATCTTGCTTCGTGCCCAGAACGAGCAGTGGTTCGGAGTTGGACCGTCGCAAGCCGGCATCCCTTCTCAGCAACCTCTTAAACGAGCCGGTTCCTGATCTGGCGGACTTGGGTGTCTGAGGGGGCTCGGGTCTGCCAATCCACTTCCAGGACCTCACTGGATGTCCACCGAGTCCGTGGATCAACACCACACTGCCACCGCGCGAGATCTGGTCAGTAATCTGCCGAGGCCTTGTTTTCGTGACGCGCTGGAGACACTGGCGACTTACTCTGCCACGGTGTCGGACGCATCGTCAGGGTCGTAGAGTATCGTTAGGCCCACAGACTTGATAGCATTTGCCGACGCCTTCATCGTGTCCTCGGCGACGCGACATGGCCGTACCGGAGTAAGACGTATGTAGGTCCTTGACGATATGCTACCCTAGCTATGCGGCGGAACGGCGTGGGATTTGGTGGTGTAGGTATATCGGCAGCAGTAATGCAATGCAATGCGGCACGAGGAGTATCGGGGACGTGCCACTACCGTTTCCGTCTTTTCTTTCTGTGACTTCTGCAGGCAGCCCGCAGGATATTTCCCGATCGGTAGCCCCATTATGCTGGAGGCTGGGATACCAGGCCTAGACGGACACTTGTCATCCTGAAGTTCTGAGCCCTGGTTTCGAACTCGAGCGGAGCTCTTTTGCCTGTTGAAACAGGCCGTGTATGGCCTGCTGAGCTCAACCGTGCCGCGTGGTGCCGCTATAGGGCCGGTCAAGAATAACCGGAGCGGCTGATTCGGCGACTTGCTGACCTTGATTCCTGCTCGAAACAGAGCACCTAAGGTGAGTATTGGAAAAAGCCAAGTCTAGCCGGTCTCTCCAGTATGTGGACATCAGATAGATTGCCAGGTAGGGCTTTTCGGCTCACATCGCCAACAGCAGCGAGGACGGGATCCATTGGAGGCGAGATGACTTCCTAGTAGCGTCATGCCTACTCACCGAACCAAGTATATAAAAGAAGCAAATTTGAGCTAGAGAGAGCCTATAAGCAACACTTATGCCCTTGGTAGCTCGACTTCCATGGGGCTGGCGTAGCAAAGCTCGGCAGCAGCTCGATCCTCCGACATTTCCGGCTTGAACAACACTTGCTGTCTGGCCGAGCCAATGCAGACATCGAGGAGGAGAGCCTGGATAGATGCAATGACATGCTCGCGGACCGAGACAGGTGGCAAAGAGACTGGCAGTGTGCGATGAAAACTCATGGCTACCTTACATAATGAGGCTGCGGTACCTTCTTGGAATTGACAACATTCAAGTCCTGAGCTTGGTGGAATAGAGGTCTGCAGGAAGTGAAATCTCAAGTCGAAGGCCTCGGTAGCAACGACATGATGTCACATGCAGTTACATCTTACATCGTTCCTTCCGCAGACATTGGGAGTCGAGAAGGAAGGCAGGGGGTTGCAGCCCGAATCCGTTGCCAGATGGTCGCGTCACGGAATCGGCACCCGGATTCCGCCGGAGGTGATGACTAAGCTTCAAGGCAACGTCGGGATGGCGTGGCGTTTGACTTCGAACCCGCATCTCTGTCGACAACTTGCTACACCTTCGAAACTTCCCTCGACGACAACCTGGAAACCCTAGGCGAACACGCAACGGTCGACAGCATCTGGCCCGGCTGGCAATCATGTCCCTGTGGCTGTGGCGCGTGTTCCTCGCGTTTGAGGACCGCATAATCCAGCAGGTATGTCCAGCCATCTGTTTCACCTCGCCCAGACTTCCGCCTAACAGTGCGAGCAGATACTCAGGAGTCCAACCTTCCACCGCGGTGTCCGACATGTCCACCGGAAGGTAGAAGACCTGCGGCACGGCCGCAACCCGGACGAACCTCTCCGTCCAGGCGAAGCTACCGAGGACCCGCACAAGACGTCGTTCTTACAACACTTCATCGACGAAGTCAAGAACCAAATCAAGGGAACTCCGAGGGACCCGCCTGGCCCTTCGCCGCCGACGAAGTGAAGCGTCGGTTTCCTGCGACTATACATATCCACACGTGTCTAGGGCAAACGATGTTCGACCACCCGACTTCAGACCGGCTGCATCGCGAGAACGGTGACACTACCCCATCCGAGAGCCAGTGCACAAGTACGCTTCAGTGTCGGCACATGGAGCCCTAGGCTACTGGCTTTACGATCAATAACTGCACGAGGAGCTCGCTGCCAGCTGTGATGGCGGCCTTCCGGCTTTTGATTTCAAAAGTTCAACACTCTGCCAAAACCGCAGACCGAGGTCGTGGACCATGGCTACAACGGCTTGGAGCAGGCTCGAGACGAGGAAGATGGCGCAAGCTAGGTCTGTCGTGGTCTATGGAAGTGTGGCGGGGTGATACGGGGCATATGAAGCCAACCAGGACACCTCGGCCACGTCAGAGAGGACGATTTTGACGGATGGAAGCCAACGTGAGGCTACCTGGGAGGACGCAAGACGACCATATCTATCAGAGAGGTACATCCATCAGTTTATGGGACCGGATCAACCGGTAAGATAAAGTTGCTGCGTTTCCAGTCTAATTAGTCTAATGCCCGTGAAGCGGTCCAGTCGCCCAGCTATGCGGAATCCTGTGGCCAGAGATGACCAGCAACAATGCAAACTATGCCCGATATCCCATCGCAATGCTCAATCCATGCATTTCAGTCCCGGTCCTTTTTCTGCCATCCATTAATTCCAGCGCCCCAGAATGATCCTTTTCCAGTCCGTCCCATTAAATCCGACCGCAAGTGAACAAACAAAGGAGAAACCCAGGCTCTACAAATCCCTAACCCTCGGCAACGACGCATCACTCTCCCACTTCGCCACCACAAGCAGCGCGACGAAGAAGAAGCACCCCATAAACGACACCGCCAGCGCCAAAAGCGCCAAGATCTCCGCCCGCGTCATCCCATGGCTGTCCCTAACGCCCAGGTGCTGCTGACTCCGATCGCGACGGGGCCGCTGGTAGATGCCCCGCGCGGCCTTGGCCATCTCACCGCCCTCCATGTTCGGCGGCACGGGCGTCGCCGGCCTCGATCGGAGCCTCAGCGCCTCCTCGAGCGTGTCGACACTCGTCTCCTCCCCGGCGCCCTTCTCGTCCTCGTCGAGGATCCGCACGACCTCGGCCGGCATGCCGTACGCCAGCGCCCGCGGGGGTATACTCCTCGTCACCAGACTGCAAGCCCCAATCACCGCGCCGTCGCCGATCGTCACTCCGCCCCTGTCGCAGATTAGCACCACCACCACCACCACCACACTCAACCCTCCCCCTCTTTATACTCGGAAGAAGAACTCACATAATCGTCACCCTCGCCCCAATCCACACCCCATCCCCGATCCTCACCTCGCGCCCGGTGCTGTTCCGCTTGCTGGTCCGCTCGCCCACGCCGACGGGGTGGCCCACGCTGAGGATGGCGCAGTGCGGGCCGATGTTGCAGCGCTCGCCGATGACGACGTCGGCCACGGGGGTGTCCATGATCATGCAGTAGCGGTTGATGAAGGTGCTGCCGCCCACGCGCACGCGCAGGCCGTAGTCCATGTGCAGCGGCGGCTTGACGAAGGGGGCCGCGGGCACGAGGGACGGGTCGCGGAAGGTCATGTCGAGGGTTGTGGTGTTGGTCGGGGTTTGGGAGGGGCGGTCGGGGGAGACGATGCTGGGGGGGTTTTTCGTTAGTTGGGGTGTGTTGCTTGGGTCCGGCTTGGGGGGGAGCGGATTGGGGAAAGTCTGTTGTTGTCTGTTTGTTGAGGACTGGGACGAACTTACTCTAGCCATCGCTTGCAGCGGATCTCGGGAGCGGCGTCCTCGGGTGTGTCGTTGAAGCGTCGACAGGCGTGGGCACAGTCGTTGCGGGCGGCGCGGAAGTCGTCGTTGCCGGCCGGGAAGGATATGGCTCGCGCGAGGGTGTCTTCGGTGGGCTTGGTGGGGGACTGCATGGTCGATGATGCCATGTTCATTGGATCGGCTTGGTGCTGAAGGTCTTGAAGAGGTTGTTATTGAAGAATTAGGTTCGTGTGCAAAGAGTTGAAGTTGATGGAAGCTTATGCTGATTACTGCGGGAAGTCGCTAACGCCGTCGCTCTTCCCAAGTGAATACAAACGCGAAACAAGTGAGATGGGTTTTGTGTTTTTCCAGTGAATTAGACGCCGCTTGCATTGTCGTCAACCCCCGGCTAGTGAATCGAAAGTGAAGTCGAGGTCCCCCTGACATGGCATATGGCACTCTGTCAGACGAACTACGGCGAGAAAGGAGGCTGTGTTCTTTTTGTTGATGGTGCTGATTCAGTTCAGCGTCGAGACTGGCAGAACTGGCTTACGGATGAATCGGTCAGGCAGGTCAGGCAGGGCAAGGTGCACAGGGACAGGGCGCCCAGAAGTAAGGCAGCGTGGTCGGAAATGACGAGCTGTTGGTGACAGAATGTACATGAAGAAGCCGGTGAAGGTGAAGGGGTGGATATGTGGAACGCGACGTGGTGTTTGCTTCAAGGCTCATGTTTCGACAATTCGACGAGTCGAACTTTGAACCGGGTTGGTGGCGAAGGTCAGGCTGGGAACAGGGCCGCCTTGCAGCACTTTGGGGGTTCAAGGGGGAAGGGATTGACGGTGTCCTTGGCTTCAAATGAGACGACTGTGACGACTGTGACCGGGTGGCTTGACGGACGGCTCGGGATCCACGCCTTGCTGTCGATCAATCTGACGATATGGACGGAACCCGGATCGCACACTGGCACAACAGAGTCACAGCCATGACAACCAAGAAAAGGAAAGGCAGCGACAGGAACGACAGGACTCCCGGGGAAGAAGAGTCTGAGTCGTGTGCCCGTGTGCCCCTGGTGCCCCACGACCAATTCCCTCTGCCTGTCGGATTGCTTGCCCAGTGCAAGTGCATTGTAGGGTATTTTGGCACTGCGAAATGCGAACCGTTCCGGAAAAGTGCGCATGATGTCCAGGATGCCTATTCTGTCGACGACGCAACCAACACACCCAACGAATTGCGCTGGAGCGGTGGTCCGGCTGTAAGCACCGGACCCAATGCGGCAGCGACGCTAACATGTGTCGACAGGTTACTGGGCGCGGGATGCCCATGTGTGCATCAGCCCTGCAAGACATTGCAGCCCACGGCCACTCGGCGCTTGGAGACTGTCATATATCGCTTTCGCTAAACCCCCGGAGCACCGCCCCGGTTCCTAACCGCAACACGAGGAGGGAAAAGAGGCAAGAGTACGAAAATAACCTATATAGGCAGGCCAGCGTGCTCTTGGAATACCTTATGCAAGACCCGATTAAGAAGCTCAGCTCGAGGGAACCACGTCCACCGTACGACTCGCGATCACACCGACTCGACCATGCTGCGATAAAATTGGACTCGTGCCGCGACTTCGTTGCGGTGAAGCCCTGGTCCCAGCTATAACGGATCTGCACATATAGCTACCTCTAGGCTCTTGTGCATCCGAACCCTGTCTCGACTCATAGCTGCATTGCTATGCCGGCCTCTCTGCTTGCCGTCCAGTTTCACTTTCGATGAATACTCCACCAGATACGAATCATGCAACGTCGTTTCGAAGCCGGTATCCGACTCGCACGTTTGATGGTGCACGATTGTTAAACCTCACAGCGCAGCAGATGTGCATCGGGGATTGTATCTGCAAGGGACATCTGGGTTGTGTGTGTTGCAAGCATGAGGTGACGTTGATGACCGACCTTCTATCACTTGAAAAGCAGCTTGCTCGGTGCCCAGAGGAGCCGATGCTGCGGCGACCTTAGGTTATGCAGACACGTGAAGAAGACAGATAACGCTCTGCACGCAATTTGCATTGGATGAATGTGAGATGTGAGGAAAAGAAAGCCGAGGAAGAAGCACATGAGCTCATTTACGAGAGCTCGTCCTAAACCAGACGCTCGTGACCCGGCGTGACGCGGGAGGTTAGACGTTGAGATGGAAGGTGGAAGGAGCGACCAACGACTTTGGCCCAGCACGCGTCTGCCGATGTTGAAGCTACCTTACCTTGCGTACCTTCCTCAATTTGTTTTCTGTCACCCTTATTCATTACGCTTTGAAGTGCCTCGTTGCCCTTGCCCTTTGGGCTGGCCGTTTATCGACTGCATCGGACAGTGTCTCTAGACTTAGGTAGGTACCTACCAGGTAGGGACCTTAGGTTTGTTAACTTCGAGCTCGCCAACAATTATAATCATAAACCGGAAGAATATAGTGTCAATCATGTATGAAATGCGAATCATCCAGGAATCTACTCACGTTTGTCTGTCCAGGTTACTAGCTTACCCTGCCTCATCAGTGAAAGCAAGATTGGTAAGAATGGAAGTAGACTCTGGAATAACCAAGCACGTCAAGAGTATATCCAGAGCTACCTACACAGTAGGTAGACAGATTATACGTGAGCGAATCGGAACATAGTGTTAGCTTCCGCGGCAGGCCTACTGTCAGCGTTTTTAGGCTTGACCGGACAGGTGTTTCCTATTGGGCACACCAGTCCATGACCCAGAAGGCTCAGCTCTACACGGAGTGTCACGCAAGCTAAATACTGCTGGCTACCTTACCTTAGGTAAGGTAGCGAAGTAACCTCGCGCAACACTCAGACCACTAGTACTAGCAGTTGGCATAAGCAAGAGTGGGAGAGACAAGATACGTATGGCACGAAACAAGTCTAGGAAGGTACCTTAAGCTCGCCCCTTACCTTAGCTCCCCATGCCAGGACTAAAGGTTAAAGAAGAAAATGGCAAATCAACACCCGAATGAGGTAAGCCGTACGCATCTATGCCGAGCCCCTAGGTAAGGTAGTGAAGTAGTACGATTGAAGGTCTTATCCGCCCGGCACAGTGACGCGGCCAGGGCGGCCCAGGGGTTCGTGCCGTCAGCAATTAGCGTAGAAGCTCAGAAGCCAACGAGGGCGAGCATTTGGGTCATTGGACAGGTCGCAACTTGCAGAAAGCTTGATCTTCCGGTTAGATTCCGGTTGGAAGCCATGTCCTGGGGTATGAGCCAATCATCACCACTGTGCCTGGGTGCACCTGGTGCAGCGAAACAGCTGTTCACGGTTGGGCCAGTTACAGTTCACTCGACTCACTATTCCGCATCCGTCGCCAAAGGTCTGTAAGTGGGATTTCATGCCTGTGCTCAAGGCCTCCTACGATGACGAAGAAGAGGTGTATAAGGGGGATGCTTGAAGTGTGTGGCAGAGACACTCACTCAGGACTGACGAGATAAATGCAACGCTGTGGATTTCTCAACTTAGAAGACTCTTTCTGTGAGAGTCCTACTAGCTTTCAAGAGATTTTGAGACATCAAATCCCCTCTCCTGGGTCTCGTTGCGGAGCCGGCTTCTCCTCCTCTGGCATCTACTCCTCTGGCACATCTGCACATATCACCCTCCAACAGTTAATGCTCTCTATTCTCCCCCACGCCGCCCTATCTGCGTCATCGCCAAAATATTCCAAAAAAAGTCCTCCACGTCCAAATCTCACTCCAAACCAAGGCCTCAGGCATAACACACGCCTCTTCTGTCTCACCATCCCACACCCCCCTCATATCCAACGTCGAGCCTCCCTATCACCCCAGAACACAGCCGGGTTGACAAGAAACTCACACGCTCTGCGACCCGCTGTTAGCTCAACCCACGCAAGCAAGCATCGTATAGGCGTCATACCACAGCTCCCACGCCCACCACAATCCCCATCCCGCCCCACGAGCGGTTAACTAAACCGTCACAACCGAGACCGAGACGCATTGGAGGAATGACTATGCTGGGACGCGGACCGGAATCCGGGCATGGCTGGACTGGCGTTGACTTGTTCGACGCGGGCCTAGAGCTGGCGTCATTGGAGCTGTCGCTGTCGACAGACAGCCATTCCGTCTCAGACTGTGGCGTCGCGTGATGGTGGGTGGTGACGTTGACTGTCACGCTGATACTGCTTGGCGCAGGAGTTGGACCTGGCGGACCGGTTGGCATGGGGGGTTGTGGGTTCGGGAAAGGGGCTGGTGGTGGAGGGGCAGGGGTTGGGGTTGGACCTCTGGGGAGCGGGAGGAGGGCTCTGCGGGTTCGGAGTTGGTGCGGGCGTTGGTGCTGGCATTCCGCCTGGCAGATGGGCAGGTTCGTGGAGACTGTCATCCGTGGCTGGAGGGGCGGGATGGGGAGGAGGGGTATGCTCTGGCGCGAAATGGACTACGGGACCCCTGTTGTTGTTGTTGTTGTCGGAGGGGTTCCTGGGGGGCGGCGGGTTGTCTGGTGGCGGTGTGCGAAGAGGAGTTGGCGGAGGTACTGGCCACGGATGGGCTACCGGACCAGTGGCATTGTTATGCATGGCGGGGTTTGGGCATGGCTGCTGGGTGGTCAGCATCGTGGATTGATGTATGTTCAGCAGGAACGTCGCACCTGCAATAGGACTAGCGAGGGCACTGCGACCAAGGCTGTTGGTAGTGGAGTTGGTGTGAGGGTGGTTACCGGTGCGAATACCGGCTGGGTTACGATGATGGGTGGCGGCGGGGGCACAATGAGAGTTACGGGTGTAAGTATTGGCTGGGTGAGGATGGCCGATGCTGGATAAGTGACGGGAAGAGCTGTTGTGCACATGTGGGCTCCAGGATTAGGACGACCGCAGCGGTTGCAATGGTGCGAAGGTGCCATTGATTACTTGGTGTTCTGCGTTCTGGACTTGCGAGCTTGGTTGTAGTTGTGGTGCTGGCCTTTGTGTAACTGTTTTGGGTGGTAGATATGTTGCGACTGTAGGGGTAGGATACAGAGAGGTTTGAGAGGTATTTATAGGCCAGAGGGCGTGAAGTCGAGGTCTGTGGTCGCGTTGACTCAAGAGACATTCGTGATATGGACTTGTTCATTACCATGTGTTCCAATTACTGACTTCTGTGTTGGACGTGTGTCATTCCCCTTGAATCATTGCAGTATTAAAGCCGCGGAGGTGAATCAATGCCGGAGGCACACATGACCTTCGCTTCTCAGTCGACCTAGCTCATATAGTAATCAATGAGCAGTCGTGGGCTCATCCCACAGACTCGCGAGTAGTTTTCGGTTCCCTGTCCATGGTTCACGAGCATGCTGGACAGCGTGGTTCTGGAGAAGATCTTTAGCTTAGCGTAAGTACTTGTAGCCTGGACACACCTAGCACTTACATCAAGTAGGATAACATCACCTTCCTTCCATGTAACCAGTGACCTGGTGCGGTAGATAATCTCGACCGCCGTCTCGAAGTATTCACTCGGGATCATGGAGCCATCGCCGTACTGAGAATTGTTAGCATTGAGCTTTCGAGGTACAGAGCGCCGCGTCGACTTAACGCACTTCGAGGGCGTGACGTACAAAGGCTGGAGGCTGGTACTTCCCCTCCTCGTTCTTGTGAGGGGGTTCAAGTGTGCCGCTCTTCTTTGCGTTGAGATACCGTGACACGATGTTGTTGAAGAAAGCCGTTTGGCCGGTTCGAGGATGGTCACGTACAGCTATACACTCGGTCAGCGGCAAGTCGCCCCATAGGCAACAAAGGAGGAGGGCGTACCAGGTAGGTGCTGCCACACGCGAAGGTCTCCGAGAGGGTTCTCCTCTGACTGATTTTCCCAGACCCATTGTGCTGTTGGAAGACGTCTTATTTCCTTCTCGATCTTCGCTCTTGCGGTCTCTGTGTCGTCCGAGTCGAGGACGTGCAGGCCATACGCCTGCAGCACGGTGGTTCCAGCAGACGCGACTTGGTCTCTTGGTCCGTTGGGGTGGAATAGCTGGTACTTGACTCCCTTCTTCTCCAGTTCCTCGATGAACTCGGGGTGTCTCTCCTTGAATTCCTTGTAAAGGACGACAGAGTTGTTGATGGGTGTCTCACCACCTGCGATGAGAAGTTAGCATTCGAATTTACCTTGTGTTTACGTTTCAAGAGGACATACCTGTCTCTGGTGCGGAAACACAGTAGAACAGCACATAAGCAGGGTAATGCGGGCTCAGCCCAAACTCATTGTGAGGATAAACCGGTTGCGTGTTGGGTCCTTCATTGGCAGTTGCCACATTCTTGGCCAGAACGGTCCGGCGAACGGGATTGCCGATATCCTCGTGCGGTAGCCAGCCAAAGGCATGGGCGAACTTGGAGAATTCGTGGGCATCTTTGAGACCGAGGTTCTGGAAGTAGATGGCTCCATTCTTGGCGAGGATCTTGCTCAGCTGGCCAGTCTCTGACAGGTCCCGGACAGCAGCGAGGAGCTCCTCAGTTGAGGCATCGGGCTGCGTCGGCGCCAATGACAGGGGAAACGTTGTATTTGGTGGATAGGGAGCTGGTAGGTCGACGGAAGGCGCGTAGCGCGCTGGAGTGAAAGTGACCGACATGGTGTAAGTGCTCCGAGTCCAGTTCGTAGGTGGTAGGTACACAGGTGACGTTTGACTAAACTTGGGGATGATGAGATCTTAAAAACCAGACTTTCTGTACAATGAGATTGATATGCATTTGCAAGCCACCATGTCGGTATATACATGCACTCTTCAATGGAACAATAACCGACGCTTGTGATCCTGCAGTGCAACCGGTAGCGTTCGTGCCGAACATCAATACCGTCGACCTATCACCAGCCCAAGCACCTGCGAACTACATGTAAGAACGGCCTGATGGCGCAACAGTGCCCCTGCGAGCACGATATCACTTTGTAGCTGCAGTATGCACGGCCAAAACGGCCAAAACATGCTAGTGTGGCTTGGTTAAGCTTATACTCTATCCAATCCTGACTCCTGAGGGGGTACTTGCGATAGAAAGGCCTCGGGCAGGACCAGAACTCATCCTAACACACGTTACACAGGCCGTGGATGCAATCTTCCAGCGCCGTAGATTCGGGAGACTTGTGTGTAAGCTACGAAGTGCGGGAGTGACCCGCTGCCAAGCCTTATGGCCTAATCTCGAGATGCCATCGCGACATGATCACGACATGCAACGCTAAGCCCATCCCGAAACTTCAATGCCCACATCGGATCTCCAACTGGGCCTGGATGCCCTGGAACCGTTGCATCTATGATCTCGGAGCTAATTACCGAAAATTTCATGGCGAGAAATGATACCGTCGCCGGTCACCTCCGCTCACATCGTCCGTCCCATGCAGAGCTGCACCGATGACGGGTGGGCGTGGCGGCATGTAGGTTATAAGGACCGCATCGCCGTACCCAACATATTGGCGTTCTGCTGAACCATCACCACCAAACCCTTGACTGTGAATATGTCCAGCGACAAGGGGTCCAGCGAAGTCGCGAAGCCGTCGCACGATGGCGCAGTGGAAGAGCTCGGGGGCGAGCACCAGACCAAGCCGGTCTCGAAATTCACCCGCTGGTATCGAAGCCCCCTGTTCAACGTCATTATCGTCGGTCTCATCTCCTTCACCCAACCCGGCATCTGGAACGCGCTCAACAGTAAGACCTCCTCGTCCTCCAACCCTAACCCGGGAAACCCTCACTAATACCCCAGGCACCGGAGCCGGCGGCCAACAAGAGCCATACCTCGTCAACGGCGCCAACTCCCTGACCTTCGGCATCATGGTGTTCGGCTGCTCCATCTTCGCCATCCTGGCCAACAAGATCGGCATCAAGTGGGTCCTCCTGCTCGGCACCCTGGGCTACGCCCCGTACTCGGCTTCCCTGTACGTCAACAACCGCTACGGCGTCGAGTGGTTCGTCCTCTTCGGCGGCGCCACCTGCGGCCTGGCCGCCTCGGCGCTATGGGCCTCGGAGGGCGCCATCGCCCTCGGCTACGGCGACGTCAAGGACCGCGGCAAGTTCACCGGCATCTGGCTCGGCCTGCGCGAGCTCGGCCAGCTCATCGGCGCCGGCATCCAGCTTTCGCTCAACTACACCAACGGCAAGACCGGCAAGGTCTCGTACACCACCTACCTCGTTCTCATCGGCCTGCAGTGCCTTGGCCTGCCCCTGGCGCTGCTCATCTCCGCCCCCGAAAAGATCATCACCGGCACCGGCCGCAAGATCAACGACCCGACCAAGCAAAAAGCCGTCCTCGGCGAGGCTAAACGTTGGTGGGCCCTGCTCAAGCGCCGCGAGATGTTCCTCCTCATCCCCGTCCTCGTCGGCTTCAACTGGAACGGCACATACCTCGGCATCTACCAAACAAAGTACTTCTCGGTGCGGGCGCGAACCCTTTCCTCCCTCGTATCCGGCATCGTCGCCACAGCCGCCAACATCTTCTGGGGCTGGTTCTACGACCTCCGTATCTTCTCCCGCCCGACCCTGGCGCGCATCACCTGGTTCGCCTTCTCCCTCTTCATGCTCGGCGTCTTCGGCTGGCAGGTCGCCAACGAGATGCTCTACTCCCGCGCAGTACCCAAAGTCACGCTCGACTGGGCCCTGCCCGGGTTCGGCCGCGGCTTCGCGAGCATGATCATCATGCGTTTCTTTAACGAGTCGCACTACATGTTTGTGTACTGGATTGCGGGCGCGTTCTTCGAAGATTTGGAGACGCTCACGCTGGCGGTCGGTATTATCCGGTCGTTTGAGAGTATCGGTTCGTGTCTGTCTTTTGGTATCGGCGCGGCGCAGGTCAAGCCCATTGTCAACTTGGGCATCTCGTTTGCCATGTTTGCCATTACCATCCCGGCGACGAGTTATGTGGTGTTCTTGGTGCCCGAGAGGCCGGCGGACCTGTCCAAGACGTTGAGGGATGATGCTTCTGGGTCAGTGGATACCGAGGTAGAGGAGACGGCGGAGGAGAGGATCGCTCCTCTAGATGTTAGCAAGGTTGCTGGTGCTATTGATGCTACACGTCCTTGAGATAGGCCGTTGAGCGATTGTATGTACATGGCGCCTAATAGAGTCCAAGTCGTTGAAGCGAGCCACAGAATACACGGTACAGATGGTATATTTCACTGAAAAAGCCAGGTCCTTTGGTGATAGTATATGTGCATACAATGTCCAATTTCTAGGCGTCATCAAACAGACGCCGCTCGTCTATATGGGGCCTCAGATGTCCGTGAATCAATGTCCTCTAGGTGGTCAAAGTCTGAATTAGTTGTGTTCGAGTACCGGGATAACCGTCCCTTCCGTTGTGGGGAGTTCGTCTCTGTAGAGCAGGTCTGGGCCCGGGCTATGTGGTTGGGACAGGCTTCCGGATCTATATCAGGGACAGTTTGGATGTCCGGCAGTGTCGCAACCATGGGATGGGGCGGAGGCGGCATTTGCGTGTCGGTATTTGATCCGTACTTGCGGTGGAGCCTCGAGAACAAGATGTAGATCCGCGGTAGACAGACACAAATGACGCAGACGTAAGCTTCAAGAGCGGAGATGAATACGAGAGGTGGCATGTCCCCTCCGGTTCAAAGTGTGACTAAGGGAGCGCACGCGCCTGAGATGGAGTTGCGCTTACATGTTGGGTTGTCCGTTAGAAAAAAGTCTTTCATGATGACCAGTCTGGGAATTGTTACAAGAATGCACCTGCAGTGCCAGTCTTAGTTCCGAAATGTGGATGTTGATACGGAGAGAGGCACTTGCAGGCTTCCTGCTATAAGCATGAGACTAACGCGCAGTTTCGTCTTCCAGTAGTACTTCAGCTTGATGAGCTCCGGGAAGGGTAGGCAGATAATCCATATCTCCATGGCGACGTTGGTGGCGCTGTTCGCCCAGCCCCAGGCATTGACGTTTATGCAGTTGCCTCCTCGAGCGTCCCTTAAGCGGTTCCAGTAGTAGGGTACAGGAACGCATTGAAAGATCAATGCGGTGGTTTCGCCGATTGCTGCTGCAGCTATGAAACCCATCGTTATTGGGATGGCGATACTCATCTTCGGCATGACTTCTAAGGGGAAGATGCGGTAATAGACAAAGAAGACGGACGACTTGGTGAGCATGATGATGACGACGTATAAGACCTCGTGTATCAGTAGCAGCTGTGTGATGATGTACAGTTAGCCCAGCGATGGTGCCTCGAGATGACGCATGAGCAGGGTATCTTCCGGATTTCTCACCTTCATGATGACTGCTAGAGTCGGGAACGGTAGTGTGTAGCTGTCTCTACCCATACCTTTCTCATGCACTGGCAAGGATGCTTTTAGTACTACTGTACAAGCAACACGAGCTGGTGGGTGGTAGAACAAAAGACTAACGCTCAGTGTTGATGACGGTGAAAGTCAGGATGAAGCCCTGCATGCTGTGAGTGAATCTCATGCTCGCTCGCACTTCCGATATATCCATGTAGCTTACCGCATTGAGCAGCATGATCCAGTCGTCTATCCGTTCGCGCCAGGTACGCCTCCTGACGGACCTGTCCAACAGTCTCAGCGCAACGCATGTTAATGCCAACGTTCCTACACTGATGGAGATTATTTTGAGTAGCGGTCGCTGCCTGCGCTGGGGAACCCCGCAGTCACTTGCGGTGATATTCTGTGCACCTAATGAGAACGTTAGGGGAACCTCTTCAAGAGCCAAAGGGCGGAGGCAAAACCCTCCTATCGAACGGTGGAGTCTTACTCAGGTAGTCCCACACGGATGGCATGCATTGCGTCTCGAAGCAATAGCGTACGTCGGTGCTGACAAGTCCATGATTGCACAGGCAGGTGTAGTCCTGCCTGGCACATGACGTGTTCCGAAGAAGCTCTGTGACACATTGTTCCTAGTGATAACTCTCAGTAACGAGCAGATAGAATGTTGGTAAGGTCGAAGATCCTTACGGCACAAGGGGGAAGAGGCCGATGCTCTATTGGAGCAGGCACGAGCTGCCCTACTTCATGCATTGGAGCCTGAGCTGAGAGGAAGCAGACCAAGGCGACATACAGGTGTATCATAGCCATGCTCGGAAGCAGAGGAAATCAGTATCCATGATATGGACTCGGGATTCTCAGTAGGGCAAACATAGATAACAAGGGCTATACCTAATGGAGGAAGTTGATAAAACGCGCCTGGCGTTTTACGGTAGTATGGAGGAGGCGATATGACCGACAAAGTGCGGCTAAGCAAGATGTTTGCAAGCCCAGAATGACTGTGGGTGTTGGATTTACGCGGAGTGCTGCGGAGTGTTTTTATGGAGGAGTGATCTCGTTAATCGTCAAATGTCATGGATCCGATGAGATCTGGACTTCATGCGAGATGAGATGGTCTGACCATTGGGTCGTCCCGCTTGTGGCGAACTACCCGATGGTGCTTGATTGTTGGTCAACTTGGCATCAGAAAAGCTTATTTCGACGGGGGCCCAAGGATGGATGGTGATGTCACTCCTATATCCTCCGCCACGCTTATGTATTACGGCCGTGCTAGATTTCGTGCGAATATGTTCTTTTCCTCATCAAACGCGGAGCCTGTCAAGGCTTCTTCTTATAAAAGTCTTCGACCCAACCCTTAACGATGGCAACTTCGGTGTCGATGACCTTCTGCACCCCGGCGTTAACCACACCATTGCCTGCGATCAGATCGCTGCAGTGAATCCCTCCAGGAATTATTTGGACAGGGGCTTTCGGCGTGCTCTGAAGCGGGCCGCCTGGCCTGAAGTCGGAGCTGACTGTCGCGTCCTTCCAAGGATCCCACTGGCCGTTGGTCCAGATGAGTCTCTCCGTGTTGGTATGAAACCATCCTCCAGTGTAGGCATTGACGTTCTGAACGTCCTTGCCCTTTGCCTCGCCGTAGGTGTAGCCGTCCTCGGGCGGGAAGAAAAGCGCGCACTGGCGCTCCCAGTACTGCGAGTTGACCAGGCGAGAGACGATGCTGGGGACCAAGAGCGGCGCACCGTTTTGCCAGTAGTTGAGGCTGTAAGACGTTAGAATATGCTGCCGCAACGGCCAGGGTAAATGCTTACGGCTCGTTGCACAAGAACCAATTCCATTGCCGGTCGATGGCATTGTCCAAGGTTTGATCCCGGAACAAGGGACTCGAGAAGTTGTAGGTATCAAAGCAGCCCTGGTCTAGTGGATCTGTCCACTCAGGGTAGCCATAACCAGCACAATCTGTAGCGTCAATGTTAGCACTTGTTCGAGTGTCGAGTTGGCATGGCACAACACCAGAATACAACTTACAGCCGGGCAGCATGATCTCGCTGGTCCACTTCGCATAGCCGTCCAGAGCCTTCTGGAGGCCAACGCCGCCAGCACCAGGGGCGGACGCCTTGCTCCCGGGCCAGACATTCTCCACATAGTCGCAGAACTCGAAGAAGCCCGAGTAGCCGCTTCGGAAGTCGTGGCTTTGCCACTGCCACGGTCCGTTCTCGAGTGCAGCGGCGAAGTCGTCGTCATGGACGATGTCTCCGAGGCCGAACTTGTCTTTCAACGCCTGCTTGGCCTTCGGGGAGCCGAGCCTCAGAACGCCGTCAACGTAGTCAACAACCTTTTGCACATCGGAACTGCAGTTCCTGGGCATTCCCTGCTGTACAGGGGCGAAGTATTGCCAAAAGTCGTCGATCGCCTCGACAACTGCGCTCGAAGCATGGTAGGCCCAGAAAGTGCCGGGGGCTTTGGCCTGGGTCCAGGCGGAGAGTGCTCCGCTGTATGACCCGCCGGAGAAAACCCACGGTGCCTTGGAGGCGCTGCTGGTACCATTGTTGTCAAAGGGTAGCTTCACGTTGTTGGCGAAGTAGGTCGTGTCGAGGATCGAGTTCTCGAGCGTCAGGTACTGCAAGTTCTTTGTCGTCAGGGTGTCGTACGGCGAGCTGGTGCCCCAGTAGCGGTGCTCCATCAACACAACGGCGCCCTGGATTGCCTGCGCGAACAGCCCCGTGACGGTGCGATTTGTCAGGTAACCGGTGTACCCGTCAGCAGCGACCTCGCCGGGGGTGAAAAAGACAACAGGTGAGCCTGGACCAGCGTAGAATTCGATGCTGTACCAGAACCGCTGGTTGAAGGTGCCCAGGCCGGGCTTAGAGTGATCGATGAGCTGCTGGAAGACACCGGTCCCAACAGCTCTTTTGCTGATTCCGTCGCGGTCGTCCACCAGTGGTGGCGGCACCAACTGATGTAGGCTGCCGAGCACGGTGGCCGTGGCCTTGCCGGCGAGCAACAAACTCGCGGCAACCGAAAGGAACTTCATGGCTCCTTTAGTTCTAGCACGCGAACCAACCACTCGCTAGGATCAGAGTACCTAAGCTTGCGTGAGAGAGGACAAGGACAACCTCTACAGCGCGTCGCGTGTCCGGCGTGTTGCCTCTTATAGCTGGAGCGCAGCCTGCGCTGACCGCGGACTCGGAGATCATGTTGCTTTCGTTGCCTCCCTAGCTGCGAGCTGCGGCATGGACTGCAACACCTTCCAAGGTTGTCGTTGGTGGGTTACGGTTGAGGTGGGCTCTTCGATCGACACCACCCAATCTCCGAGCGCGCGCCCTTGCAGGCCTGGCAGGCCATGGCGATAACTCTGTTATCGCTAGGTAGTGTGGCCGTTGTCGCTGCGGGGTTGTTTTGGTGACAATGCGACAGATCCTTGGGATTGGGATTGGGAGAGACAGGAAATGAATTGCTGTTGGAGATAGCTATGAGGTCACAGACCGCGCGCACCGAACTTCCTTGCTCCTGCCGCACCGGGTTGGCGACGACACCTTCCGAATCGGGGAGCCGGCCGCCAGGTCGGCCCCACTTGGTGGCCCGGCACTGGTCTAGGGCCAAGACGGGAAGGTCCGAGTCCGGGGTCCCGGCTTGTCCTTATCCCAGTGTTGCATGTCGACAGTACCTTGTTCTTATGCCTTAGTATTTTGGGACAAGCTCATCATGTGGTCAATCCGGTGTTCTCTACACAAGGTAGGTAGGTCGATATAGATACTGGGTCAAAACATAAGGTATGCATCCTTCAATCTAAACTGTCCAACGACTTGGCACAGCTTGTCGGATCCTGTATGCATCAGCTGTAATGAAGCTCCTTCCTCGACAGATTATAGGTGATTCGCCATGTTTGGCGGCAAGTCTACAGGTACCTAGGTAGGTAGTTGGCTGACCTGACAACTGCTTTTTCTTCCACGCGGACATCTTATTCACCGCGGACATTGTCTACCGCGGACATTGTGTTCACCACGGACATCATCAATCGCGGATATATTTCAACATAAATTGAAGTAAATGGTCCCGCAGCTTCATCTTCTCCACTTGAGTTCGCCAACAACTCTCTTAGATCTTCTGAACTTTGCCGTTGTCATCGACCCAAAGTCCATGTTTGAACAGATACATACAGACGGCGAGCTGGGCGATCGAGTCCGCATAACAATCGTGCAGATTGCCAACGGAGACCCAGCCGCAGCAACCAGTCGAAGCCGGATAGTCCACGGTTTTACCCCCAAGGTTGGTATGGGTTTGAGGAGCCTGCTGGAATAAGAGCCCCAGGCAAGCTGCGACAATAAGTGCGCGCAATTTCATACGGCCAACTTGAAAATCCCGGGTACTTTGATTGGGCACATGCAGACATTGTGCGTTTCTATAAACAAAGTGTTACGATACGAACGCTCCAACTGATATGCAACCGCAGGGTCTGTGGCGCAGAAACAAACAGACATTTAATTGTCTGCTTGTTGGGATCACAAACGCAGACACACGTCAAACGCAGCTGCCCCTGTTACAGAGGCACGGCAAGAGCAGTGCCAACACGTAGGGTTTGTATTGTGGCAGAACGGCCTCTGAGAGACCGACCCAATGGAAATTGATATGAGACGAATTTAGGAAGTCTTGCGGTGGCACAGTGGCCTCGACAGTGGCCTCGACAGTGGCCTCGACAGACCCAATCGAAACGTTTGTCAGACAACCCCAGTTCACTCCGGCCAATCATCACATGGCTGGCATTTGCAAAGAACAGGTTAAAAGCGACTGCTTCTCAATTACTTACAGCTCCCAACATTCCAGAACCAGACGTAATCAAGAAGGTCCAAACCCGCCTCAGGATTGGCAGTCTGATATTACCTTTTCCCCTCGGTCCAGTCGTCCAGTCAACCCATCTCTTTGTTTCAACCATGACTTCGAATACTGGCCTCACCTATGTACCCGTTGGGTCGGGCCTAGCCATGCTCGACGCATGCTCCTCCGGGGACATCGCGACTTTGAAGCGCCTCTTCGCCGAAGAGGGAATCCGGCCCGGCAGCAAACCAATCTACGGGGTGTACTACGACCCCAAGTACTACCCTCAAGGCCCCCCCGCGACAGCTACAGCAGAGTCCGATATCCCCTCCACTTGGGAACTGCTCGCAAGAGCCGTGGCGGCGAAGCACGTCGTCATCATCCAGTTCATCCTACAGACCTATCCATCATTCAGTCTCAACCAGGCGCTGGGTGTCGTCCATGCCATGCTCGATAACCCGGACCCAGCCGTCCTACAGGTCCTTCTCGACCACGAACCCGAATTCGCTAGCTATTCGGTTGATTATGGCATGAGATGCTTCCTGACTGATGCCTGCGCCCGGGCGCCCGAGGAGATAGTACCAGTGCTGCACGTCCTTCTCGACAACGGCGCCGACGTCAACGATGGGTGGGGCCCGGGCGGCGGTGCATTGTTCGCTGCCCTCTTGGGAGATCAACCGCTCGAGATTATCGCCAAGATTGTGGACAAGGGTGGCAGAATTAGTACCGGATGCATCTTCTCGGCTATACAACGTGGCCGTGCGGACGTCGTTGAGCTACTTCTAAACCACAAGCGCAACAATCTTGATGGCAAGGCAAGGGAAGACATCAGAGATGCCGCGCAGAAGTCGGCGGACAAGAACATCATCTCTATCGTTCAAGCTTGGAGTGAAATTAAGACATCTCAGGGAGATCTGGCCGGGAATGCAAGTGAGTCAAAGGATAAGGGATGGTGGCGGAAACTATTGTAGGTCGGGTCTTGAGGTGATCTTCTCTTTGCCTCCCCGTCCCCTCCAACCCAGTTTTGATGTCTTCAGCTTCGTCAAATCTTCATTTGAAGTGCAGCTCAACAAGGTCGGAGAGGTCTTTTTCGTCCACAGGTCTGAAGTGGCTGTTATCAAGAAGGCCTTCTCGGTTTCGGAACAGCAGGGCCTGGTGGGCGATCGGAGAGCATCGAGCCCTGGGTTTAAGTACCCTTTAAGGTCGCCCTTGAGGCCTCCTTTGAGGCAATCTGGAGCTTACTCAGCTTAATTTAACTGCGAACACTATACAAAACCTACTGCACTTCAACTCGTCGCTACACTTAAACAAGGCACCAACTTAACCACCCACCCTGACGATTTCCATGTTCCCCAGGAACTTTGTCAAGCGGCAGTACTATTCGGCAGTTATAAAGCTCTGGGAGAATGGCCGCGGGCCACGGGCCATGGCAGCGAGGGAGATGTAGCCAAATTGATAGGTGCAACAAGGATTAACCTAGACTGAGCTACATGTACTTATAGCCAACAGTCTGCGCGCAACACAATGGTCCTAACCTTACTATGCTTTCTTAGGAACGATCGACGCTTCACCCAGTATCTAACTGGACCGAGATCCAACAAGAACCAGTGAGTGCTTCTCGCCTCCCTCAACATCCACACACGACCCTGCTTCCATCATGCCGTGCGACTCAACGGCGAGCTGTGTCTTACGGATAGCTAGTCGATCGCGCTGTAGTCTGCGGCGAAACCACCACAGCCACACGCCGAGAACACATACTGTCAATGGAACGGCGACGGCCGGGAAGATCCAGAAGTGGTGTGATACAATGAGGGACGAAGAAACTCCGGTGTCGAAGAACGGGGTTCCGAAGACGCCCTAGACGTGGTTAGCTGTGCTGTCTTCGATGGGGGGAATGCCGGGGCTTGGCTGGATTTGACGTACGGCTACGAAGGTAGGTGGGAGGAATATGGTCGTGACGACGGCGAGGGTGAACATCGATGCGCTGTCCCGCTGCGTCTGGAGCGCTACTTGGGTTGTGACGTTCGATATGTGCTGGTTGAGCCGGTTGTCTTGCTGGGTGGCTAGATGATGTAGCTATGTGGTGGGGATTTTCTTGTCAGTTGTCATCCCGCATGCGAAGACTTGTGTGAACTCCTTACGAGGTTGATGCGGCCTGTGGTACGATCTCTGTAGGTCATGGCCCATCGACGGTAGAACTGACATTTGGTCTCGAGCTGGTGCAGGAGCTGGTCGGTCCCATCTGACCTTCCCTGAGAAGCACTGGACTTGTACGGGGCGTAAGTGTTGGAGACCTGTCGCATGTGCTTGATCTGTTCCTCGAGATCGATCAGGTCCTTGTATATGGTATGCCAGCTGACGGATAGAGCGTGGAGGCGCTTGGTTTGCTCTCCGATGCTTGACCTGTCTGTCTCTCGCTCGATGCTGATCAGCTGTTTGTTCCTCGACGAGATGGCTTGGCGGTAGCTTCGGAGGATGTCATCGGTTATGAGTGTGTCGACGAAGAGGAGCTTGCTGGTAGACTTTGGATGTTGACTGATCCCTTCTACGATGCGTTCGACGGTGGATGTCGGAAAGTTGACGCAAAAGTATGTTGTACCCCTCGAGTCGCTCCGGAACTGGACGAATGAGTGTGAAGAGTCCTCGGTATCCCATGTCCAGAATCCGTAATGCATACATAACGAGGGTATATGCAGGCTGTCGGAGCCGGGGTCGATGTATGAGCCAAAGTCCAGGCGTGTCCACTCCTCCGTCTCGTAGATATCAGTCAGGAATTTCTTGGACATGCCGAATGATTCCTGTAGATAGGTAAGGACACGCGGATCAACATGGATCTGATAAGAATCCTTGCGTCGCTTTGCGCTGATGAAGCTGGTAGGCCGAAGTTAACATCGTTATTACCGAGCAAGCAGAGCGACGGATAAGGGATATTACAATATCTTCACTGAATCATCTTGAACATCAGGAGCAACATCACTTGTGTCTTCTTCGCTAGAGGCAAAGACGTTCTTGAGGGCTAGGAGGTCAAGATGTGGCCGCCAGTCTGTTTCATGTCAGAGTTAGGGGGCCCTTTCCTAACGATATCATTATAGCTGACAGTGGCGACGCACCTAGGCGATCATCAGGACGAATCCGCAGTAGCGAGGTTTGAGAGCACGTGCAGTTTTGGCAGCAATCCTTCGCTCTGCGAAGAACTTGTTCCAGTTCAGGCTCTAGGACGAGTTCATGAAAAGCCATGCTTCAAGAGCTGGACTTGAAGACGCTCGGCGGCTCGATTCGGCAGGTGTAGGTGGGACAGAAGATTGGTAAGGAAGGCGCCAGCGTCCAGGTTTTAAAATAAACCACATTTCACGGGGCAAGGCAGTGTTTAGGCATCCAGGCAAGCTGCCCATTTGATAGTGGGCTCCCCCACGGGGCGAAGTGGGATAGAGCCTTGTGGCTGAAATGGAGTGCCTTGAGGTTTTGGGAGAACACTCTGGTAAGTCAGCCGCAGCGTCATCGGGCGCAGAAAACTGACGGCTTCTTCTGGCGTCAATGGCCCTTCTGAGTGCTGCTATTGGCCACTGGATGAGAAGCTGAGACGTATCACTCAATTCTCTTAGGGAGGTCATAAATATGGTGGGAGGGTAACGTTCGGACTTTTTGCAATCTTTTCATCTGATCCAGCAGCAAAGAAACTATCAGCTCCTCCTCTTCAACACTTTATCCTCATAGCCGACCGATATGAGAAGCTATGACTCCCGGCCCTCATCGATGTGCACTCATGTTACTACAGAACAGAAGCTCGATCAGAAGTGGCAGCACTTGAAGTTGTTGAGGCCAGGGCACTTGTCTATATATATATAGCAAGAGTTTGATCAGCCTGTGCCATTTAAAGCGACTCAGGACCATATAAAAGAAGGTAAGAACCTACCGTCGACTCTATATCCAGAGCAGGTATTCGCAGTCCAGTCACAGACCGAATACTTCCCGCAAGGGTTTGTCTCTGCGTTGGGGGCATAGCCGATGACGCAGCACTTGACATCGTTGGGGTCGTTTGGACAAGCGCCACTCTTGTATTCGCCGTGGTACTGGTCACAGGTTGAGGTCTTGATGCAGATGCCGTTGTCTTTCCAGACGCCGGTGGCGGCGGAGCCACTACAGTGCCCGTTGAGGGTGGCCAAAGCGGCCAGGGGGAATAGGGTGACGAGGTAGAATAGCTGCATGATGTTCCTGAGGAAAACTGATTCTTAGAGCTGGGCTTTAGACTGAGTTTCGAGGCTAAGCAGCATGAACGACGCGCATTGTCCTGGAATGAGAGTCCGCCTGAGGCCTTTAAGTAATGAATTCTCCCCCTAGATATTGAATCTTGGCATAGACACATCGACTGCTCCGACTTCCAGAGCAGCATTGCATATGCTCGGTCCGACAGGTTGGCCAAGAAACCAATGGGCCACAGGATTGTCGAGGTAAGTTGTGACTAGGTCGGCGACCATATGGGTTACACTACCTATGTAACCTCCGTCATGATTAGCGAAGGGATGCTGGTATGGTAGGCATATAACATTGCCGTTCCAATGCGGCTCGGGTGTTTGACGAGTAAGGTGAGTATAATAGCATGCCTTGCGACGCTGTGGCGCACTTGGGCGGCTAGGGAGTTTGCGTATTTCGTAAAAATCAGTCAGAAGACCGACTAGAAAGAAAACAGACTCAGCGCACGATGACGACAGTAAGCGGACCAGAGGCAGAGGATGTGGCCAGCTTTTCCAAGCGGGCTGAAGAGACGTCTATCACTTATTGCGCTGTTTTCCCTCCTAATTGCTCTTCCACGCGCAGCCACCATATGATGTTGTCCTCTGGGTATGACCTACGAAACCAACGGCGACGACGAGACTCTCATGGCCAGCTATCCTTCGTTGAGAAACAAAATTTCAACAACAATCTGCCAAGGGGATCGACATCATTCTCTTGTCAGATCGGAGGAATTGATGTCCGTAGCTTGGAGGCTTCGAGTTTTGATACTTCTTTGCAAGAGCAAGCAATATCGGATTCTCTTCCACTACTACACGCTGCGTTACTCCACCTGAAACTGCTGCTATATCAGGGCGGGAGTGTAACACACCTGCATCGTGTATGGGATGTAATTGGGTGGTCATTACCAAATAGCATGTCTTGCTTAAAGTAGGTAGCTGCGTCTTTCCGGGTACAAGTACCGAGTGCCTGTCTTGGTTGCAGAAAGTAGCCCTATAATTAGTTTGCCTGCAGAACCTGTCCTCTCGGAAGTCGGTGATGGTAACGCAGGCTTTTAAGCGCAAGGACAGAGCTTGGATAGAGGTAGTGACTTGTTGTTCGCATCAAACTGAACACTAGAGGATCATCAGCTTGACGCTCGTTTATCCAACATGCTCGTCAATGCTGGCAGTGTAACAAAACAGTCTTGAACAACTTAGCGGGATATATGACAGGGGAGGGATGGTCAAAGATGTGGCAGGTGACGGTGGGTGTGTGAATGTTGCTGGACCTTCCCAAGAATTCAGTCACACTACGGAGGTGCAATTCGATTTATTGATCTTTATTCATTTCAGGTAGGATGAGTCATCAGACCTCCGTAATTCGCCCTCTTCATATCCTTGGCGAAGGAAACACAGCTTTCTGCCAAGAGCAACAACCAACACCACCAGGTCCGATGCTCGGCGGCTATCTTTTCTATACAAGAAATGTAAGAACATTTAAACAAGCGATAGTCAAAAGGACTGTAATAACAACATTGAAGGAGGTCGCTAAGGAGCTCGAGGATATTGCTCCTCAATCGTGGGAGTCGGTCGGAAGCAGCGCCAAGCCACCGAGGAACTACCACAGTATGCTGATGAACTCATCCAAAATGAGGACCGCGATAGATCGGCCAGAAGACCATCGCTTATCGAAAGAGCAATCTCGCTGTAGTTTTGCAGACAATATTTGTGATGGGATGCGCACCGCGGTACCGTCTCGAGCTGGATAAATCCGGAGAAGCTTGTCCCGAAATCGCCCATTCCGTTATGGTTTCCAGACCGACCCCTCTCTTCCCTGGAGACTGCGATCAGCTTGCCCTTTCCACCTCTCCTTGGCGCGTCTTTTCTTCCCGCTATTCCGTGTCGATGCAGGCCTGCCGTCATGGTTTCATCTCTTTGGACGACTTCACGGCGTAAAGTAGGTATGCCACTGCGAAGGTAGTCAATGGGGCAGAACGTGGTGAGAGTCCCCCACTAAACCACAAGGTAGCTTGCCCTCAATTGGATGTCTTCTCTCCATGGAGCCAAGAGGTTTAAAGCTCCCTAAGATAAAGCACAGGCATGGCCTGTATATGAATTCTACCACTGTTTGGGTCTCAGCTTCACAGTCCCTTGGGGCTGAAGGAACGTCCACGAGCTGCCAAGGACACCTACCTTACCTAGCGTCGACTTCGGAGTCAGGGCAGCATCGCCGGATTGGGGTCGCGACCCGCGCCAAACAAGGTATGGCCGGATCTAGATGGATCGCCACCCCGGATTCCATCTGCAGGTACTGAGCGGACTACCGGGCCCAGGGGTCACCAAGCCGCTGTCCATTTAACCGATCGAGGGGCGGTTGAAGCTGCGTGTGGAGCATTGGTGCAGCTATATTTAAGGTCGAGGGAGTGCTTGCTCATAATGGCTCCGACTGTCATTCCTCCCACCAGCCGTCCAACACCCAGGCCGGGTCATTCATTCCCTCAACATGGCGCCACGCATGCTGCCCGTCATCACAGCGCTCCTCAGTGCCGCCGCCGCACAGAGCGTCGGCACCATGTCACCCGAAGTACACCCCAAACTGACCACATGGGAGTGCACCAAGACCGGCGGTTGCAAGGCCAAGGACACATCCGTCGTCCTCGACTCGGGGTCGCACTGGATCCACCAGAAGGACAACCAGGCCCTCGGATGCGGCGACTGGGGCAACCCCCCCAACTCGACCGTCTGCCCAGATCTCGCGACCTGCCAGAAGAACTGCGTGATGGAAGGCGTCTCCGACTACGGCAGCCACGGCGTGTTCACCTCGGGTGGTGCCCTTACAATGAAGATGCTGAACCCAGACGGGTCGCAGGCAACACCCCGCATCTACCTCCTCGCCGAGGGCGAGAAGCAGTACCAGATGCTGCAGCTGACGGGCAAGGAAATCGCCTTCGAGGTCGACGTGTCAAAGCTCCCCTGCGGCATGAACGGCGCCCTCTACCTCTCAGAGATGGAAGCCGGCGGCGGTGCGAGCGAGCTCAACACGGGCGGGGCCGCGTACGGCACGGGCTACTGCGACGCGCAGTGCTTCACGACGCCCTTCATCGACGGCGTCGGCAACCTCGCGGGGAAGGGCGCGTGCTGCAACGAGATGGACATCTGGGAGGCCAACGCGCCGGCCACGCAGACGGCGCCGCATGTGTGCAACCAGACGGGCCTCTACGCGTGTAGCGGCGACGAGTGCGCCTTCGAGGGCGTTTGCGACAAGAACGGCTGCGGGTACAACACGTACGCCAACGGCGCTAAGAACTTCTACGGCGCCGGTCCGGGGTTCGCCGTCGACACCACGAAGCCGTTCACCGTCGTGACGCAATTCCCGGCCGACGAGGCGGGAGATCTCAAGGAGATCCGCCGGCTGTATGTGCAGGGCGGCAAGGTCATCCCGCAGGCGACCGTTGCCGTCGAGGGACCGCCCAAGATCAACTATATCAACGAGGAGTACTGCCAGGCCACGGGCGCGCGGCGGTACGAGGAGCTCGGCGGCATGAAGGGTATGGGGGGAGCGCTGTCGCGGGGCATGGTACTCGCGCTGAGCATCTGGTGGGACGCCGGCGGCAACATGAACTGGCTTGACTCGGGAAATGCCGGACCCTGCAGTGCCGACGAGGGTAGCCCGGCCGTGATCACGCAGGTCGAGCCTGATCCGACGGTCGTCTTCAGTAATATTAAGTGGGGAGAGATCGATTCGACGTACTCGGCTGGTCCTGTGAAGTGCAAGGGGCGTTTGCATTAGATTCGATGGCGAAGAGGAAGTAAATGGGGATTATTAGAGTTGGAAGATGCGAGTAAATCTTCACATACTGCTCATCTTGGTTTTAGTGAATCGGCTGTAATCATGTTAGATAAAGAGCTGGCTAAGATGACTTGGGGAAGAAACAGCTGTCAAGTGGTCTTCGTGGTTATCTTCTTGGCGGCTTGCCTGATAATGTTAGGTTAATGCGAAGCATGACTTGTCAACTCCTTCATTGAACTTAGTTGTAATTTGGATCTGATCCGAGCATTTTCGCGTAAGTCTGAAGGATAGTCTAGTATACCTCTTTCATATTGACAACGAGGTACTTGCGCTGGATGAGATGGGATCCGGCGACCGGCGAATGCGTATCAACATATGGGATGGGGCAAATCCTCCGTCACCTGCAATTTGACAAATCCAGCTTTGATTACATGTATTTGCAGACCGAAATGGGCACATTCGCCTTGCAGGCTGTCGCACCTCCTACAGCTTTAGCTAACACCTCTCCCAGTCCCCCAGCCTCTCTACCTCAATTTGCCGGATATGGACTGGATAAGGATCGCACCTGGATTACATTTGAAGGAAAGAATCTCATATGGCTGCCCTCGGAGTATCGACCATCATCACAGGCTATTTCAGGGGCAAATATAGGCATTATGACTATAGCTGAAATGAAGGTTGAATAGGAGTCGAAGTACTTAGGCTACTAATGTTCCAGATCTCTCTATCCCATGCTAGCAAGTGCTGTCAAAGCTCGTTACCCACCGGTAAGACCTATTCCTTGTCCGGCAAAGTCTCACCGTGGCCAAGGAAAATGTCCTGTGTAAACAGAAGAGACAGGCAGCAATCTCAAGGTCCCGAAGGATCGACTTGCGAACAAGTCGCTCCAAAACATGTCAAAGCACGCAACAAGGAAAATGTATTTCATTCTGGTGGAGGAAACACCAACGGAAGCCGACATGAAAGCCTTCTCACGAAAGGACCGTAGCGAGAGCGCTGCGCACGTGCACAGGAGGCGGAGGATTGTTGATGTCCACACTGGGCTGCGCGGCCGGGTCAAATTCTAGCTTGACATTCGGACCAAAGATCAAGCAGTGGGTCGAGCCGCCGAAGTGGAAGCACCCGATCTTGTCGCCCTTCTTGAAACTGTCGCCCTTCTTCTTGCCGAAGAAGTCGACGGACGAGACCTCGGCCATGCCGATCATAACCACGGCCATGAGGCCGATGGCAGAATTGTCGGCCTGGATCACGGCAACCCCACGCTTGGCGACGGCTGAAATGTAACCTTGGGAGAGGTTGTCCGCGCCGACATCGGGATCGGGCGGGCCGTCGTCGGGGTTGAAGCTCCACATGAGCGGCTCGGCGTAGTAAGTGCCGTCAACGATGCGAGGGTCGGCGGCGTAGGCGCCCTTAACGGGCGCGTGCCAGTTGTGATAACTGTCCGCGCTGAGGAATGCCTGGTAGACGGTGCCACCGACGAACTTCTGGGCCAGGTCGGCGTCGCCGAGCATGTCGACGAGGCTGTAGTTGGAGCGCTGGTCCTTGTTCTTGACCCAGAATGTGTCCCGGAGCTGCACGTTGTGCTGGATGCTGAATGGCGTCGACTCGGTGGCGCTGGTTATGATATTGGGGTCGTCTGGTCCGGCGAGTGGGCGGAGTCCCGACTGGAAGTCGCGTGTGAAGAACTGGTCCCACGACGTGAAGCCGTAGTGGACCGGGTCGTTGGCGTCCGGCACGACGTATGTCTGCAGGAAGTTGGCCAGGCCCGACTCCTCGGACTGGGCCGTTTGCGAGAGCCAGCCACCGTCGGCTGTGGTAACGGTCGAGACCGAGGCCTGAGTCGTGTGAAAGTTGCCCCAATAATTCAGCATGTTCTTGAAGACCTGGTTGACGTCGTCACGGAGGAACGCGGCAAAGCCGGCTTTGGTTGCCATTGGCCAGTCCAGAATCGCGTTAATGGGCGTGCCGATCTGCGCCGAGTCGTTGAAAGTAATGGGACTCTGGATCTGGTAGTTGAGCGCCTGGATGAGATGGTCGATGTCCCTGATCTCGGACCTGGGCCCATCGCCGGGGATCTCGGTATAGGGCCACACGGTGGGTACCTCTGTCAGCATCTCGGTGAAGAGCATGTAGACAATGGGATTGTGAGCAAGGAGGTCTTGGAGGGCTTTGATGGGCTGCACGATGGGCAACTGTGCGTCAAGTGCGAGCCTGAGCACCTCCTTGACGTGGTCCTGGATGCGGGCAGGGTGCTGAGGCATCCAGCCGCCGATGCGGCGCGCTTGTGACAGGGGAGGCGTAGCCCCAACCTTGGGCGGCGGTAAGACAGGCATTTTGGGGCCTTGCTAGGATGCTTCTAGTATAATCTGGGGTTTGTAACAGTAAGGGTGAGGCGAACAGCAGGAATCGCAATGGCTCAAATGTTTGTGAATCCATGAAGAGGGCCACTGCCTTTTTGTAGACGAAGTGAGGCACGCTCGGCAGCGGTCGGGTAACCAGGAGAAAAGTGATTGTGTCGCTATTATTTGTATGCCCCAATGAATCATGGCATCCTCACCAACGTCAGCACATGCAAGTGACCCTTTTCAAGCAATGTAGCCAACCACAGACTGCTCACTGCCGATGCCAGCCAGCCACAGACTGCCGATGCCAACCAACCTGGCACATCGCCTTCAGCCCTCCATGGACTGGAATTCAAGCGGACAGCAGATGATTTACTTCTCTGCACACTCTCGGAGAACATGGCTTTAACACATTCCAGTCGCTACTGCGTGGAGATTGGAATTGTCTGCGTGTCCAGAACGGTCGTCGAGCTCTTGACGGACGAACGCATATTATCGCTCGACGCCACGCTCGGTCGCCAAAGTTTCAGCGATATGCAGGTGTATGAAAGATGCAAGCTGAAAGCTGAAAATGTTGATTGCCATGCAAGCTCTCCTGGTGTAACCGTCCACCGTGCTTCTGATTAGGCAGGGCATAACAATCTGTGATACTTGACTGCATATTTCTGGACGTGGAATTTTAAGCCTCGTACATGGCATCACAGGACATAATAGCTCAGCATCTAGGGAAGAATGAGGATCGATGTCTCCAGTACTTGGTGCAGTCTGAAGGGTGTCATTTCTGCATCCCCCCTCACAGTCCGAGCCGTGGCAGTATACATTCGCCTTAGCCGTTCCTACGAGCATACGTTGTTGCGGTGGATCCTTCTTAAGAGGCCTGTACTAGACTTGGGGATGTAAGCACTTGGTCGAGGATGAATTACGGTCGAAGCGCGTGGCGTTGTCCTAAGGGAGTAGACTACTAACCTTATACTAAGGCTGGTCGTCTTATTAAAGCATGTCGTATATATTTCTTGATTAATGCGTGTTGAAAGCTATAGGAACCGGTAACGGCAGGTTATAGGCTCTTTAGAAGGGTGTGCGAAAGCGTGCCGTATCTATAACATGGCGACGACATCCAAAATTCGCTTTCTACCACCCAGCTAGGTACGGTACATGTACTAGACCTAGTACTGTGTTATGTCCCCAAGCACTGGGTCGGCACATTGAGTGCTTCCATAGAGATGTCAGTTTATCGAATACAGCAGATCCCACTTGGTACATTCATTTGATACTTAGTTAATACAGGAAAGGTCTTCTCGTTTCTTGTATGGCCCGGAGCACGTGTGTTACTTATGACCCCTTTTCTACATCACTCTCCTTGGCCTTGGTATCGGAAAGATTTCGTTCTCCCTTCCTAGGCTCACCATATTGCTGAAGTTGCACCATCGCTACAGGCGACTCATGTGAGCTATGCGTGATCTTCGACAGCAATGTGCTAGACAGCCAGGTACGCCTGCTTAATACTATCGGTAGCTCTTAATTCAGTTACCTGACTCCAATTACTAGGGACTGACTTTGACGTCTAATACGAATATTTTAGATAATAGTGTTATATTGATGTCAGGGGCTTATTATGATACCTTTGTTAGATACCTGTCAACAGCTTCGACAATGCTGGAAAATTAGGTGAACTGGTAAATTGTTAGCGTGAAGCCTGGTGATCACGTTGTGGAAAGATCATACCCAAGACCAGTTACAGGATCCCAACCCTTAGCAGCAGGGAAGCCTGGAGAGCCACAGCCAGGGTTACTACCAGAGACGATGTCGTTGAAGACCTCAGGATGTTGATACTGTAGATAACACGGTCAGCTTTCAACTGCTCCACTTCTCCATAGCTCTTTTCCGTTACGAAGGGGGCCCAGCTTACAAGAACTGGGTGGATGAAACCGAGGGTACTTTTGCCGGCCTCAAGACGAGCTTCGTTGATGAGCGTCAAGACGGCACCAAAAACGGGCGATGACAGACTGGTACCACCCACAAGCCACCATGAGCCGTTTGAGTAGACGACTTGGCGGTCACCGACCGCCGCAACATCTGGATACGCACGTCCACCGTGGTGGTAGACACCTCCTGTGACGCTCGAGAAGTTGCCGTTCTCCACGTAGTGGTGGTAGCCATCGAAACCGAGCTTGTCCTCAACCTGATCAAAGTACGCATCAACGGCCGCCCGCTGATAGCTAGGGATGCCGAAGATGTTGCTGAAGCCGCCGCCACTGGGAAATCTCGCCGTCGCCACCTCGTTGAGCTTCTCGTATGGCGTCGGCGGTACCGAGCTGTCGATACGGTCCCACTCTGTGCTGCCGACGGAGAGGACGTATGGGCAGCTCGAGGCAAAGTCCGGGTCGAAAATCTTGCCCCCTGGGCCGTAGCATCTGTTCGGTCCGACGCCGCTATCGCCGCTGGACATGACGACGGTGGTGCCCTGCAGGCCAAGCTTCATCCATTCGTCACACTGGCGCTTCATGTAGTAGTCGGGCCAACCGGCCTCGCTGCCACCATAGCTGATGCTGATGACGTTGGTCGGCTTGTACACGCCGCACTGGAGCTGGCCCTTGTATCCGCCAGGGTTGGGATCGGGATAGGCAGGGTCGAGGCACTCGGGCGCAGTGCAGTCGCCTGTCTCGCCGTAGGCCGAGTAGGTGCAGTAGCTCCCGTCAATGGCGTCGAGGAAGGTGTTCCAGAAACCATTGAAGTTCCCGGTGGACTCGTAATACTCATCATCCTCCTGGAAGAGAACCAAGCCTTGGGGATAGATCAGGGGCCAAGCAGAGTCAAAGTCAAGAGGGGCCTCCAGGTCGATAGGGACGAATTCCGTCGTGTCCTCGATGGCTCCAATGGCGCCGTCAATCAGACGTTCCTCTGGATAAGTGCCATTGGGAATGTCACTGCAAGGTCCTCGTCAGATAAAAGGTGTTGACCGGGTTCAAGACCAATTCACTCACGGGTACAATGTGCTAAAGTAAATATCAAGGTCCTTCTTGCTGTAGTGGACGTCAAGACTCTCGAAGATGCCAATCTCATTGCCAGGCACAGCGGAGTTGCCCTTGGGAATGTTGTACTGGGCTGTTCACATGTTAGGTTCGACACTGTCTAAGTGCTGACAGGATACAATTTACTGACCCCTGGTACAGTCCGCAGTTACGTATATAGAGCATGTGGTCGAGTTCGGGTGCGGGAAGCCTGGCAGTTGCGTGATGAAGGGCTTCACACGGTTCTTATCGAGGTTAGTTCGCTTGTTGAGGTTGTGTGTTGCTTCGGCCCGCCTGGTCCGGAGTCTGACACCGGGAGTCACGTAATCGATGTGCTCTTTGACATGCGCCGGGACATGATACTCCTCGGTGGAGATATCAAAACTGCCTGAGGAATGCTCCCAGACATAGAACTCGGCGAACATGAGCTCTTCAACTTCACCAACTGTGGCATCAAATTGAATCCACTGAATTGAAAGCACAAATGTCAGACGGGAATGTCACATATCTTAGACATGCTCGAAGAAGGTCAGTTGAATCCATACCTGTTTGTTGACAGAGTGGCCAATGCGCTCCTCCGAGATTCCGGATGCGATCAGCCACTCCCTGACGACAGTCACTGTAGAATCCGCAGGAGAGAAGAACTCAATGACCTCCTCGGGGGCCATATGCTTGCCGTAGCTCGATGATCCTGGAGTCGAGCTGTATGCGACCTGTGTCAGCACGTGAACACCTGTAGCTTCGAGAACCGCAACACGCACATCTCGAGAAGCCTCTCACGGCCAGCTTCCAGGTTGGATTGCCTGAGACCAATTCGCATAGGCAGGATCTCGGAACTTGGAACCTTGGACCGCTTAGTCCACTGTGCGGGCCAGTGAGGGAGGTGGCGTTCATGAAGCATGTGGGAGTCAGGAACTTGGCGCCTTTTGAGAGGACTGGCTAGTGCCAAGCCCGCAGTCAAGGCAGCCACGAGAATCTGCGGCAGCATGTCGATGTCCTGGTCTCAGACAAGCTGGCATACAGGGTAGAGTAGAGGATGCAGGACTACGAGTGTATACATCCTCAAGGGTGAGTCGTTATAAGTCTATAAGTACTTACTGCCATTGTTATCTGTTACTGCCATTTCGTTACAAGTACTTACTAAGTTACTGCCATTGTTATCAGAAAGTGCGCCGAATCTCCGACAAATGCCGTATTATTGGCCGCTTTATCCGCCCACGATGCTACATAGTTGCGCGATCCGTACCATGACAACCCGTGTTAGGTAGGTCGATGCTAACTTCCCGGTCATGATGTCGTTCTGCTGGGTCTTGCACCCAGTGAGGTGCATGATACAGGGGTACAGAGTCAAGCATTTGCCAAGGACCTACCTCTTGGGGCTTAGGGTTGTTAAGTTGCCTGGCTTCAACTCAATTGGTAAGCTACGTCTCCACGCGGATCGCGGAATTGGAACCATACTTTGCATAACCCAGGTTTCCATGCTTAAGGTACGATAAGGTAGCGTACTCTGTGCTCTTCTGAGGGGATGGGGAGGGTGGAGTAAGCTCCCAGACCCAGTCAACCCAGGTTATGCGCGACCCTTGCATCAGCACCCCGGTAACCGGTAATTCTGTATTGTCGAAAGGAGCTCGATATGCCAGATGTATCCAAGACCTTTATTAGAGGACCAGTCTAAATAAAGGCATTGTCTATGCTCACAAACTAAGCTTGATGAAGGGGACATGAAATTGAAGGAGTAGTTGAGAACGATACACTTAACAATCACGACGACTGAGGTTTTGATCCTGTTTCGTCTGAGACTAAGATAGGTGACCATCTTAACATCTTAGCAGTCTCGGCGATACGGTCCAATAGCCTGTGCGTCTTCAGTGCCGATTCGAAGGTGGCATAGCGTGTCCGATCGTCTTCGGCAAACGCAACATACGAACGAGCCGTATTGAGCGCCACGGGTTCAAGGTTAGACAATCCATCGTCCGCGTGTCCCTTGTAGTCGACATCGCGTGCCTCAGTCTCCGTGCCGACCTTGACTCTCAGTTTCATGTCGGGGTCGGCCATCTGCCATGACGTCTCTTTGGTCGTAATCTCCATCTCGCCCTTGGTTCCCGTGATAATCCAGCGGAATCCGGTGTTGTCCACGGCCGACTTGGGCTTGCGGAAGATGATGGATGCCACTGCGCCGCTGGATAGTGTGCCTTGGACGAGGATGTGGTCCGGCGAGGTTCTCGGGTAGGCGGGATTGACAACTTCGCCAGCCGTGTTGAAGATAGGAACGGCCTTGGTGAAGGTCTTGAGGATGGCTTGCAGGTCGTCAAAGTCGCCCAGGACGTTGGTGAAAGAGTCCAGGACTGCGTCCCCCTGTCAATATTGTGTGTACTCCACACATTTTGGAGCAAGAAGAGCTTACAATGCGCGAAAAAGATGTGAAACTCGTTCCCTCCGCTTGAGAAATCAAGATAATACTCGGCGCCCTCCATCCAACGGTCACCTGGAATGAAACTACTCGAAGCCATGACCGAGGAGCTCACGACATCTCCAATTTGACCACTGGCTAAGATCTCCTTGACCTTGAGGACGAGACGGTCAGATCTCGCCTGCACACCAACCATAGTCTTCACGCCATTCTCTTGCGCCAGTTTGGTCAGCTCCTCTGCCTCCGCTCGGCTCGCGCCGAGAGGCCACTCGACGTAAACGTCCTTGTTGTGGAGTAAAGCCGGCTTCGTCAGCTCGTAGTGTTTTGCGACGCGGACCGAGACGACGACGAGGTCCACGTCCGGGTCCCTGGCCAGGTCTTCGGGGCTGCCGTACGCCTTAGTGGAGGCAGGGAGGTTGTTGGCCGCAATTGATCTGCGGGCCGACTCCACGGTTGAGTTTGAGACGGCGACGATCTCATAGTTGAGCAAAGTCTTCAGTGACGGCACATGGGCAAAGACACCCCAGGCGCCGGGCCCAAAGAAGGTCTTGGTGTCGGAGAGACCGAGGATGCCGACGCGGATGGGTGCCATGATTGCGAGTAGCGACTTCTGTTTGCTCTTCGACTGACACTGGGATTCGATGATAGTTTAATGAGGCCCTGATGGAAGCGGAAGAATGAGTTGGGTGTCAAGAACACTGCTGAGGGTGGCTACTGAGTCTTATATGCCTCCAAACCTCTCTGTCCGGGCATGTTTTTTCCGTAAAGCATCATCCAAGTCGCTGCGGATCGGAATGTGACAACTGGCGAGCTCTTTGCGGGCTTCCGGTCCATGTCACCAAATCTAGGCCGAACATGTCTTTACTCGTAGCATTGTTATTCACGTCTCTCCGGACCGGCGTGGTTCTCCGGGCGTTAGAAATCGGCGGCCCCACTTGAACTCCGGCTAGCTTCCGCGATTGGACAGAGCTCCGGTAGGATTCCGGAAGTGCTATGACAAAGCAGAGTCATGCAACCTCAACGACATCCACATTCCGAGCTCCTCGTTCTTGCAACTCCGTCGGTTCCATCCGTTGTTTGGGATCATGTACTGCCCATGCCGATCCCGCGCAAGAGGTCCTGCGGCCATTGCAGAGCAGCCAAAGCTCGTTGTTCATTGGCGGCACCATGTGAGCGATGCTCCGAGAGGAACCGCCACTGCGAATACGGAACTGCTGGATCTAGGACAGAACCATATCGCATACCAACAATAGCTGCTGTTGCCCCAGCTCGACAAGGCCCTGAGGATAGTGGCGCCTTGACCAACCCCGAGAGGAACGCGCGTGCCGGGGGTCAGAGCCTGCAAACTATCGCTCCGCTTGGACTGTCTGAAGCCACAGTAGACGTTATGGACGCCGGTTACGACTTCTTCACGGGCATCTTCGCTCCGGGAAGTCGGCACAGTAGCGGTCCATTCTTCGGACCGTCGGGGGAGACCGGCTTGCAAACCAGCAGCCGTGCCGATGAAGAAGATCTGTTCATTCCAAGCATTGGCCGTTCCCTGTCAACGATAGTCGAATGTCGACCCCAGAATAGACTGCTCTCGCAGCGCAAGACCCCAACGACGGAGAGCTTTTTCACGGCGAAGGCACTTCTGGGCCAGATCAGACAGTATCCAAAGATGATGATAGAAGGCAAGAAGCTTCCCCCATTCATCCAAGCTAAATGCACGTCCGGAAACTTGTCGGTGGACAGCTGCGCCGGAGAAGAGAAGCATGTGTGCATGTCGGAAACGCTGGCAATCTGCTCCAACCTCATACATTTGTTCTACAACAGGACACCAGCAAGCAGCAAGTTTGCTTGGGAGACGATTCATAGACATCAAGAACAACTACATCATGAGGTACGAGCTGTTACGTACTCTGCGATTATGATGTCTGGCTGACAAATTGCTCTGTTGAAGCATTTTCGATATGGTAGCGACGAGCTCGTAGACGCTCTCCAAACCACCGTCATATATCTCCTCCTTCAAGCGGAGGACCCCGACTCGGTTGAGATTAACGATACCTTGTCACTGATTGAAACTATACGTGTAAGAATGGGATATGAGAACTGTAGTCTAGTCTAATTAATGAGAAATGAGCTAACAGGCCACAACCCCAGGTTGTCGCCAAAAGATATCGCACACTGAGCGACTACCAGTCCGAGCTCAACAACCCGTATTCTGTTGACCGTAAGACTTGGACCGAGACCGAGAGTGCTCGGAGGTGGGGAATCTCTCTCTTTGATTTCTTCTTCTCCTTTCTGCGAAGTCCTGTGTTGGAAAGAAGCAGGAATGAGGATCACCAACTAACCTGTACAACAGGACCGTCTGCCTACTCTGGATAATTGAGCTCGTCCTCGACGTCATTATCGGTCCGCCCCGCGAGATCGAAATGTGCGGCGGATACTCAACGGTTCCTCTGCCCTGCGACCGACGGCTCTGGGAGCCCGTCTCGGACGCCGAGTGGACTAGACGATGTCGACAGTTGCTCGGTGGCAAGAAGACGTCAATGCTAAGAGTCCGGAACTTGAGGCTGCCATCGAATGTAGGTGAGCAGCACGAGACATTGGCCGAGTGGTGCGAAGCAATGGACGAGTTTGGGGCATTGGTCTGGATGGCGGGCATGTTGGAGAGAAGTAGAAGTAATGGATGATGCTGCCTGCTCGATGCAATGTCGTCCTTCCAACGAGTATGGACCTGGAAGTACGTGTTATCATCATTGGCAATATAAAGGATCTAGACCATAGACCTGGGAACATGATTTGCGGCATGGAAAAGAGACGACTGACGTGAGAGATTGTCCTGCCCAACTATTGGACAATCGTAGCTCATGAGCTCACCCTTGACAGTTACACCCACCAACATTCAGCTGAAGAAAATGTACATAACGCAGTCTTGAGGACTGAAGAGAACCAGAGATTACGCAGCAACAGCATGTGACACCATCGTAAAAGCTTCATCTTGATTCGCTAAATCAGAGCATAGGCTAATAACACGTTTAGTGATCTAGACTAAGCAGACGTATCACAGCACCAGCCCCCTCAGAGCTTAGCCCTCAAGTCAAACCGGTCCAAGTTCATGACCTTGTCCCAAGCCTTGACAAAGTCCTTGACGAACTTGTCCTTGGAGTCGCTCTGCGCATAGATCTCTGACACGGCGCGCAGCTCGGCGTGCGAGCCGAACACGAGGTCGACCCGCGTCGCCGTCCACTTCTTCTCGCCCGTCTTGCGGTCCGTGCCCACGTACACGTCCGAGTCGACATCGCTCTTCTTCCACGCCGTGTTCATGTCGAGCAGGTTGACGAAGAAGTCGTTGGTCAGCTTGCCGGGCGTCTGCGTGAAGACGCCGTGCTTGGAGCCGTCGTAGTTGGCGTTGAGCGCGCGCAGGCCGCCGACCAGGACCGTGGTCTCCGGCACGCTGAGCGTGAGCAGGTGCGCCCTGTCGATGAGGAAGTCCTCGGCCCGCACGCGGGTGGTGGACTTGCCGTAGTTGCGGAAGCCGTCGTTGCGAGGCTCGAGGTGGCCGACCGAGACGACGTCGGTTTGCTCCTGCGTGGCGTCGGTGCGGCCCGGGGTGAAGGGGACGGGGATGTCGTGGCCGGCAGCCTTGGCCGCGGCCTCGACGGCGGCGGCACCGCCGAGGACGATGAGGTCAGCGAGCGAGATCTTCTTGCCGCCGCTCTGGGCGTCGTTGAAGCGCTTCTGCAGGCCCTCGAGCTTGCTGAGGGTGTCCTTGAGCGTTGCTGGGTCGTTGGCAGCCCAGTTGCGCTGAGGCTCGAGACGGATGCGGGCGCCGTTGGCACCGCCGCGCTTGTCGCTGCCGCGGAAAGTGGCGGCCGAGGCCCAGGCGGTCTTGACGAGGGTTGAAGGGTCGACGCCAATGGCGAGGACTTCCTTCTTGAGCTGAGCGACGTCGTGCTCGTTGACCAGGGGGTGGTCGACATCCGGAACCGGGTCCTGCCACTGGAGAACCTCGGACGGGACCTCGGGGCCGATGTAGCGGGTACGTGGGCCGAGGTCACGGTGGAGCAGCTTGAACCACGCGCGAGCGAAGACGTCGGCGAACTCATCCGGGTGCTCGAGGAAGCGGCGAGAAATCTTCTCGTACACTGGGTCGAAGCGGAGGGCCAGATCAGATGTCAACATCCTTGGCAGGTGCTTCTTGGACGGGTCAAACGCATCAGGGATGAAGGGCTCGACGTTCTTGGCCTGCCACTGGTTGGCGCCGCCGGGGCTCTTGACCTGCTCCCACTCGAACTTGAACAAGTACTCGAAGAACTGGTTGGTCCACTTGGTAGGCTGCGAGGTCCAGATGACCTCCAGACCGGATGTGATTGTGTGCGATCCCTTGCCACTGCCGAAGTTGTTGCTCCAGCCGAGACCTTGCTGGTCGACGTCCGCAGCTGCGGGCTCCTTGCCGACGTGGTCAGATGTGGAGGCACCGTGTGTCTTGCCGAAGGTGTGGCCACCGGCGATAAGAGCGACGGTCTCCTCGTCGTTCATGGCCATGCGGCCGAAGGTGACACGAATGTCCTTGGCGGAAGCGACAGGGTCAGGGATGCCGTCAGGGCCCTCGGGGTTGACGTAGATTAGACCCATGTGCGCGGCTCCGAGAGGCTCCTCCAGCTCGCGAGAGTGGATGTCGTTGTTCTTGGAGTTCTCGTCACTGACGAGCGGGCCCTTGCCGGCCTCTACACCGGTAGAACCAGAGGCATAACGGACGTCGTTGCCCAACCACGTCGTCTCGCCACCCCAGTAGACGGACTCATCCGCCTCCCAGGTGTCGGGGCGACCACCAGCAAAACCAAAGGTCTTGAAGCCCATGGACTCAAGAGCGACGTTGCCTGTGAGCAGCAGAAGATCCGCCCATGAGATCTTGTTGCCGTACTTCTGCTTAATGGGCCACAACAGGCGGCGAGCCTTGTCGAGACTCACGTTATCCGGCCAGCTGTTGAGAGGGGCGAACCTCTGCTGACCGCCACCACCACCGCCACGGCCGTCCTGGACACGGTACGTGCCAGCGCTGTGCCAGGCCATGCGGATGAACAGACCACCGTAGTGACCGAAGTCTGCAGGCCACCAGTCCTGCGAGTCTGTCATCAGGGCGGCGATGTCCTTCTTGAGCTGGAAGTAGTCCAGCTCCTTGAACGCCTTGGCATATTCGAAGTCAGAACCCAGCGGGTTGGAGGCCGGGTGAGGTTGACGGAGGATGTTGAGACGGAGCTGGTCAGGCCACCAGTCCTTGTTCTTGGTGCCGCCGCCAGCAACGTTGGCCTTGAGCATGCTGTGATCGACGGGGCACTTGCCTTCTGCCATTGTGTCGGACTGTGTGGAGGCTGAAGTGTGGAAATGAGTGTATCTCGGTGTGGTTCTCTGAGTAGCTCGTTGATGAGTGACACTCGAAGAGAAGGACAATGATGAGAAAGAGGAGGAGGAGGAGGAGCGAAGGAGTGGAACGATTGATCGGATCACAGGAGGCCGACCCCTCACTTTATATCTCGAGGCACTGCCCAGTCGTCCCTGAATGCGCGGCAAAAGAGGGGTCAGCATGGTGAGTGCTGCAGAGCTATCGGCAACTGTGGCAAGGGAAGGAGGAACTGGGGAACTGTGCTGCCACGAAGAGCGGCATTGGTCGGGCAAGTCCAAGAAGACGGTGGCAGTCTTACCATCTTAGTAGCATTTCGCAAGTTAACGGTGGCATGTGCAGTCGTTCGTTCCCTCCCCCCATCTCCCCGTGTTGGTCAAGGTGGGGCTCAACGCACCCCTCGGCCGGGGACCCCTCGCCAACTGGAGGATTGCCGCTAGACAGGAACAGGGGTAGAAGTGACCACTCAGATCGTGGCGAAATCACATCAAACCCCATGAATCCAGATCTACCCCATTTGTTGCTGTGGTAGCGTGGACATACCTCGACGACGACTGTACACTTTAAGTCCTTCATAAAGCATAATGTGATCAATCTTGAACCAATACATTCATTAATGCACTTCTATGATTTTACTACTTCTCCACTGCATCTTTGCTTTTGAACAGGTCTCTCGTCAGGAACAGAGCCACGTAACAAACTCCAGGGCTCGACTGTCTGTCACCCCACCGAGGAACCAGATCACTCCAGATCCAAGCACCCGGCAGTCCAGTAGCAGGCTAAGAGAAGATGGTGGCATTTGGAATTGGCAGAGAATGCGAGAGAGATGTTCATGTCTCACCGCATCTGGTTGGCTGCTCTTGGGCTGTGGAGGCCAAACACCAAGGCAAAGTGGTACACGTGGACACGCGAGCGGATGACTCGGATGAAAACGCCGAGAAATACCGAAAATATCACCTAGCGCGACACAGAACGGATACGAATCTCTTGGCAAACCTTGGAAAAAGATGGTCAGCCGAAACCGTGCAAGACGGTCAATCTTCCGCCAATCATATGTCAAAACGCTGCTCTCGGAAACGGAACTGACGACTCCGTTTCACTAAACTCTCGGGCTCTACATGCCGAGTCAATTACCGGCCGCGTTCTGCTCGCGGATCTCGATGGTCGAATCCTCCAACTCACGCGCATCGCTTGGACTTTCTGCGGGGGCGAATGGTGCTGTTGCTCTATTGCCTCATACCTCTTTGGCATTACTCAATCGCAACACTTGTCCAGGATGCTATTGTCATCCATGTCGCTCGTCTGGAAGCATCGAAGAATATGGTGGACCTGGATATCCCCTCATCTGGTCCCGTGATTGCGCGTCCTATCTCCCCGCGATCACTATTTCGCCGTCTACAGATCGCTGACGGGTAGACTTACCCACCCCTACAACGTTGTATGATTCATACTTTCTCCTCGGTGCGCCTTCGTCGGATATAGTGTCGGTCTCCTTCTGATCCGAGCTAACAATTCAACAGAGTACTTCGTAACTCTTTTCATCTGTGTTAACCATATCCAGAGCAGCATTGGAACTCGTTGCCACTCTTTGAAGATGACTTCTCACTGCCTATCATCTCTGAGCCCTATCTTTCCCCAATAATACACTGCTAATTGCGCGGCTTATGAAGCCCTTGACAGACGCACGCACTTTGATATCAGACGTCTCTGCTCGCTTTGTTTCTTGCAAGCTTATGACAGAGAGCAGTCAAATTGGCAAGTAAAGATGTGCGTCTGTCATACATAACTTGACCAGGACTGCAAGTTGCGGGCATACACGTCCATCTCATTGTTCTTCCACTCATGCGTCTCATTTCAGAAACACCTATAATGACATAACGGCTGTTTGTGATCAAGGGTAAATTCTTGCAAGCCTAAGGGGTCCTCACATTCTGTTGTGTGATTAAATCGAGTTGGTAGACTAACATGATATAGTACTCTAAACAGGTGCTGTCATCTCACCCATCTCACATCTTCTAGTTTCACATAGACCTATACCACTTAAGCTGCTCAGTTAATCGCCAAGCCTCTCTTGGGTGGTGCTGATAAAAGGTGGATTGCGGCAAACGCAACAAGAACAAAGGACACCTGAGTTGGTGGCGTTCAGATCTTTGTCATGTGCAAGCTGGAAACAGTTGCATGGGTCGAGGATGGATTTTGTGTTGCATTGCATTGATCTAATAAAGACATAATGTCTATATATTTATGATTGCCCACAAGAAGCCCTCCGTTCTTGCTCGCTATCCCAAATCCTTCCCACCCGAAGCGAAGCACGGTATGAAGCCGACGGACCCCAGCAAGAACGGACGAGTAGCACAACATCCGGACAGATGGCGCCCTAAAGAAACAGCGTATTCGCGGGACGAAGATCATGTCGGAGAAACTCTTCAGCTTGGAGAATTTGTAGATGCCCGGTCTTTGACCGTGTCAGAGGCTGCGCTTATCCTCAATGCGATCAGGGACAGGCGCGCGAAGCATGGCATTACAATGACTTATGCCAATGGAGTTGCACAGTAAGACGTTCCAGCTTCGTGAACCTCGGCTATCTAAACCACTAATACCGTACTCCTATGTAGACAAGAGATAGTCGACCAAGGCATGGAACATGCCAGAGTGTTCGCCAACTACAAGGGGCAAGAAAACGTGGAAGCCGTCGACGGACTACTTAGCACATATACGGGACTCGTCATGTTCGAGAGGGCACAGCTTGGCTCCCTGGGCTGCACGAGCGCCGAGGAAGCAAAGATACTGATACCTTCCCTGAACAGCAAGATCGACGATGAGACTCTCCAAAGTCTACTCGATCAGTTGGAGAGCCTACGAGAAGACTGAGTGATAACGAGCGAGATAGTGAAACAAATGAGATTGTGTAATAACAACGAGCGATGTGTCTATCCAACCATGTTGCCTGGTTAACGCCAGGTATCGCCGATGTCCAGTACCGAATGACAAAAGCACATGATTCCCGAGCATTATACATCAACCTGCTCTTCATCCAAGAAGCCGAGTCCGCTGTCATATCGTCTTCTCTTCCGCCCACCCCTTTTGGCTAGCTCACCAGACAGGAAGCTCCCCCTCCTCCCAGCAGTAGAGGGCGTCTCGACCAGAGACACCTCATCCTCGCCATCCTCATCTCCAAGAGCGCTGTCCCTCCTCTTAGTACCTTTCTGCTTCTTCCTCGGCGTAGCCAACAGCCCCTCGCTCATCCTCACCACCCTCTCAAGCTCAGACCTCATCCCATCGACAACCTCCTTAGCCTTCCTCCTCTCAGCCTCAGCCCCTTCAGCAAGTCCCCTATTCTCCTCCACCAGCTTCTCATTCGTACTTTGCGCTCTATCCTTCTCAACCCTCAACTTCCGAACCGTCTCATGCGCCGCCCTCAGACTAGCATTAACCCGTTCAATCTCGCCCCTCAGCTCAGCCACCCTAGCATCTCTCAGCGCCAACGCAGAACCATGCGTCCTATTCAACCCCGCCACCTCCTCCTTATGGCTCTTCCTCATGTCCCTCAGCGCCTCGGCATGGCCCTCTTCCAGGCCCGCAATCTGGCCCTCGAGCGCGTTCAGCCTCCCCTCCAGCTCCTCCACGGCAGCGCTCTTCTCCCCCTCCAGCCGTCCAACCAACTGCTCCAGCTCCCCCACGTCCCGCGCATAGCTCGCCACCGCGCCCTTAAGCCTGTCCAGCCCGACACTCTGCTCCTCTATCCTCCCGTCTCTTTCGCGGATCTTGTTCTTCAGCTCGGTGATTTCTTTCGTGAGCGCATCAGTGACATCTACCCTAGCGCTCAGCTGCTGTCTCAGACTGAGCTCCAGGGCATGATACTCGTCGATATTCTCATCCCCCTCCTTGGCCTTGCGCGCCAGGTCCCGAAGTCGATCGAGCAGCAGATCCAGCACCGCCGCCCCAGAAGACGTAAGAGGCAGCGATATCTCGCCGGGAGTGAGGTACTCCAGCTCCAACCTCGCAGTCCGGAAGGCGGTGATGATACTCCTCAGAATCTCATCCGCGTCAGACCCAGGGAATCCTAGGGTGCTGATGGTCGACGTCAGCTCCAGCAGCGCCGCGGTACGGTCGGAGAGAGTCTGCAGCAAGGTCGTGATCTGAGCTTCGACTTCTGGACAAGGAGTGTTTGTCTCTGAACCAGTAGATGAAGCCACAGAAGGCGACAAATTGCCAAGCTTAGACGCCACCCGTTCCGCAAAAGCGGCATACCCCTCCAGCGTGGTCGTCAACTTGGCCAGCTCAAGCTGCAGACTGGCCATTTTCTCCTCAATCCTCTCCCTCTCTCCATCAGCCAAGTCCGTCTGAACCCAAACATGACTCCGCGGCGTAATAACCGTCCCAGCGCACGGGGGCGAGCTGCGCGCAGCAGCAGCAGCAGGACTAGTCGTCGGCGGCGTAGCCAGCATCCCCCGGGAGCGCCGTGTCGGCGTGCTGCACGCCAGCTCCGCCATCGATGCCTCGCCAAAGCCGTCAATCCCTAGATCCATATCATCCTCCGCCGCGTCGAAATCCATGCACGTGTACTCGTCCGCAAACGGATCCCTCGCCGCCATAGTCCAATTCATCGGACTACTCGCCAACTCCACCCTCCCCCCATCCCTCCCAGCCAGCTTCGCCCGAAGCCCCTCCACCTCCCTCTCAAGCTCCCACACCCGCTCGGCATCAAGCCCAGCAGCAGTCTCGTCCCGCAACCGCGCAATCTCCGCGTCCCGCTCGGCAACCTCGGCTTTTAACCTTGCCACCTCCTCCCTCTCCCGGCGCTTCTCGGCCTGGATGGAGTTCATCTCCTCGCTCAACCCGTTGCGGCGGATGCGGCGCTGCACGCGGCCTGAGAGGACTTGGCGGAGGGGGGTGATGTGGATTTCCTCCTCCTCTGCTTGAGGGTAAGAGGAGGAGGAGATGCCGGAGCGCGATGAGTGGGTGGGGACGGAGTGCCGGCGGGGAGTGAGGGTTGTGCGGCGGATTAGGGGGGTTAGGCCCGATGTTGATGTTGATGTTGCTGGGGAAGGGGGGAGGAGGGGGAATGGGTCTGAGAAGCGGACGCGTTTTTTGGGCTTTGGGGTGGGTTGTTTGGAGAGGGATGAGTGAGGGTTGTGAGAGTGTTCCTGGGTTGACTTGGGTGTTTCTGTGCCTAGGCTGCGACGCGTGCGCCGGAGGGCGATTGGGAGGTCTGTGTCGGCGGTCATGATGAGGATCTCAAGCAGACTGAGTGATAGTGTAGAAGGTGGAATGCAGATGTGAATGAGGATATCACTGATCCAGATTTCCCGAGCAGGAAAGTAAGAAATCGGGATAGGACTTGAATGTCAATAAGACGAGATACAGGATAGATGAAGTCGCGAAGAGTATCGAGGTATACGCCCCCTATATGTTTGTTTATTTACTTCTGTAGCGGGGCGACTTACACCCTGTGTGACTGACGTGTAACTGCACCCACTCAGCGCGATTTGCCCCTGCAGAATGGCCCCAAACGCTAATTGTGTAGGGGTCGCATCGCCAATCATTCTGGAATTTCTTCAACGTCGTCAAACAGACTGTGCATTTTGGCTGTTCACAGCATCTGCACCAGAGCTGGTTGAGTTTGCTGAAGTTTTCTGATGGCCCGTGAATCGCCATTTGCACTTGCAATCCATTGAGCAATTGTGTCGGGACTTGAGTCGAAAGTGTCGATGGCCCGCTAGCTATATCCAACACTGGTTCTGCTAAAGCTGCTCATGGAACACACACATCTTCCTCCGCACAGCTCTTACAGCAAGCTCTCTCCCAACGCGCAGCGCACCAGCGAGCACCCGGCCCTAACTGTCTCGTGCGCACCAATGTCCTTGTCGTCCGCCAGGCTGGGGTTGACCTCGACAAGGTCGACGGCAACCAAGCTGCCCGTCTCGTGGACGCACTCGCAGATGTAGTCGCCCTCTCTCAGCGTCAGCCCGCCGCGTACCGGGGTGCCGGTCGACGGCGCCCACATGGGGTCGAGCGCGTCGACGTCGAACGACAGGTGGATCGGCGTGTCGGCGCCAATGTGTCCCAGCGCCATCTCCATGACGCGTCCGATACCGTGTCTGGCTTCTGTCAGTATGATTCCTTCTTCTCGTCAGAGGAGGGGGAAGGGTACACACCGATCAATATCAAACATGCTGAACGCGCGAATGCCGTTCTCCCGCAGTATCCTCTTCTCCCCCGCATCAACATCCCTCAGACCAATATACACCAACTTCCTGGTGCTGATCCGGTTCTCGTCCTTCAGCCAGCCAAAGAACTCCTCCCTGTCCTCGGTCGCGAGGCCAGTCAGAAAGCTAACCGGCATGCCGTGGATGTTCCCGCTCCCGCTCGTCTCAGGCGTATTGATATCAGCATGCGCATCGACCCAGATGACAGCCATCTCCCGGCCCAATCTTTCTTTTATAGCCTTGGCCGTCCCGCCAATGGTGCCGATGGCGATGCTGTGGTCGCCCCCCAGCGTCAGCACGAGCCGTCCCTCCTTGGCGTGGGAGTACGTCTGCTCGGCGATCCTGCGCGTGACGGCCGACACGGCGCGCGGGTTCTTCATCTTCCTGTAGTCCGGGTCGTCGGCCGGGACGAGGTCGGTGTAGAGGTGCACGGCGTCGTGGCCGTGCAGGTTGTAGCCCAGCTCCTCGTGCAGCTGGGTGAGCAGGCCGGCCTCGATGAGGGCCGAGGGCGCGGCGTCGACGCCCGGCTTGCACTGGCCGCCCGAGAAGCCGACTGCGACGACGCCGAGCTCTTGCGGGTGGGAGAGGAACTTGGAGGACACCATCGAGGTGAATTTGTCGGTGGTGCCGTTGGAGCCGTTGGAGGGCGCGCTGACGGTGCCGGTGGACTTGGAGGGGGGTGCGGCGACTTCTTCTGCCCTGGAGGGAGCCATGTTGGATGATGTGTGGAGGTTTTGAGAGCGGGTATACGAAAGGTAAGTGTCGTAAGGTCGAGGAATGGCGAGAGTGAAGAATGTGGTTCGAAATCTAGAGGCAGCAAGAATCTGGCGAGAGATGTCTTTGTCTTTAAAGGCAGGAATGACCATGGGAAACTTGCGATAACAGTTTGCGACTCTTATCGGGTAGAGGGGCGATGACCCCACCGCATTAATTTTTCCATCAGGAAGGCGCGCTGACGTCGCGTCAAACTGCCATTAGGGATCACAAGATTCCCATCACCGATTGCTTTTGTCTGAGAATCCGGCATCCAACGGGTCAGCCAGAGCAGATTCTGATCAACCGAGGGAATGAGCTATCGCTAGGACCTTCTAGGGTATTTCTCCTGAACCCGCGCATTGCGTTCTGTCGGCCTGCATCCACAGGAATCACCGGTACTACAGTGAGCAGTCGATTTGACAGGTGATACAGGTAGGTGCGTTGCCCTACAGCGGTGTCACTGTGCAAAGGGGCAACAGGCAGGACCACGTCTCGCTTCACGTCAGCACCCTACTGTACACGATGCGGTGTCGAGCTTTATTTGACCTCGTCATCTTTATTCAACCATGAATATCTCACACAATCAGAGCAATGTGAATTGCCCACATGACTCAATCTCAGTCCATTGCCAAGAATCCATTACTCCACGATCTCGTAATAGAACCACGTTTCCGGCGCGCCATCCGTCCTCGGCCAAGGTCAAAGCTCCGGAGCGACCCACTTCCAGCGTCGTCACCCGGCCCCTCCGTACCCCTAATGGCAGGCCGACCCGATGCCGTCGCCAACCGCGCCACCGCTCTTTCGGCCCTTCCACCTTCCTCCGTCCGGAAGAACGAGCGGATTACGATCCCGCCCTGCTTATCTTTTGGTGTCATCTTCTTTTTAGGTAAGAGCGTCGGAATTCCTCGCAACACTCTCACTCTTTGAGGGCGGACGAGTGGGGGTGAGAGAACGCATCAGGCGAACGGGTCGGTCCGTTGAAAGTGAAGAGGACGCGTTGCTGTTGTCTATCCGCTGCTCCTCAAGGAGTCGCAAAGAAGAAGAGCACCGATGTCGGCGGCTATCAAACATGTGTTGCCCGGTAGGTTCACCGGCTAGGGGCCAATGGACCATTCGGAACCCTCAAAGTGAGCAACGACAGCGGGCCAAACGATGATATAATCTATATTCATATGTGAGTCGATACGCAAGAGCGCTGGCTTTTTGAAGCATACTAGTAGAATACACAGTTAGGCAGATACCCGCTCCGTTTCGCATAGTAATCTTTATCCCAGCCTCGAAGCAACACCTCACATGCGCAAACCTAAAACTCATCAACAGCCGAGTCACAACCGCGAACCTTAAAACAGCCATGGAGACGCAAGATACAAAATGGCCGCGTGCCTGTCTGCCAGCCAGTTGGGTCTCTCACACAAGTCTTCCCACCGATTGATTCCACCATCTCCGTCAACTGAACTAAACCAATCAATATAAATACCACCAACAAAGAACCCCTGGCAAGTGGCACCCTCCGATACGTCGAAGCTGTCGCGCCGCTAACTTTCTTGTCACTAGCAGAACCATGGTCACAATGACCAGCACCACTGCCAAACCGAGCAAGGTCTCGGTCTTAGTCCCCCCGCTCAAAAAGGCCGAGCCCCTCGACATCCATACCACCAAGCCGGTCGGGGCCCTCGACGATGCAGCCACGTTGATGCTGGCGATTGAGGCGTTGGAGGTGATCGTCCGCGACGAGCCGGAGCGGCGAAAGGAGATGGAGGGGTACGCGAGCCGGCTCCGGAGCCTGGTCCGGAAGGATTGGGGCGTGATTGGGGCGACGATATAACTACATGCAACCCGTATATCACACCCACCGAGTACTGATCGACAATTCATCAGACGGTGGACGGGATTCCAGGTTTCTTGATGTCAATGATCGTGCGTGGCAGTTATACCATTCTCGGACGCACCATATCTGCAAGCTCAACAGCATCAGCCTGCCGTTAACACACACGCAAATCTGTCCCAACTTGCCAACACATCTACGTCTTGAAACGTCTCGCCAACCCACCTAAAAAGCTTCCTCTCGCGTTAACAAGGTAGCAAACCTCCAACGACTGATCATCTGACCATGTATCGTCCCCTCACACTCGACCACCTGGGCAAGAGGCCCATCCAGGAGACGGATCTTCTTGCACTGGAGGGCGTGCTTGAGAGCAAAACATTGGAGAGCACTTCGAGCATAAGGTACCTTACTTGGTCCGTCGGCGAAAGTTGGAGACCGCCAAATATTATGCAATCGGACTGTCCTCTCGCTTGGGGCTAAAAGGCAGTGAAGAGAGCCGCATGCAAGGTCTTTACGTACCTGGTCGCTGTACGTGAGGAACCATTGACATACTCCGTCTCAGCGTGGGCCAGCGTCGACGATTACGGTTGTCTTGAGAGTACCACCTGCCCGATGTCTTCGCTGACGACTATGTTACTCTTCAGCATGACTTCGGAGAACAACGATCAGTCATTCGACGGGCCGCAGCGTCGCTAGATTTCAAGTGAGCCCACTCGCCAGGCCGGTGTAGCCGTGCTCCTGCATCGAGGAACCTGGCTTGAAGACCGATGTTGCAGAATTTTGGAACAGTGGGTACAATGACTATAGTGTTGGCGCTGAAGACTGGCTTCAAAAGACTGGCCGCAACTCTGTATCCGTACATATGACTATCAACATCGAAGGTCCAGGCCACCGGGATAACCCCTTTCTTTGTATTATGTATACCATAAGGTAGTGTATCGCCTTAATCCTATCGAGATGGCAAACAAAGTCCCGATATCCCAGCCCCGACTCCGCGGAGTCTAAATCGCACCAAGCACAGAACAGGCGGCATTGTCTTCAACGCACTTTTTGCCCGTCCCAACGCCCAAACTCCAACCCTGTAACTAAACATAAGTCTCCTCGAGCTCAGTTCAGCAAATCCCCCACCCACCCCATCTTCTCCCTCTTCTCGTCGCAAACCCTCGCATACTCGAGCAGCAGCCGCAGCACATAAACCTGCATGTCCTCCTTCCTCAGCACCCTCTCAGCCCACTCCTTCCCCGCCTCCGCGATCCGCCTGGCCTGCGCATCATGCCCCGGCACGCCACCCTCCCGGTAGCCGAGGAAGTACTCCATAATCCCGAACCAGTCGCCGTACCGGTTGTCCATGGGCACAAAGTGCTTCCACGCCGTGAGCCGCGAGTCGTGCCACTCGCGCCACAGCGTGGCCTTGACAGGCAGGCTCGTCGACCGCAGAAAGCCCAAATACCGGCCCGAAAAGCTGTTCCCGTCAATGTCGGGCAGGTACTTGTGCCCGAACTGCTCGTGCATCTTCATCCCCTGTAGCACCGCAAAGTGCGGCGACGTGTAGTTGCACGTGCCCTCCTTCTCTTCCGGAGTGCAGAATAAGTCCACGAACCCGACGTCGGCCCACGACCCGACCCACTCCCCTAGCTTGCCCTCCTGCTGAGCCTTGATCCCGTACTCGCCGCCCGGCAGCTCAAAGTTGGCCGGCAGCGCGGTCCAGGCCTGCGCCGCCGAGAGCTTGGTCGCGTTGTTCATGGCCACGAACCGGTGGCGCTGGAAGGCGCGCCAGGTGTTCTCGCGGTTCTTGCCGCCCGTCGCGACGCCGCGCCAGATGGCGCCGTCGGCCTTGTCCCCCCAGGGCCCGCCGTGGTCGTCGCCGCCCGTGAAGCGCTCCTCGTCGTTCCAGTACATGGGCGCGGGCAGGAGGATCTCGTTGTTGACGGCCAGCTTGCTGCCGCCGAACATGGGGAAGAGGGACTTGGTCGCCGACACGGTCAGGGGCTCCACGAAGATGCCGTTGAGGTTCTGCAGGTCCGGCTGGTGGCAGAAGTCGGTGGAGAGGGAGTAGTTGGACACGTAGCCCTTGTGGGTGTGCGGTGCTGCGAGGTGCCGGCTGATGATGGGCGTGTGGTCGAAGTCGGTCATGATCTCGGCTTGGCGGGCGAGGCTGGTGGGTGCGCAGCCGCGGCGGGCGACTTTCCAGTAGGGTTCTGCGTCATGTTAGTATGGGTGATGCGTGCTGTGCTGTTGGAGGGTCCGACGTACTAGTACCCTCCCACTCCTTAGTCGGAACCTCAATGTCCTTGTCCGGTCCGTCGCCTGGCTTGGCCAGCTTCTGGTACTCGTTCACGACCTCTCTCGCATTCGGCATGTTCCTCGTCTTGTGCGCCTCCGTCATGTACGCATCGATATCCTCCCACGGCACGACCAGCCGCGGCTCGTCCATCGCGTTCAGCGCGATGTCGAGGTCCGGCAGCAGATGCTCGACTGACTTGATCAGCTTGAGCCAGATCTGGGTCCAGAACCAGTCACTCCCCGCGGTCGCCTCGTGATTCCGCACGTTGATCGTCATCTCGTAGTCCCAAGCCTGCTTGCGGATCAGTCCGGCCGGTATCGCCCAGAAGGGCTCCAGGTCGTGGTAGACCTGGTCCCAGAAGTCTTCCACCACGACGGCATTGTGTTCTTTTGCAAAGTTGTACCAGAGATCGAAACCGGGAGGCGGGTGGCGGCCGCGGCGCTGGCGATAGGCTGCTGCGGCTTCGGCGAGGGTGTGGGACTCCTTGGCGAGGACGGCAGAGAAGTCTTTCTCGGCATTTGCGATCAAGGTGTCAATCGGGTGTGTGCCGGTAGCGGGACCCTTCGTTGGGGTGTGACTTGCAGCAGAGGTAGTCGTGGTCAAGTCTTTCGGCTTGGAGGGTTTGTTGGGAGCATCGTGTGTCGTCGTGTCTTTCCCTGGACGTGAAGGCTTGCTAGGGACGTATGTATGCGTCTTCTCAGTCTGAAGCGACAGGTCCTGTCCTGTGCCACTCAGGTAGTAGAATGCCAGGCATAGAAGGAAGGCTGGGACAAGGTATCGTAGGAGTGCCGAGGGCCGGCGCGGCGGGAAAGCTGGAGACCGCATCTTTGCGAATGGCGATGGTGGGAGTGGGAGACCCATTTGGCCTTTGCTAAACGTTCAGACAAGGCTGTAGGGTTGTGCTGCTGAGAGAACCAGCCCGATTAGAGCACCTCGAGGAAGATGCTGGCCTTGAGCATCTGTTCCGCACAGTCGGCCCTGCTGCCGATCGGACCGGTCTGATATTCGTCTCGTCTGTCGGGAGCTTCCAAGGGTTGAGTACCGTCTACTGTGGTTCAGATTGGGTTCATGCAAGATGTCGAATGTGGTCGTAAAACGTGAAAGGCGAATGGTAGAGACGGGGAAGAAAAGGTGAGATGTTGCGTAACCGCGAACCGTAGGTCTACAGAGAAGGAAAACCTGCAATTTCAAGGACAACAGGCATAGGAAAGAGAAGTATGGTAAAGACCGGAGTATTAGGGATTGATGCAGGATTAATATCGAGAGAGGAGCTCGAGAAGAAGGCAAGTTGGAGTTCCAGCCCGGGAGTTGTCCGACGGGCTGTGGCACGGTGTGATGGTATGATGAGCACACTGTGAGGGCAGTGCTCGACGGACACCGCTCTACGGACACACACTGTACAGTGTACACGCGGCGCTCCCCACTGATGAAATCTGTGTTCAAATCTTTGACGCTGGAGAGAGATTATGCGGAGTGCGTATTCACCCTCACTTAAACTTGGTTACTTACCCTCTTGGAATCATGTCTCTGATGCACCAGAGGACGATGAAGAAGCTCTCGCAGTGAATACTGTGGAAGGTATCGGCACATGAAATCTTGAACTGTAAAACAACGAATCAAGAAGCGAGATGGTGTCCTGCCCTGCCTGCCAGTCCTGCGAATCTTGGATCGTGCCTTGCCGAACTCTCCAAAGAGGCTTGGCTCAAGGGGAAGGCACAGACGGGTGGCTGCATCAGAGCCAATCAAGCCCCCTGCTGCAGCACCGCTGCCGGCACTGTGTGCTTCAAGTTGTGGCCCCTCGGAGTGACAACGACATGGAAGGTCCAGTTGACTCAAAGAAGATGGTTGACTTTGCCTCGATAATTGACTGCCATACACTGAGGTTGTGAATAAGGTAACCACCTCAGCTTGAAGTGACGCCCTTGATGACGTGTACCGGCAGTTGGAATGCGGCAAGGGCCGTTCCCTGTTCCAGAAGCCTCATAGCGTCTGATATGGCCTTCAATAGCCGCGAATCTAGTGAAAACTAATCGACGCCAAGCATGCAGCTATAAGGAGTGTTTGTCTGTTGCCATCTAGACTCATGGTGCTATTTTCTTGAGATGTCGAACCTGGAAGCTCTTCCTGCCAACCAAAGTAATAACATCTAGAGTTTCGGCCTGCCAGCATGGTGCGCCATCGGGTTGAAATGGTCTCCCAGCGCGCCTCCGTGACCGAGGCGTATCACGTCTCTGGCCGAGTATGCTGCAACTGAGTCTGGAGCTGCACGAGGCAAACACCTTAGTCATCCGAGTGCAAAATCATACGCCCCAGTTGGATGATAGACGATACAATACATATTCTACAAGAACATCCCATATAAATCAGGCTGCCTCACAGGACTTACACCAACGCCGCACCCCCAAACTCCCGTCTAATGCGCCATCGTACCCAAATGCCGAAAGCGTAAACGCAAAGACACCCTCCCTAAAATATCCTCGTGATGCTCGGCCCAACCCACTGCACGGCCTCACACGTCCTCTCCTCCCTCCACCTCTGAATCCTCTCCACCATCCAGCCACTCGTGTAGTCCACCCTCGTCTCCTTAGTCACGACCTTCTTCACGCTCCCGTCCGGCTGCTTCTCCTCCCCGTAGTCCGTGACAACGTCCGGCTTGCGCGCCTGCCCGTACCGGATCTGGAACATGAGCACGCACTCCCCGGCGTCCAGCCCGCGCCACAGGAACTGCAGGCACCTGTCGCTGGCCTCGCACGCGCTGCGGCACGTCGCCGCGCTGTCGATCTTGGCCTCGGGCGGCGGCTTGTAGTCCGCCCAGCGGCCGTTGTCCCAGTCTTTCAGCAGGGCCGTCTCGGCGTCGCCCGGGTGCCGGAAGGACCAGAGGTCCTGGTAGAGGAGGGGTTTCTGCGCGATATTAGCTGTCTTGCCCACAATGTCTTAGACAAAGACAGTCGTCTCATCCAACCAAGACTGAACCACCTAAAAAGAATATAAAACTCACATCTCTCCTCCGTCTGCCATGCTCCCACCTCCACAGCTCAGCCATATCCCCCGGCGTCGTCTTATGCAGCGTAATCACCGGCTGGCACCAGTATAAATCACTATACGGCACCCCATGCATCGGATGCGGATTGAACAGCGGCCAGTACCCCTCCACCGGAATGCTAACATTCCACAGCGTCCACCCCATAACACTATCGCCACAGCAATCCCTCCTCAACAAATCCAGCCACCTCAGCGTAAGCGGCGGATCGACGTACCGCCCCGTGGCCCCATCCACCTTGCGCACCAGCAGCGCCTCCACCGCCGCCCGACTAAGCACATACCCCGGCCCCCCGTTAGCGAACCACGTCTTCGTCTTGTCCTTGCTCGCCTCGTCCACCCGTCCCGGCGACGGCGACCCCATGTAATGCGGCTTGCTCGGATCAAGCGTCGACAGGAACCGAAACAGGTTATCCCACACGATATACGTATCCGTCTCGTAGAAGACATACCAGTCCCTCCCCGGCCGCATGGCCCACGCGCGCTCCAGCCCCGGCAGGAACTTGTACTTGTCCAGCCGCCAGCCGTCAATCTTCTTCGCGGCCTCGACGTCCGTGTCCAGCGTGCCGTTGCGGCGCATCTCCTGCATCAGCAAGTAGTTGTCAAAGTCAGGGTTGTCGTGGCGGTACGACTCGGGCAGGTCGGCGAGGATGTCGATCACGGACCGCCCGCGGATGGTCTCGTCGAGGTCGGAGAAGATGAGCAGTTCGTCCTGGGAGAAGCAGGCCGAGACGGTGTCGAGCTGGGCTTCGATCTTGGACCGCGACTCGCCGTGGCCCATCTTTAGGACGGGCTGGATGCGCTGCGTCAGGTGCGAGGGGAAGCTGGCGCAGAGGTCAGAGGTCTTGGCTTTGGTGGCGTCGGGTATTGAGACGGGGAAGAACTGGCTCGTTGTCTCGTAGGGGTATATTTCTGGTGCCGCTGCTGAGGGGGAGTCGGCTGGGCCGCTTAGCCAGGAGGGAAGGGTGAGGCTGTGGCCGCGGGCATTGTCGCGCAGGCGCGGGGAGGCGCCGGACCAGTAGAGGGTTAGGGAGAGGGAGACGACGATTAGGGCGGCGAAGAGGAAGGTTCGGCTGAAGCGCTTGTTGAGCAGCACTTGCATTGGGATGATATGCAGTGCCATGCCGGCGATGGGACGGTCATTTGGCAAGGGTTTCGTGGGTGAGATGGGATGGGAAAGGAGAGCAGAGTTTTGAGATGTTGGAAGGTTGGATGATGGCAAGCTGCAAGGTACGTAGGACGATGATCCTTGCAGATACGGCCCAATGCGGGCTAGTGGATAGAGGGCTTGGCAAGGCTGTGCCGTCATCCCATCTCAATGTTATCTGGACGTCATTAGGTTCTCAGGTCGATGAACGACAGCAACGTGGCACTTGAACTGCCTTTGATACAACATGTGGATAGCTATGTTCAGCTGCTCTAGAGTGTACAGGCATTTGTTAGGAGGTGCTGCTTCAATTGATCAAGGGCGTCGTTCATGTTCAACGATGCGCCATCATATGTACAACCAGCAAAAGAATACAGTCAATTGATTTGAACGCTCCCGTAAATACACGTGTATTACGCGCAGATTGTATTTAACACTATCTCAATTATATGTTTCCATTAATTGCTGCGCTCCAGTGGTGGTGATTTTCGCGATCTCAACACCAGATGGTCCAAGCGCCCAATTGCCATCGTATCTACTTCGTAACCCAAGCAAAAAGAAGATACGAGGTGAGACAGCCGCAGGTCAGGGCCTCAGCGAAGAGGGCTTGTGTCGACTCGGTGGCCTCCCCGCGGTAGGGCTTTCTGTCGTCGCAGGCCTCCTCGCGGTAGGGCTTTGTGTCGTCGGGTTGGCCTACGTGTAGGGCTTTTGTCGAAGAAGTGTCGCATTGCTGGGAATCGAACCCACGACCTGGCGCTCCGGGAGTATTGCCAGGACCACTGGTGGTAACCACCGTGCTCGGTTTCAACCCAGTGCGCCACCTCACCTCATGGAATAAATGAACTTGTCCCTATTTTGACCCAAGACCTGGCACTGGCTGGTTGGTGCACTGGCCACCAATGGAGAAATTAGTGCAGCACACTTGGCTGCTGAGGACTTGGTCATGTCGCTTGAATGGCAATTCGCTGCTGCAAGGGAAGAAAAGAGTCAGGCAAGTTCAGATATTTCACGACAGCTTGTCGAGAGCTACGAGTAGGGATTCAAGCATGGCAAAACATCACAACATAAGCAAGACGGCATTAGGAAACAAGACACAACGGGTGGAAGTAAGAAGTAAGCTTGATTTTCTCAAGGTCTGGAGGTCTACTAGACATGTCCACCAACCCGAGACAGACTCGTCCACACATCGTAGACCAGTCCACCCCTCCCTGGGTACCGGACATAGCAGGTCACTTGCCTTCCCTTCCAAAAGTTTTCTTTTTTTGTATCATCCCTCACTCTTCCAAAGACTCGTTGTCCCAGTGTGCCGAGAGCCCAAAACGTGAAGCTAGCAGCTGCTTAGGAAGGATATTGATGAGAGGTGACGTGAGGTTTAGGCCAGACCAGAGTTGTCGGTGTGATCTAGCCAGTGGGTGGCTTCCCAGAGTGTACACCCGCGCGCCATGAAGACATCGAGATGTCGGTTTGTTGCCAAGTTGTTCAACTAGTCCTGTACCGCTGAATGTGTGTTGTTGGTGAGATCGAGATCGACTGGCCGAATCCATCCGTCTTCGACAAGAGAGTTGCGGTTACCATCCTAGTAACCCGCCATCGATGATTTCGAGTGAGTTACCCGTAATCAGTTGGTCTCCCCGAGACAGTTGCGTCCAAAAAGTCCTCCACAATGCGCCCAGGACGAGCGCAGTAGAGCCGTGTACCATAGGATATACCCCATCCTGGTTCCGTGAAAAGTCGTCTTCGCTGAGCGTCGACGCAATTCTTCAACGACGTGTGCCACGACTCCCATGACCGGAGAGTCTAAGATAAAGGAACCATGCCTTTTTCCAGTCCCCACCTCCTCTTCAATAATGACCACTCAGCCAGGACCATCAACGCCAATCGTGATAGTCCACCTTTCCTGTCCTGTACGCCTTGATAACCCCGAAAGTCATCCCTTCCGTCCGCCCTGACGCCTGATACACCGTATATTGCAAAGCAGTCGAAAAACACCCGCACACTCCGACGCTCGATTGCGACGAGACAATGCCCGCCGTCGTCCCTAACCGCCTCCGTATGTGCATGATGAGGTAGATGAGAGACTGTCCTCTCACGGAAGCCGAACTGTCGTGAATATCGAAGCTGGCAACAAGGTGAGAGGGCCAAAATCGCGCCAATGTGCTGCACCAAAAACACATGCCCCGGAAGATGTTGCAGCACTCGCCGGAGTTCGACAACGCCGAATCCAGAACAGAATCCGCATCGACGCCTTCTAGAAACGATGCTGAATGCAAGACGTTTTGTGCAGGAAAAGAATGCAAGAATCGAAAGACCTTCGTACAGTTGAATCCATGGTGTGGTTCAGCTTTGTTGCAGGGTGTGCGGGTGGGCTATGACCATCCCACCCGAGCTGAACATCTGATCCGGAATGAGAGGAAGAAGATCGAATTAGAGGGCCAAGCCACAAATCGATGAACATCTGGAGGAGAGAGGAGTAGGTGGCAGCGGTCGCACATGCCGGATATTGTTCGAATGAGTCGTTGCCAACGCGGAACTAGGGGGGAAAAGGGAGGAAAGAAAGTGTGAATATTACATCCAATAGAACAGAAACACCAACAGAAAAAACAAGCAATCTCAAAACCTTACTCCAGTCTGATACCGAGTCCCAAACACCCGTCGTCTTCCGTAACGGGAGGATCAGACTATGCTTGCCCCATGGGCTGAGTTGGTTGTCCTTGAGGACGGCCACCCCGCTGGCCTCCGTAGTTCTGGTTCTGGCGCTGGCCTTGGTATCCACCGCGACCACGACCTCCGCGTGCGCCTGGTGCGCCGCGGTTGCCCTGGTATGGTTGCCTAGGCTGGTTGTTTGCCGGATAGTTGCCGTTCGGGTTGATGGCCTGGTTCTGCCAATTCGGCTGAACCGCAGGAAGAGAGGGTTGCTGTTGCGAGCTCGACGCCTGGCCGTCTTGCTGGGCTGCCGGCTTGCCCTGCGCGTGCTGTGGATTAGGCCTCAGATTCGTGATGGGACGAGGAATCGACTCCGGGTTCTCGTATACGTAGAGGCTCTTGTCGATTGTCGCAGGAATTGGCTGGATCTCGGTACCCAAGTCACGCTCGATGTTGTAGAGGTTGAAACGATCGTCCCAGTTGATCAGGTTGATAGCCAGACCAAGGTGGCCGTACCGGCCGGAACGACCGATGCGATGGAGATAGGTCTCGGCATTCTTGGGGAAATCGAAGTTTATGACAACGTTGACGGCCTGAATGTCGATACCGCGAGTGAGAAGATCGGAGCAGACCAGGTTCCGGCAAACACCGTTCCGGAAGTCGTGGAACACTCGGTTTCGGGCTTGCTGGGCCATCTTGGCATGGCTGTAGAAGCAGGAGTAGCCGAGTTCCGTGATCTTCTTGGCTAGAAGCTCTACTCGGTTCGTGGAGTTGCAGAAGATGATGGACTGGTTGATCTGTAACTTGGAGAACAGGGTGTTCAAGCAGTGGACCTTCTGTTTCTCATCCACAAAGGCATAATATTGCGTGATACCCCGCAGCGTGAGCTCGTCCATGAGGTTGATCTCGTAAGGGTCGCTCATGTTCTTATCAGAGAAGTCCTTGACAGAGAGAGGGAAGGTCGCAGAGAAAAGCATCACTTGGCGGTCCTTGGGGTGGAACTGGAGGAGCTGTTCGATGACCGGGGTAAACTCGGCAGAGAGCAGCTTGTCGGCCTCGTCCATGATAAACATTGGGCACTCGCTCAAGTCGGCGACGCCCTTGCCAGCCAGATCCAAAATCCTGCCCGGTGTGCCCACTACTATGTGGACAGCATCCTGGAGGCGGAGAATGTCGTCCCGGAGGCCTGTTCCACCGGTTGTAACCATGACGTTGATACCGAGATGTTTTCCGAGGGTCTTGCAAACCTGAGATGTCTGCATGGCCAGCTCTCTGGTGGGTACGAGTATCAAACATTGGATCTTTGATACCTTCGGGTTGATCTTTTGTAAGGCGGGGATAACGAACGCAGCTGTCTTTCCGGTTCCGTTCTTCGCACGAGCTAGAACATCCCGGCCTGCCAGAGCAACGGGAATGCTTTCTTCTTGAATTGGCGACGGTTTCTCGAATCCGGCTTCGAATATGCCCATTAGTAAATCCCGGGTAAGACCGAACTCTTCAAATTCCAGTCCTTTTGTGTTTGTGACATCCTAAGCAAGCTGCAGTGTGAGCGGATGGGTTGTACACAACGCAAGAGCAAGGCTGAGGGATGGAGGCGTGTCATTTTGTGCTTAGCATACCTCAGTCTGTTGTCTGTTGTCCTTCCGGGGAAGGTCAAGGGTTTTCTTCCAGTCATCAGAACTGGCGCTATCCTGCAATGTGGACGCCTTGAGCTTTTCCACCAGCGCTTCCGTCATTTTGGCGACTCTGGGAGAGGTAAGGATTGCTTCGTATGGTTGTAGTCAAGTTTAAGCAGCGCGATAGCTGTCCGGCGCGCAATGGTATTGTTGGTTTATTGTTGGTTGCAAGCGGTGAGGAATTTTCTGATTGCGGGGAGAGAGATCTGCCGAGTGGTTGGGCAGTTCCGAGGAGGGACACGGTGTGTCGAGGCTGGAGATGGTAGGTTGCGTCAAGTAAGATGGCGAGCCTGGGCGCTCAGGTCGTGAAGTGAGGCTGAATGGGTCGAGAGGGGGGGGAGAGAGAGAAGAGAGGAGCCTGAGGAATTTTCAAGAAGGAGAGGAGTGTGGTGGAGATGTTGGATGCGCCAGGTGAAGATATGCCGTGAGGCTCTCTCTAGATTGGGGTTTCTGTAGGTTGCGTTGTCCAGAAGAAGCCGGCGGGCGTTCCTGTGGCTGGTTTTATGGTCGTTGTCGATATTTTGCTTTCGTTAGGTCAGAGGTAAAGTCCGCTGAAGTGAATGGAGATGCCAGGCGAGAGCTACCTAACCCCAACCAAAACTGGCAATGCCCATCCCACGTGACATTGGACGAAACCTACCAAGGTCAGTTAGCTTCCAGATGATTGCAATCGCTCGCCATTGGACGACGCGCACCCATGCTCCACACCAAGTCACGGATAAGAAGGAGGTGCCGGGCTGCCGACTTCCATTTAGCGTCCAATCCGGCGGGGTCCAAACGTGATAAGGTTACCTCTTAACATCAACGACCCTCCTCTTCCTCGCCTCAGACCGCCAACAACGCTTGCTCTTGCGCCGCCACGATGTTTCTTGGCCACGTGCCTGTAAGCGGAACGCTCCAACTCCCTCTATCATGCTTTTGAAGCTCTCAAAAGTAGCTTTATGCTGCAACGGCTGCCTACACGCGACACCCGGCGCACCCATCATATCGAATACGTCATCATGTAGACCACCCGTTCACAGGCAGCACACGCCATCAACAAGCACGTCGACAGTGAGGACACAGACAAAAGGACCGTCGTCGACTTCCCGCAGGTCCTTCGCCACCGCTCGCCATGGCAGCGGGAGCCGGGCAGCCGGCAACCGAGCCGCCCGAGACTCTCCGCCGCTTCCGTGGCCAACGCACGAGGAGCCCACACCGTACGATATCTTCCATATATCGAAGGGCGCGGTCTACAACAAGGTGCGATTCTACGAGCTCGTCAAGCTCTACCACCCGGACCGGAAGCATCACACCCAACACGACGGCCTGCCGCACCTGACCAAGCTGGAGCGGTACCGCCTCGTCGTTCTTGCCAACAATATCCTCAGTGACCCGGCGAAGCGCCGTCTCTACGACGTATATGGAGCCGGCTGGGGTGAGAAGGGAGACATGCAGAACAACGTCCGCGAAATGGACAGGGCCTGGCGTTCGGCGCCCGGCAACGCCAGCATGAACGCTACGTGGGAAGACTGGGAGCGCTGGTACGACGCACGTGACGGCAAGAAACAGCAGCCCGTGTTCATGTCCAACGGCGGCTTTGCCGTCCTCGTATTTGGCTTCATCCTCGTTGCTGGCTGGGGCCAGGCTACAAGAGCCGGAAAGCATTCCGTCAGCCTACTCGAGATGCAAGAAGAGAAGCACGAGACTGTCAGTAAGGGTTTGCAACACACGGTTGCCGAGGCGTCTGGGAAGAGCAGAGAGGACAGGATACAGAGCTTCCTACGGTCGAGGCAAGGCTGGGGATACGACTCGTCCGGTCAAGGACGGTAGTTAGGGCAGTCTCGATCATAATCCAAAACCTTTCCCTTCCCAATACATACCCGTCCGCCCCGATCTTCATGGACATCCTGTTCGCAGGCCCACAGTCGGGCAGGAGGTCCATCATAGATCAGGCCGACGGGTATTTGGCATGCCGAAATCTGGTCAATGTGACTTATCACGTGTCGGCTAATAAGGTTTCAAGTAGGTGCCACCGCCACAACCAAAGCACTCAACCTTAACTGTATTCAGTGTTGCAAGCCCGTCAGGAGTGGCTTTGCTTACCGAAGCCGACGATCTTGTTTGAGGGTCGTTACAGTTGGTGTGTTGATTTTCTTTTGGGGATATCAACGTCACTGTCCTCTCATTCGTATGAGTCTTACCGAGATCGTATCCTGATCAAATAATGACGAATGAAGTCGCCCTCGGTATGGCGTTAAAAGGCTAATAACGTGTCTTCTATTGTGCGAAAAAAAGAGCTAGTAGTTGTCTCTTGAGACTATTTAACTACTAGATCTAACTAAATAGTAGCCTTCAACTACGCCGAACTCTGATAATAGTCTTGCCCTTTATCTACTCCTAATTCGATCCTAGGCCCTTAATTTGTTAGTATATATGCTAATATATCGTCGAATTTCCTATTCTATATCTTAATCGATAACTAGTCCCTTTTAATACTATTGATTTCGGGCGAATTTTTAATCTCTTTCTTTAGGAGCTTCCGAATCCGACTATTATAAGCTTCGACTTTCTTACAACGTTTCTTATTAGTTTTTAAGACTAGATTAAGGGCCTTAAGGATCGAGGTTAATTAGTTTATACGATTTTATTATAGGATTTCTTTAGCCTTATCGTTCTCGAACGATAGAGTAGCGAATAAGGCTTCGGCCTTCTATATAACTTTGGGGATTAGGATATAAGCGGTGATATAAGGTATCGTAGATCTGCTAAGTATTAGAGATTAGCGAAGCTAGGACTTAGTAGTAGAAGTAGAGCCGTTTTATCGTTAGATATATTCTAGGCGTATAAATGGATTTATTTTGGTAGATGTATTGTAATATAGTTGCAATTGGAAGAAAAGTTGCGAAGTAGAAGAAGATTTAGGTAAGTAAAGAGCGTAGGGTAAGGTAGGCTAGCTATTTTATAGCCCTTTGTAAAGCTTAATCTTATAAGCTAGCTCTTTTTATAGTCTATAGGTAAATAGAGTTCGTAGTGTAACTTTTGTCGGTAATGTTGTTAAGAGGGTTTAAGGTATTTGTATGAATTAGGAGTTTAGGTAAACCTTAACTCTATTTTGAATTGTATCGAATTAGGCGTTGGGTATTACGTTCTAAACTGTGTCGTAAGAGGTGCCAAAATACTATATAATAACATAATGACGAATGAAGATGTTATGGTCTCCGAACAGGGAGCTTAACCCCTCTATCTTGTTTGCATATGAGGTGTCCTCTTGCCCACTCCTGTATAAATACCTAGATCTCTGCTTGACGAGCCTAGATCCACTCGGCTTCCACCTCGTGGCTGGAGATACTAGCATGATCAAAATGCTGAAGTACTTCGGTCACACGAGGCCGGTGATATTAAGACTTTTTCTCTTGCAAAGCAACATGTGCTTCCAAGGTCGTTGTTGGCAATCTTTGCCGTGTATTGTTGGAATAAGCCTACTATGATATTTGCTCCCTGATCCCTCTTACAGGTTGTTCCGCTTGCAAACTTCCTCCTCACCAGTTGCGAACCATCACCAGTTGCAAACATCCCGATTTATCAGATCCAGCAGGTGTTCAATAGAGGCCCAGAGCTTGTGACCTGCCACAATGACAACCAGCTTCCGTATTCTTGGTCTTATATATTAGTAGTCATTTTTTGATACAATTTGGTCAGTACTTCGGGTGACTCATCAAAGACCAGATACGCATTCCGTTGACAACACGTCCATACGCGGCCCATCTACTGCCCTTGATATCTATAAATATCTGTAACATCCAGTCCCTAGTACAAGGGAATTATCCTCCTCTCTCTCACACCCCCTCTCTGGCTAGCAGTCTCGGTGGCCAAGGGAGCCAGATATAGCTCGTTCGCCCGTTATCTCTTGCGTTCGAGTCCTCCATATCTTCCTTTGTCTCATGGTATCGTCTATCGTGTGTCCTGTCCGGCGCACTACCTTATCCGCGCAGTCAAACCGCAAAATCTGACACACCCGACAGACAATATATATATATCCCATTTCGACGTATCACCACCCCACGGAAAGAGAGCTGCTCTAGTATTGATGTCCACAAAGCGTCGAGATAACGACTTACCAAATGACTTGAGGTCTATATGGGAATATGATGGTTCCAGTCCGCTAAGCTTACTGATAGCAGAATAGGGGTATGCCTGCACTTGGACAGGCAGTCTGGATACTTCTATAATACAATATAATGGAGATTTCATCGCCATTACGAGGAATCTGGAGAAACACGTCGTTCGCTTTATAGCATGCCACTCCACTGGCAGTACTAAGTACGTTGTATGCCATCGTCAAGAACTTCAGGGATACCATGGAGTCCCATCCCATGTCGAATTAGACTTCGAAGCCAGTGCAACCTTAACTACCTACCCTAATGTATAAGCACATTGGACAATGCAGGCGAATGTGGCTGTCTTCTGTCGTTCGACGTGTGCTTACATGACAGAAGTAAGTAAGGAGCCTTGAACTTTGTCGAACAAGGGACGAATGGTGGAATAACAATCAGCCAAACGAGCTCAACTTCACCTGCGGCATGGACTGAGGACTGCTTGAAAATTTACTTTCAACAAATTTTCAATCATCTTGAAACAACTTCACTTTTTTTTTTCTGCACAAGCTTTTAATCACTTTCCACAAAATGTCAACTCACAAACAAAACTCCAAAGCCAAGGCTCAAGACTAGGACGAGCAAGCCTTGATGTCACTACCCGGAAACCACATCACTGACAACACGATCATGGCTACCTCAGCCGAACACCATCGGACCAAGGACTTCCCGAAGTTTCTCAATCTCCCCTTCGAGCTGCAACTGCAGGTGTGGCTAGAGGTGCTGAGCGAGCCGTCGATCAACTTCTGTGACATAAAAACCGAGCCAATCCCTCCCGAATATCGTACAGTGGCTGGAGCGTGGCACCCGAAGCTGAGGGCACTCTCGCAGTCACACGATGATTCCGCCTTTCGCCACCAGCAACAACTTGCCGCCATATGTCCTAGCGCGGTCCGAGCGCTGAGGGTTGCCTGCCGCGGTGGGCGCGAGGGGCGTGAGTTGAGCGGTCGGAGGCTCTGGATCGACAGGAAGACGCACATACTCTGCCTCCGGTCTCTCATCTATCCGTCCAATCTCAGCCGGATCTCCTGGCACTGCCCTCAAGATTTGCAATCGCCTACCGCCGATGATAGCCCACATCCAGTGTTCAGTGGGCTCGAGAAAGTCGGCATCGTCTACAAAGACGTGGTTTTCTACCCACGAAACTGGGCATTTCCTTGCGACGGGCGGTCTTTTGGGAGACATTTGAATGCAACCTCATATTGCCATATCCAGCTTGCTTTTTTCATCGATTGCTTCCCGGATATCCAGGAGTTCTTCGTTGTGGTTGGCTTCCAGGCTAGACAGGATACTGCAGGCACGATTCAGAAGTGGTGTAACGAGCGTAAGTCACCTCCACCGTTTTGCGCCGGTCTTATCATTCTTCCAGGAAGAGCTAACCATCTTTTCAAATGGCAGATGATATGAAGGACCTAGCTATCTACAGAGGCCACAAGAGATGCTACTACGAGATCCATCGCGGGCCTGGAGCTTCCGGCACCGGGGCATGTCAATGTCCACTAACCCCGAAGTGCCACGGAAACGGATCGGTGCCTGTTGACCGTCACATCTACTCGCTCTTTCAGGATACTCGAAACTATCTGCTAGACGACACAAAACCGTGGAAGCTGTCGGTGGATCGACGACGGAGCATCAAGTTTGCGGTGTTGCTGAAGGGACTCGAACATGATTCCACTTAGCAGGTTCGTGTTGACGCATGCCTGACCGGAAGCTCACCGGTTCGGTATTTGCAGATGGAGGTGAGCCTGCCAGTTGCCATTACGACGAGCTCAGCAAAGATTCTAATTACCTAGTGCTCGCACTTTACTGTCTTGGTACTTGTGATTTGGAGGAAGCGATGACGGACATGCGACATGCGGTTGGCTTCCCAGAGAGGAAGATGTTAGGCGGCAGCCCCTCGTATTAATGTCCACGTCGCATAATCCTCGCTATTTAGATCAAAGTTTATGCCTCCAACCACTGATGATCGGTACCTATTCAACACCCTTGAGCAAAGCAATGTTCTGCATAGCTGCAAGCCCGTACAGCGCCGTGATGTTAGTCGAGATCCACGGAGCCTCTTCCACCCGCGTCAGAGACTCGCTAGGAGGCACCAGCTGCGTCCTCCACTTCACCCTCGTGTCAAAGCCGTCTCCAGAGTTAAACTCCTGCCACGCGCACTGAGCGAGCCCGCTATCAGCGAGCCTTGATGCGGCATAGGCAGTAAGCCGGGAGTGACCCTGCCGAAGCTGTAGCCTCCCAAAGCTCACGCCATATTTCTTGATCTGCTCCTCCGCGGAGGCGTTGAAGTACCGACAATAGTCGAGCCAGGCGTCCTCGAAGCCTATAGGTAGCTCGTCGGCGAACGACTGGATCAGTTCCGCGCAGATCTCCACGAGGCCGAACATAGCTGATAGGTGAGAGACCTTGGTGACACCCTTATTCTCCGGATCGCCTGACGGAGGTGAGACCTGGCCCGTGTGCATGTTATATAAGGCAAGTCCAGTGACGAAGCCGTTCTTGAGACGGGCAATGCCGAACATCGACTTGAGGAGCTTCTTCTTGGCCCATGCCGCCTGTGGCCCCTTTCTCTCCCATTCGATAAACCAGGACGACGCAAGGGCAGACCAGTCAGTGCCAAGAGAGATAGATATAGCTTCAGGATTCGGACGGTATAACCCCCTATCTATTCGGACCTTGCGGTACGGGTCCAGTACCAGGAACGCATTCTCGGCTTCCAGCGTCTCCTCCAACAACTCGCCCGTCCGCTCATCGCCGCCCGTGATGAAGTAGAATATACGGCGGTACAGCGCATTGGACACACGGGCCTGCTTGCAGCTGTCGCTCCAGTGCTGCACGCCATGCCTCGTCCCGAGGCCCCTGTAAGGCCCGATGTGATAGGCGTCAACCTCTCCGGTGTGTCGCGTGAGTGCTTCAGCCACTCGGAAGACGTCTTCGCGACCGGTGCAGAGAAAATACAGCCACAGCCAGAGGTCCGGGGACAGCTCCGAGTTGTCCCACGCGTAGCCGCCAATGTCATAGCGCCAGGTGTGGCGGTCGGCGTCGTACGTGTGCATCACATCGCCATGGTCCCAGAAGCCGTACCAGCGGCGCTGTTCGATCTGCCCGTGATAGAACTGAAAGAGGAATTCGAGGTGGTCCCGGATGGTTGATGATGAGTTGCCCTTGGAGCTTGCTGAGATATCGTGAGGAAATGACGCCCAGTATTGTCCCAATGCAGCAGTCTCATGGATATATTCCGGGGCGGCTACTAACACTGGTGGGCTGCGGATGTAGTCGGCCAACTCCGCCGTCTTGGCTGGAGATGGTGGTTGGCTCAAACCAAACACGAAGATCTCGTTCGTCCTGGCAATTCCATACGGCGAGCCCAGACCCTCTTCCCAATCCTCGTAGGTTATCTTCAACGCCTCTAACTGGTCGTCATATGTCTGCTGCCCAAGGCCGTCGTGGTACGGTCGGAGGTCCATAGGTTCAGCAGAAGGGCTATAAAGCCACAGCGTGATCTCACCGATATCGCCGGCAGCGTTGCGGATATCCAGTGATGTAGGGTATCTCTCCCAGAAATGACGAAGGCCGACCGCCAGGCCGCCGGTATGGGCAGATCCGAGGAAAGCAAGACCGGCAGCTCTTGTTCCGCCGGGGATCTTGACCCAGCTCTGTCCTGGCTTGGTTCTCTTCTTCAGATCAAACCCGTCCGGCGATAGCTGGGTCAGGCTAAAGTCGTTCCACGATGGCACCCATTTCAACAATTGGGAGAATTCAGGATTCCATTTAGAGATTGGGGGCGTTGGCTTGCCCTGCCTCTGCAGGTTCCTCACCTCAGCCCCGGGATCTCTCCAGAGACCTGTAAGGCCTTGTGCGGCCTCTGAGAAGACTCCGTCATCAACTCCAGCAATGTGTACGTGCCGGTTATAGAGCTCTCTCCCGGCAAGAGGGACTTGGAAGCGGATGCCGAGTCCCCGGATAAAGGACGCTTGAGGATCGCCATCATAGACAAAGGTATGAACGATCCGGATGGCCTCCGAACCGGCGTACAGGTAAAACCGCAACAAGAACGGTATCCACGACACTTGCCCGTCAACTCCTGGACTCTGTGGCTTTGCTTCGTGTCTGCCTCGCAACAGTATCACTACCCGGACCGGACCACTCTGCTCCACCACGAGTTCGTCTACCCGGCTTTCGAAGCCATTCCAAGCAGAACCTCCTGGCGTGTCTTCTCCTGCAGTTGTCGGCTGAGACAGGAGGACGAGGTGCCCGTTCTCGCCGAGAATTGAGCCGTTTTCCGCGACAATTTTGCTCAGGACGCGTGGACCTGACCTCGCGAAAGTGACGGTGATCTGTCCGGTATCCACAAAGACGAAGTCGCCAGACGAGCTAACGGATGCTCTAGGAAATCCCGGTTCGGCAGACTCCGGTATAGGGGGAGCCTGCGTCTCTGACTGCTTTGCACCGGCCTGAGCATGGACATGATAGTCCTGTGAGACCTTGGCAGTAGAGGCTATCGCATGTGAGGACCACTTGACAGAGCCGTCTGGCCAGAAGGCAGTAGTCCAAGACTGCAGCGGTATCGTATGTCCAGTGTTGTCACGGCAGACGAAGGATGTGTGTGGTGAAGGACACGCTCCTCTGGGCCAGGGTAGACCGAATGTCGCGCCAAAGTTGAGTGGCTTCTTCTTGCCCAGCCAGGGGACGGAAGCTGATTTGTCACCCTGAGGAGAGTGAGATGAGGCCATGACCGGATTGAAATGAGCCGAGGACAGCGAGGACAGAGAAATGGTGCAATCCAGTACCTAGCCAGGCTCGGTGTATGCAACACCGAATACAGCACCAGGCCAACAAACCTGTTATCGGGACCTGTTGAACAGAGCGCCCTATCGAGTTTAACAGTATGTCTTCAGCGGATTTGCTCATGAGCTCATCGACCCTGGGAATTGCAACATCTGCGATCCTTTAAGTAGTTTCATCGCTTAACCTAAAGGAACGACCGGGTGGATACCTCGTGAGACGGCGAGACTCTTCTAGGATCTAAGGCCGTAGATAGGACAACTCAAGACAAAAAGATCCATCGCAGTCAACCGGACCGCATGAGGCTCCTGAATCCACCCGTCGGCGCAAGGCATGGCGTGGCCCAGCAGGGCCGTCGAAGTGGGCCGAGGCGATCATCCTGGCATACATGTATCTAGCACGCCATCGCATCACCAATACTATGGATCGCGAATGCAGGAACGCTTGAAAACACGCGTACATGTCCGCTGCGGCGGCACATGTATCGGTGATGGGAATTCTCATCGATAAAGCTATCAGGAGCTCTGCCCCTATAGCTTGAGATTTCCTGTTGCTGTCAGCTTCTTGGCTGTTCAGCATCATCCAAGCCCACCCAATCTTCCACTCGTTCTCACAGTTGGAAGCGTCTCATCACGATGGGTGCTACTTCCGAGATTACGTCCGAGAGTGATAGCCACCCCTCGTCCGAGAGGGGGCCCAGTGTTGAGAAGAAGGCCGATGACAGCCCGGAGTACGAGATCACCGTCGCTGAAGCGGGCGACCTCGTCGAGCCTGAGGATCCCGATGAGTCTTACGGATTTTTCCAGCTCCTCAAGGGGAAAAGTGGTCATCACGACCTCGACGCTACAGCTACGGTCCGTAGCGTCTTCGACGACCCGGCCCTGGCTCGCTACTACCACCCGACTACAGGCTACGAGAACTTGCATCGGTTCGACCCGTCAGAGCGATGGACTTATCGAGAGGAGCGTACTGTAAGGCGCAAGACGGACTGGAAGATCTTCGTCTGGATCCTCGTCATGTTCTTCGGCCTCAACATCGACCGAGGAAACCTCGGTAACGCTGTGGCGGACAATCTGCTCGACGACATCAATATTAACACCAACGACTACAACAACGCACAGAACATGTACCGGGTTGGCTTCCTCATCGCTGAGATCCCGTCCCAGATGATCGGCAAGTGGCTCGGCCCCGACCGCTGGATTCCGGTGCAGATTATCCTCTGGAGCTTCGCCTCTGGCGGTCAGTTCTTCATGCACAACCGCGCTGGATTCTTCGCCTGCCGCTTCTTCATCGGCCTCTTCATGGGCGGCTTCATCCCGGACTCCATCCTGTACCTTTCGTACTTCTACAAGAAGAGCGAAATGCCCATCCGCCTCGCCCTCTTCTGGTTCGTGGACTCCATGTCAGGCGTCATCGCCTCCTTCATCGCGTACGGAGTGCTGCACATGCGCGGCGTCGACGGCAGGGAAGGGTGGAGATGGCTGTTCCTCATCGAGGCACTCATCAGCCTCGTCATCGGCATCCTCAGCTTCCTGTTCCTGGTTCCGGGCCCTAGCCAGACTAAGACCCGGTGGTACCCCAAGGGATACTTCACTGAGCGGGAGGAGAAGATCATCGTCAACAGGGTGCTGCGTGACGACCCATCTAAGGGAGGAATGCACAACCGGCAGCCCATCACCCTGCCCATGTTGTGGCGCAGCTTGAAGGACTATGACCTCTGGCCTGTCTACGTGATCGGCATGCTCTTTGAGATCCCGACAGCGCCGCCCAAGACGTACCTGACCCTGTCACTCAAGGCCATCAAGTTTACAACCTTCCAGGTCACTTTGCTCAGCATTCCTGTCACAGTCTTTGCCTCCATCAACCTCCTCTGGATTACCTGGCTCACCGAGCGGTTCCGCGACATCTCCATCATCGGCGTCTTCTCGCAGCTCTGGACCCTCCCCCTCCTGATTATCCAATACAAGACGGGCGCGTCCCTCAGCAAGGATCACTGGGGCCAGTACGCGCTCAGCTTCGTCCTCCTGGGCTGGCCGTCCATGCACGCAGCCCACGTCTCGTGGTGCTCCCGCCTCAGCAACTCCGTGCGCACCCGCGCCGTCAGCGCCGCCCTCTACAACATCACCATCCAGCTTTCCGGCATCGCCTCGTCCAACATCTACCGCGACGACGACAAGCCGCTGTACCGCCGCGGCAACAAGCAGCTCATCGCCATCAACGCCGCCACCGTCGTCGCCTACATCCTGGCCAAGGCCTACTACAGTTGGAGAAACAAGCAGAAGCAGGTCAAGTGGAACGCGATGACGAAAGACGAGAAGGCACGGTATCTGGAGGAACACGAGAACTCGGGTAACAAGAGGTTGGATTTCCAATTTGACAGCTAGAACCCACGCTATGGGAAAACAATCGATGGCGCGATTCTACCATCTTACAATAGTAGAAGCCAGAGTATGGATCAAGGCAGCATGTAGTTCCAGCAAAGGCAGGATGACTACTATCAGCAAGCCAATAATATCATCGGCGAGATCAGAATGTTCTCTCCAATTCACTCGTTCAAAAAATGTACCTGAAGACATACCACGGGCTCAACAAAGGGATGGCTTCACAGACTTGCGTATTCGTCCAAATGTTCGTCCAAACCTGCATAGAGACGAGACCACTACTGTCATCTCGTCATCAAGAGGTCCGCACTAGTACTTAGCGATACAGCTACCTAAAACGGCTCTGAACGCCACGCCGCCCCCACGCCGTTGCGGTTCCGATGTGTCGGGTCGACTGCGCCTATCGGCCCGCACTAGTGGCTGATACCAAGAGATCCTGATCTTTGGTCCCTAGATCTAACGATTGGAAAAGGGCTGACGCGGCGTCGATGAGGCGAGGCGGATATCCGATGGCGTGCTCCAGCGATTATTCCACCAATGGAAGACCCACAGTCGACCGAATCAGCTTAACGACAGCTCTGTACTTTGTTGGCTCGAGGAAGACTAGTTGATCTGATAGGTATAACTCGCACGCCATCGTCTAGCACCCGAACTATCGTCCGCTACCGGTGTAACGGTGTCCAGGGGGGCCAGATCCATCGTCGGCCATGACAGACGCGCTTGGCTAAAGCTTACCTGTGAGACACGATCTTGGCAGCACATGGCCGGCGAGCGGACCGAGAGCAGGGCTCGGACTCCATATCCTTGTGGGACTGTCATCGGTAGTCAATGAACCGAAGGTGCGATCATTACCTAACCCATGCACTTGCATCGTCACTGGCAGAGTATCTCAGGGTCTATTCACACTTGTATTAGGCTACAACTGTAAGTGCGTTTCCTATTCCTGTTTGCTTACCATCTGACCATCTATGTTGATCCCAATTTGTGAATTCGTAAAAACCTCACTTCAGATGACGGAACTGCATCCTTGTCTTGTGTGAGATCTGACGGCCGATAGGCGGCACCAGATATGTTCGTAGACGTCAAGAGCAAATAGGAGTTATCCGAGCACCTAAAGTATTACAGTAGAGCTGTTCCGTGGTTGAGTTATTCGTCCACAGCCACGAATCATCTCGTTTCGCCATATCAAACATGAAGACTATCAAGTCCTGCCTCTTGCTCCTCCCAGTGGGATTGGCTGCAGCCCAGCTCATCGGAAATGTTGGCCCAACCACCACCCTGTGTCATAAAACCCGAGAGTGCAATGTCTTGGACTACGGCGCTGTTAATGACAACTCGACAGACGTGGCGGATGCCCTAGAGGCTACCTTCGCTGAATGTGTACTCAAACACCCCGGGAGCAGGCTTGTTGTTCCGGAAGGTGAATACCTTCTCAACCGTTCTGTCGTCTTGAGCAACGGGACGAACTGGGCCTTCCAGCTTGAAGGGCTTATTACCCTGGGGTATTACGGGAACTATTCAGTAAACCGTGAGTTGATACTGCAGGGTTTTGCAGGAGTTCAGCCATTGAACGACACCATTAACGGCGAGGGTGACCACCTGTTTCTAGAGAATGGGCTGGTCATAGTCAACGGTAAGCACATCCTCAGGCACAATGTCTTGTTAGGGGCCTTCTCTCACACGATGCAGCTGTCGACTTCGAGTTCTACTCCTCGACGGGCAAGGGTGCCTTCCAGGGCCAGGGCTATATCTGGCGCAATTCAAACAAGTCTGTCACTTAATCCTACGGAAGGACCAAGAGACTGACAACTATTGTAATAGCACTGATCGGCCACGTTTGATCCGCTTGATCTCACCCATCAACGCATCTGTTCATGATCTGATCTTGGTTGATAGCCCCAAGTTTCACATCGTATTCGATTTTGCAATCAACCTAGAGGTCTATCACCTAACCATCAGGGGAGCGAATCTCGGTTCTTATGACGGAGTGGACGTGGTTGGCACAAACTACTGGGTCCACGACATTGAAGTGAGATGCGGCTGTTCTATTTTCTCACTTCAAGTATATGCCGTCTGACTAACACTCGTCCAGGTCACCAACAGAGACGAATGCGTGTCTGTCAAGAGCCCCTCGAACCACGCCTTGGTGGAAAACCTCATCTGTAACCAGGCGGGCTCCGGAATATCGATAGGCAGTCTCAATGTCTCTGCTTCAATTGCAAATATTGTCCGTTCACCTAGCCCCGAAACCTTGACGAGTGGTAGTCGAAGCTGACAACACATTCTCAGCATGCCAGAAACATTAGTATCATCCAAGGCAACAACATAGCCTTTATCAAGACATACCCTGGCGGATCTGGCTACGTGACTAACGTCACCTTTGAGAACTTCCGGTCCAAAGCATCCCTCTACGGCATGAATGTGAACCAGTACTGGCAAAACAAGAATACCCCTGACACTGGGTCGGTGGCGTTGAGCAACCTGGTATTTAAGAACTTCTCCGGTATGTAGCCGACCACCACAATGCGCCTGAATCTTGATCAGAATACTCACCATCTATCAGGTTCCGTGGCCAACGGCGTGCAGAGGCCACCACTCTACCTGGTCGCCAACGACCTAACCTTCGCGACCAACGTCACGGTCGAGGACTTTTCCGTATGGACCGAGACGAACGACTACGTTGTGAACCAGATCAGCAATGTCTTCGGCCAGGGTGACGATTCCTACAGCCCAAACGACGGAATCAAGACGCTCGCACCGGGCCAGGCCCCGGCGCCCTACACAAGCGCAATCACGGTCACCGCCTCTCCCACGAATTGGGCTGTGCCGCCATCGCCGACCTGGGCCGTTCCAAACACGGGATATGGGAGTAAGTCGATACATCTAGCTGTGATATCTGTGTGCAGCCACCATCTAACTGTGATTCCTAGCTAATATACCCATCCCTGTCTACACGCCTGCTCCCCTGTGGCGGCCACATGGTGACTACGACAAGCATTACTGGGGAAGCTTCTAGATTAGCACATGTAATATGGCTCTGAGATTGATGCTTGATTTGATTGGAGACCTATATAGTTTGGAGCTACCAGAAGGAGGGACCGCGATCATCTAACGATTCCAAAATGCAACCAACTTATCTTGTCACCTACGACTGCACTGCATTTGTAAAGTCGATATGGAGGAATTAATGTCCCAATGAGTATAGCCTCGACGATGCTCTGAAGGTGAAGATACGGGAGTCATCCTGCTTATTTCCGACGGTTATAACTAGTAGGAGACCAAGTAGTAAGTCCCCCCTCGATCACGACATCTCTAGCCAATGTGGCATCAAATGTTAGCCTGGCCATATCGTACGAGTAGCCAGTGTTGTTTTTCTTTGCAGCTAGAAATACGCTACGTGTGGTAACTTACTACTCCACAGTATCGTATCAGATCTCTCCAACGCTGTGCGTGGTACGGATTTACCCCTGAGGACCACCCCCTGCAGATAATGTGGAGGGGCGGGAGTATTGCCTTGTGATCTCCGACCTCGGCAATGAGGCCAGGTAGCCTACATGTAAGCTCAGAGATAGCTCTCTGTGGAGTTTCTGCCGCTTCATCGGTCCCTCTTGACCCGAAGACTTACAGTACTCGACACCCAATAGCTTTGTCTTTCGACTGACACACTCCCTTTCTCTGATTCCCAGAATCGGCAGCAAGAGGTAACAAGAAACGGAAGGGCAACTCTGACTCTTCACTCTCCTGATTTGATCCAGGATGGCCCGCAAGAACGTCCTCCTACTCGTCGCCGACGACCTGGGCAAGCAGCTCGGGTGCTATGGTTGCCCCTACATCAAGACGCCCAACATAGACAAGCTCGCCTCGGAAGGCGTCCGCTTCGACTATGCGTTCGCCAGCACGGCCTCCTGCAGCGGCAGCCGCTCGACCATCTACACGGGGATGCACACGCACCAGAACGGCCAGTACGGCCTACAGAGCGGCAAGCACCACTTTATGACCTTCGACCATGTCGACTCGGGCCCCGCAATCCTCTCTAGACATGGTTACCTCACGGGCATAGTGGGCAAGATCCACGTCGGCCCCGATGCGGTCTATCCCTGGGAGTACAAAGCAGAGAGCTTGACGCGGGATGTGTTCTGGAGCGCGGACAGGGCGGCAGAGGTCTTCGAGGCGTCGAAAGAGGATGGCCGGCCCTTCTGGCTGACCGTCGGGTACCATGATCCGCACCGTGACCGTACCCGGGGCGGGTTTGGCAACGACGAGCCGGTCAACGAAGGTATCGGCAAGGTCAAATACCGGCCGGAGGACATGACTATCCCTGAGTTCCTGGGCGATACGCCGGGGGTACGTCAAGAGCTGGCGAGCTATGCCGAGGCCATCAGCAGGCTGGACCAGGGAGTCGGCAGGATCCTGGAGAAGCTGGAACAGTCTGGTCTCGCGGACAGCACGCTCGTCATCTTCATCAGCGATAACGGCCCGCCGTTCATGAACTCTAAGACAACCTTGTTCGACGCAGGCACCCGACTACCACTCATCATCAAGCATCCTGACCTACCCTCATCCGTGAACCCGAATCTTGTATCGTACGTCGACGTGCTGCCCACGATACTCGACTGGACGATCGGTCCCGCCTTCAGCAAGCTGGACAAGAACGAGCGGGCCGGGCGATCCTTCCTGCCTATCCTCAACGCCACGGAGAAGCTGCCTGACTGGGACCACGTCTTCGGGTCGCACACCTTCCACGAGTCCACCAACTACTGGCCGACACGGTACATCCGCACCGAGCGGTACAAGTACCACCGCAACATCGCGTGGCGGCTCGACTTCCCCTTCGCGAGCGACATCTACGGCTCGCTGACGTGGGACGACATCCGCAATTCGGAAACCAGCCCGAAAATGATCGGCAAGCGGCCGCTGCGGGACTACTTCTTCCGGCCGGCGGAGCAGCTCTTCGACCTGCTGGAGGACCCGGCCGAGGTGGAGGATTTGGCCAAGGACCCCGGACACGCCGCGGTGCTGGAGGAGCTCCGGACGAGGCTGGAAGACTGGCAGCGGAGGACTAACGACCCGTGGCTCTATCGCGACGGGATCTCGGTGTTGCTGAACAAGCACCACCTTGACGTAGGCCTGGGGGTGCCTGACAAGTGGGATTTGGATGTGGACAGACCTGAGACCAAAGGTGTTGATGTCAAGATGTACGAGCATAAGCCCTTTGGCCTCAAGGGACCGAGATCATAACTGATAGGCATGCCTGACCGCACGGCGCAGGCTCAACTGGAGTCAATGAGAAATCTTGAGAACAGGTCCCAATCATTTTCGAAAAACCTGGACTAAGACATGTACTAGATTATCAAGTTGAAATCTCTTGAAGTCACTTACCCCAAGGGTTGGGTTTGGGGACAGGAAAAGGGCAGGCACGGTGTATCGGGTCGCCTAGACTTAGGTGCACTATCTACTAAGTACCAACATCACAAACCGTCAAGAAGAGCCTGAAGAAAGGAAGGGTACGCCGACATTTATTATTTTAATCGTTCTTGTAATCATACATCAATACATTCTTTGTACGGCTAACTCGCGACAGTTATCCAGCCAGCCCATTGTCTTAGCTTCATCGTATTCTCGCCAAACTAAACAAACCGCTGAGACTGCAACCCGTATGTCTAGACGAGGACTTGGGATAAGCGACTGAACAAGCTGTCTCTGGAGCTCTTGCACAAATCTTCATATTTCTCTTAGTTCTGTAAACCTCTAAATGCCACAGTGAATCGCATTCAATGCGCTAGATTGGATAGGTATACCCTTTGATCCTGTAGCTCAGGGGCTTATCGCGATGAGATGTAGAGGCAATTATAAGCGGAATCTAAGTCCTCAATTGCTCATATTTCTTAGGGTTTCGGTCTCGGAGTTTTTGCATCCCGTGTGACGCCCGTTGATCTCACCCTTATCAGCTCTGAAGGTTGATGTAAGATGGGACATCGTCGCCTCGGACTTGAAGACCTTGATTCCCCCAACGCTTCCATCGTACTCGGTTGACGCCCGTTGGATTGTATGGTTCAGCTGCAGCTTCTGCATTAATACGCACAAAAGGGTGGACCTTTTATACGGCGCAGTCGTCCGTGCTGGACCAGATCGTTTGTGCTGAGCAAAGCTACGTTGGGCGACCCTTTCCAGCAGCCTCGTGCATTTGAACAGTGCAGATGGCTCTCAGTCATGGCTTCACTGGCGCCTCTTGAAATCCAGGACGCACCTCAAACCATACGGAACACCCGAGGTCAGTTGGTCGTCCATCGCCATGCTCTCCTCTGTGCAGCCAGCCCCCGGGCTTGTCGTGTAGTACATGTACACGGCCGCAATGAGCATCTTCATCTCCACCGTTGCAATACTAGCCTCCTAGTTAGCAACTTGCAAGGGACTCATCTTCTTTTGCTATTGCATAGATAAGGTGGATAATGGGGAACATACTTGTGGCCAAGACAGTGTCGCGCACCACTGGAGAAGGGCCAGTAATGAGCCTTCATCGCCCTCGACTTCTCTTGGTCCTCAGTGAACCACCTATCAGGGTCAAAGACATCCGGGTTATCGAAGACCTTGGGGTTCCTGTGAAGACTGTACGCCTGACTCCCAACCACCGTGCCCGATGGGATCGTCCATCCCGAGATATCCTTCGATTCACCCTTGGGCACCGTGCGAAAGAGCGTCATCGGCACAGGAGGCCTCCATCGCAACCCCTCCTTGATGACCGCCTCGAGATACGGCAGGTTGTCGAGGTCAGCGATGGGAGCCGTCATGGTGTGAGGATCGAAAGCGTGCGAAATGGTCGACAGCTCCTCGAACAGCTTATCCTGCACATGGCGGCACTCGGGCGTGGACATCTTCCACATGAGGACGCACATGGCGTCACCCGTGGTATCGACTCCCGCGACGAGGTGATCCATGCACTCTGCCGCTACCTGCTTATTGTTGTCGGGGACTTTGCGGAGCATCTTCTCGCAGGTGGTCGTGGCAGCGGGCTTATCCGCGCCGGTGTCGGATCGACACTTGAGGACGCTTTCGATGCCGTAGTCGTTCAGATCTCCGCCGCGGACGTGGAATTCCGAGGTCTTGCCTTTCAGCTTGCGGGCGAGAGACTGGAAAAAGGCGAGCGCTTTCATGACCAGGCCGAAGTAGTAGACGAGGTACAGTCGTGTGCGATGCTTCTGCCCCGCCAGGTCGTATACGAGGGACCTGTGCGTCGGCTCTTGTATCGTGTTCGTTCCGGCAGCTCCGTACACATGGTTGGTGATAACGCTGACGGTTAGGTACTAGAGTTAGCAATGGAAAGGCGTGTCATTGAAGAGGCTACAAGATAAAGTGAGAACGTACTCCATGGCATAGTAGTGAAGATACTGATACACATCAACTGATGGGTTTTGCTGGATAACGGTCATCAAGGCCGCAACATGTCCTTTGATCATCTCCGCAACAGAAGGCTGCATCACATAGGACTTGGTGTAGTTGTCGGCCACGAGTCGCTTCCTGCTGCTGTGCTACCAAGAAAGTCAGTCCTGTGTCGTCCAAGATTATTACTCTGGTTCATCGCATATCATACCTCTGTCTTTGTAGGGCTGGTGAAGGTGTTTCTCTCGTCGTAATAGACAAACATATCGTAGAAGTCGCTCTTGCCACAGCCAGACTTGATTCCGTAAATCTCCCTCAACGCCTCCTCGTCGTTGAACGACACCTCATCGGGAGCCACTCTAACCACAGGACCGTATTTTGCGTGGAGCTTGTCCAATACGACTGTGCGCTGGCCCATGAACTCATGGTACATGATCCAGAGGCGGGTCGCTGCTGTCCATTTCGGCCCAGGGAATTTAGATAGCGGTGCGAAATAGAGTCGATACGTCAGGAGGAGAAGCACAGCGCAAGTGGCCGCGCCGGCGATTACTGGTAAGCTGAGCTGCGTGAAGAACATGATTGACTGTGTCCGTACAAATCGCATGCAGTATGATGCCTCACAATTCGTGAGGGTTTGTTCAACTTAGCTAGTGCTTTAGCGTTGACGTCCCGGAGGCAGTCCCAAAAAAAAGATTAAGTAGACTTAACATTCTCGATATATGGTAGCTTAAAGAAGGCCGCCTAAAGGGCTGAATGTAGACTAAGACCGCCGTCAAACACAGCCTACGTCGTTGGAAACGGGTCAAGGTTGCCCGTGAGGTGGGGAACTAGGACCCAGGTGGGTCCTCATCTGATGGAAACGTGCCATATATTATGTACAGAGCTTAGGTACCTGTAGGTATTGTAGATAAGGTCAATGAATGGAGAGGCTCTACGCGGTCAAATGACCTAGCTACCCTGCGCACTTACATAACCTTTTTTTGTTTGGGACTGCCTTCATGACGTCAACGCTACCGGGCAAGCTGTCCCAGCTGATAAGGAACGGCCATGGGGAATCGGCTCGATAAAGAAGAGGCCCAGGTCCAGAATTCATAATTCATTCCAATAGCTTGCACATTTGGAAAGCCATCAGCTTTACGAACAACCGTGTGGCGAACAACCAGGTGCAGCGATCGGACTTCTGGAGCGATGTCGCCGTCACGCACTAACATGGCCTTTTACAGCTCTCGGGTTGCGACAATCGAGAAGTCTTGCATGAAAGACGTCTTCACTCTGCGATTTTGGTCTTTCGCTTTGGGTTAAGCTAATGGGCTCTCACTTTACACATTTGTTTCCTCTATTTCACCGACTGGGCCCATGCTGCGGAGTGAAATGCTGTGCGATAAAACGAGTAGTGATAGGTCCAGCAAATAAAGAGGCGGGCGATAAGAGGCCTTTATCAGGGGCACTCCATCGCCCGAGTGGCCCTCAAATCCCAAAAGCGTCTTATCAGGCTAACCGTCCTGAGAGCTTCTGGACTAGAGGACGATTATAAATGGTAGCGCAAGAGACGGGCGATAAGAGGCCTTTATCAGGGGCACTTCATCGCCCGAGTAGCCCCCCTGTCGTCCCGAGATATCCGTTCCCAGCTGTATGGGAGGTGTCCACTCAAATCTGGAACCACTAGTTCGTGTCTCCCTATTCGTGAACTTTACAGTCAAATCCCAAAAGCGTTTTATCAAGCTAACCGTTCTGACAGCTTCTGGACTAGAGTTTACGATTATAAATGGTAGCGTGATACTCCTTGTCCGACGCGTTTTGGCAGTTTCGCGCTAACATCCATAATCCTAGGAGATTGTACGGGCGATAAGGATGGTCTTGATGCTCGCGTGGTCCAGCCCCAGATCTCCATCTAGCCAAGATGGGATCTGAGTCTATCAATGATCAGCACAGCAGCAGTGTATATCGCAGTCTTAGCGCGGCGTATAAAGCCAGCCAGCCTTAATAAAGACAATGTTTGACTCCAGCCCGCGTGGGAGACCACATCGAGGACCCATCCCTTTGCATACGGCTTTCCTTCAAACAGTCTGAGAGAAACACACATCTGTGACAGACACGATGTCGAAGCTCCTGGGAGAGAAGAACGATGATGCGGGTTCTGGGATCAATGAAGGGACAACTGTGTCCTTTGGTGTGTCCCAGGATGCGGAACTCCTGCGAGGCCTGGGATACCAGCAGAAGCTCGTCCGGAACCGATCCTTTTACACCATCCTGTTCCAGTCAATCGCCCTCGTTGCTGTGCGTATCCCTATACTTGAACTGTTCTCAGGATGCGTGCTTTGCAGGCACTAACGGAGGAGTATCAGATCCCCTATGCTTTTGGCGCACCACTGATCAGCGCCGTGTATGGAGGAGGTGAGTTCAGCGTCCCCTTAGTTGTCAACTGACATCTTCCGTACCGGAACCCTTACTCGCACTCCACCCAGGCCAACTGTGCATGTTCCTCGGCTGGATCGTCGTCCTCATCGCCACCGAATGCGTCGCAGTCTCCCTCGGCGAGCTCACCTCCCGCTACACCACCGCTGCCGGCCCCGCCTACTGGACCTACCAACTCGCTCCCGCGCGGTACCGCAAGATCCTCTCGTTCCTCACAGGGTGGCTCTGGCTGATCGGTGGGTGGACGACGACCCTCTCGGTCAACTTCGGGTTCGCCTCGCTTATCGCTGCCTGCATCGCCATGTACCACCCGGACTTTGAGGTCACGAGCTGGCAGTTCCTGCTGCTGTTTTACTTCCTCTGCTGCGTGACGTTTGTCATTGTGGCTTTTGGGAATAGGTTCCTGCCGATGCTGGATACCATCTGTGCGGCGTTTACGGTAGCGGCTGTGTTGGTCTCGCTGGTGTGCTTGTCTGTGTTTGCAAAGGCTGGGCGGAACTCGGCTGCAGACACTCTGGTAGGTGGCCCTATATCATTATTGCATCATTGTTGGATGCGTTCCAGTCATGACTTACACGAATTGTGTGCCCAGGGTCAGTATGACACGAGTCTGTCCGGGTGGAATGGGTTCTCGTTCCTCATCGGCATCATCCCAGCCGCTTATGTGTAAGACGCACTCTCTTCCTTCAAGGATCCCTCTGCTCGAGTCAAACGACAAAGAAACTGACATTCATCAGCTTCGGACCTCTGGGCATGATGACCTCCATGGCAGAGGAGTGCGCTGATGCACCCCGTGACCTGCCCAAGGCCATGTCCCTCTGTGTCCCAGTCGGAGGCGTCATTGGACTTCTCTTCGTAAGCATCCCCCATCACTGTCCCGTGTTAGAATCATAATATGACTGACAACGGATGTAGATCCTCCCCGTCTGCGCCACGATGCCCGCCCTCACCGATATCATCGACGCTCCCGTCGCCCAAGCCCTGCCCTACATCTACCACCGCGTCATGGGCTCCGCAGCAGGCGGCCTCGCCCTGACCTCCTTCGTCCTCGTCGTCTCCTTCTTCTGCTCCATCTCCATCACCGTCACCTCCTCACGGAGCACGTGGGCCTTCGCGCGCGACAAGGCCATCCCCTACTCGTCCTTCTGGAGCCGCTTCAGCAAGAAGCACGACTGCCCGATCCAGGCCCTGGCGCTGATGACGGTCGTGCAGATGCTTCTCGGCCTGGTCAGCCTGGGCTCGACCTCTGCGTTTTCGGCATTCATCGGTGTTGGCGTGATTGCGCTGTCCATCGCCTATGCGATCCCGCTGATCCTGTCGATGAAGGGCAACAGGAGGGAGGTGCAGCAGGCGAGGTGGCAGGCCAAGAGCGTCGTCGGCTGGACGGTCAACGTCTTGGCTCTTGCGTGGATTGCGCTGGAGATTGTGCTCTTCGCGATGCCGGCTGGAATCCCCGTCACGAGCGTCAGTATGAACTACGCGGCGGTCGTGCTGGTGGCATTGTCGCTGCTGACGGTGGCCTGGTACTACATTCACGCTCGACATGGTAAGTCATATGTATCAGAAGTGTCCGAGATGTAAGATAGCAGTGGCTGACACGTCTGAACAGTTTACCACGGGCCGCCAGTTGTTGTCTCTGGCGAGGAACACATCGAGCTGTAAGAGGGTGTGTAAGACGGTTGCGGCAGGGTTGCGACTAGGGTTACTCACTCAACGACATGGTAATAATGCTCACAGCCGAGCTCTTTCTACGAAGCGGAGTGTTAGTGGCCGGAATCGTTGCCAGGTACTAATACGTACATATATATATTTGCACATTGTCTTGGTAGTACCGAAGTGTCGCTGTGTCGTTCTCAAGCCCGCGATGAGCTCGGGGATTCTGTTTTTGAGGCTTGAAAGACTGATAGTTGAGTGGTGCCCGAAATGTTTGTCAACGTGGACGATGTCGTTTGGTAGACAGACTATGCAGCACTATGCCACCTGCGAATTCGACGAAAGCAGATTTAGCTCATGCTTCACTCATCCACTGTACTGTTTCCTTCCAACTCTTCCCGGCATTAAGCAACGCCATAATGTCTCCCGTTCGTAGAACCTCGCGCTCAGCTCGAGTTGAATGTGTTCGAACAGCATTAAGAGATCCTATTATTGGATCACTGTGTACCATGGTAGCACTTCTTGGCCTGATGAAGTCCGGAGACCAGTGGTGATGTTGTTTGAGCTTGTAGCTGGAATGATCGACGAAGCTGATGAGATCGTCAATACCTCTAATCGCCCGTGCATTGTACAATGATGTTTCAGCCGGGAGCGTCGTCGTTCGAAAGAAGGTAGGTAGCTCTACGCACCACAGCGAGGTCTTGCTGCGAATGCCTTGCTCTCGACGCGTGCTCCCACATGGCGGCCAGACTGGCAAGGACCCTCCACTCGTTACCTCGGTCAGAGGGGATAAGTTCCTCACAGTTGTTGTTGTGTAGGTTGAAGACGGCAAGAACGATGTCGAGAAGATGGCCGACTTCCTGTGGCTCGCTGGCTGCTCCTTTAGCCGCAGCCGTTGGTCCAAAACTCTAGGAGCGACATGCTGGTCGGCTCCAACCTCGCGGGGCCTCCGCGCTACTGGCAGATGTTCTTCTCTCCCGTCACAGCCTGAGCTCACGGTCGAATGAGGAAGATTCCGATGAGTTCATTTTTGGACTTGGTCGAGAGGGATGTTACCAACAGTTAACGCTGCTGAGCCTGTCACAACTTAGTAAGATACCTCACCGACCAACCCCTGAGATTTTGAGGAGTTGGAATTGGAATAGCAACTTGCGTTGACATCTTCTGTTGTTTTCTTCGCTGTTTCAATTGATATCACAACAACTTATACCAGTTCTTAGTAGCGGATTAGATAATGTCGCACAACCAACAAGTTCATCAAGCGGAGAAACTTCCACCCTTTCAGCCTCCAATCCTTCTACTGTGTACAGCAGAGCTGGTCGTCATCGCAATGCCGTGGCATTCTGCATCTGACCAGGATAACTCCCGGTGTGGCTTGGTCCAACTTCTCGCGCATGTCTCCCCCGCACATCGGCACTTGCTTTAGCTTGGGGAGGCGAGAGCACATTGGGGAAGGGGGGGCGAGCTAGAGCGTGCTAGAGGGTGCTTGGCCTCATTTTATGATGCTTATTACTACCTTACACATGTCGTAACAATGCAGTCAGTCTAGCAATATCCGGCCATTAGGGCGCCATGGGAGGCTGATATAGCAATTAGTAGTACACATATCCTCCATGCTCTGGCGGGTCCTGTAGGACGGTTATTTCCGTTTCTCGACCAGAGGTGACGGTCTGGTGACCTCGGTTCAAAAGTCATATAGACGAGGGACCTGTCCGACCTCGTGGCAACAACCTGCAAGATTGACTGCTACCATTTCTCGGCTTTCTAGTTTCACCCAAACAGCACTCCCTTGCCCCCACCGAGTACCTATCCACCTTGGTCAAATCTAAGCAATATCTCCCAAAGCAACAGTCGAACAACACCTCGCGAACCATGTCGACATCCGATGGCCTCAAGCCCGAGGTCATCGAGGGCGAGAAGCCTCACCGCACCACCTCGCACGCTCTCAAGCTCCACGAGTACCAAGAGACAGAAGGATATGTCGTCGACGCCGAGTCTGGCGAGAACGTCAAGGTCGCCAAGGACGGCCACACGCGTCTCATTCCGCAGCCCAGCGACGATCCCAATGATCCGCTGAACTGGAGCAAGCGCAAGAAGCACACTATCCTCTTCATTGTCTCCTTCATCGCCTTTCTCCCCGACTATGGGAGCGCTACCGGCGCGGTCACCCTGCTGCCGCAAGCTGCGTATGTATTTGGACAGCGAACGTGAGGTTAGTGACCGGACTGACGCTGCCACAGGCAATGGAACATGACACCCGACGAAGTCAACCACTCGCAGGTAGGAAACGTCTTTATGTTGGGCGCAGGCGGTGTAATCGGTAGGTACCAGATCTACATATGCTGCGAAACCTCAAAGCTGACAGTCAACCAGTCGTCATGCTCAGCGCCTACTTCGGCCGTCTCCCCGTCGTCTTCTGGTTCCTCGTCTTCGCGACCATGACAGCAGCCTGGTGCGCCGCCGCAACGAGCTTCGCGTCCTTCATGGCCGCGCGCATCCTCAACGGCTTCTTCTCCACCGTCTCGCAGGCCGGCGGCCTCATGTTCATCCAGGACATGTTCTTCTTCCACGAAAGAGCGCGCAAGATCAACATCTGGGCGTGAGCCAACCCCCAAACATCCCGTCTTTGGCATATCTAGTATGCATAACTAACCCACCCACAGCTCCTTCATCGTCCTAAGCCCCTACATGGGCCCCCTCCTCGCCGCCTTCCAGACAACCACCAAGCCCTGGCCGACCCCGTTCTGGGTGTACTTCGCCATGACCGCTCTCGGCCTCGTCCTAACCATCTTCTTCCTGAAAGAAACCTACTACGACCGCACCCTCTCCATCCCGGAGCAACCGTCCCTCACCAACACCGTCTCCAGCGTAACCGGCCTAGCCCAGTGGAAGTCGCGCCACCTCCGCAACACCCCCAGCCAAGCCTGCTGGCGCGTCTTCAGCGTGCTCCTCAAGCCGGTAATCTTCATCATCTGCATCTTCTACCTCCTCGTAAGTTTTGCTCTTACCCCACCCCTGTTTCACCACTCCAAAAACTAACCATCCCCAGACCTTCGCCTGGGCCGTCGGCATCAACACAACCCTCTCCATGTTCCTCGGCCCCCAGTACGGCTTCGGCCTCAAGCAAATCGGCTTCTTCTACTTCACGCCCATCGTCGCCGCCCTGCTGGGCGAGATATCCGGCCACTGGCTGCACGACATCCTGGCCAAGCAGTACATCCGCACCCACAGGGGCCACTTCGAGCCCGAGGTGCGCCTGCGCGCCGTCTTCGTCGCCATGCCCTTCATGATCGTCGGCCTGGTGCTGGTGGGCCAGAGCCTGCAGCGGGACTGGCACTACATGGCCACCAGCGTCGCGTGGGGGATGTACGTGTTCAGCGCCATGATCACGACCGTGGCGGTGAGCAGTTATTGTCTGGACAGTTATCCCGAGGCGAGCGGGGAGGTGTCGGCTTGGTTGAACTTTGCGCGGACGCTGGGCGGGTTCGTGGTTAGTTATTTCCAGGTGACGTGGGCGACGGCGCAGGGGACCGAGCAGAGCTTTGGGATCCAGGGGGCGGTTTGCGGGGGCGCGTTTCTGTTGGTGCTTGTGTTGGTGGTTTGGGGGAAGAGGATGAGGGTTTGGGCTGGGCCGTTGGGATTTGCTACTGTTTAGGAGGGTGGTGGAATTGTGGGAGGGAAAGTGATAGGTTAAAAGTAAGGGGGTGATGTGAAGAAGAGAGTAGTCTGAGTGGACATGTTGAATTCGTGGTTTGCATTTGCTTCTGCATGCAGTCGAGTAGAGCAACCCAGACTCGCCTCACAGACACCACCTAAAGTCAGGTGAATCCGGCCCGTCCCTCAACTTCTCCGTCGGTACCTCCGTCGCCTTTACCCTGACGCCCCCCTGCCTCGCATCCCGCCGCCTGTTATCCCACATCATGTACGCCCCGAACCCAACCGTGAGCACGAACCCGGTCGCCCCAAACGCGGCCGTAGTCGCCAGCGCGGGTATGTACTTGGGCGCGTCCCTGTTGAGGAAGATGTTTGAGCTGACGACGCCCATCATGTTGGCGACCGGCACGCCGACGCTCGTCAGCACCACGCGGCGCCCCTCGTGCGCGACGTTGTTGTTGTACAGCACGTCCAGCAGCACGCTCGGCGCCGAGGTGCCCCAGGTCATCATGAAGCTGGCGAAGTAGGCCACGTGCAGCTGGTGCTCGACGTCGATGGCGGCGTAGATGACCATGCCGATGAAGGTGAAGAGGAATCCGAGCGCGACGAAGGGGAACCGCAGGCGCGTGTAGTCGCTTGCGAATGCGAGCAGGAGCAGCACCACGGCCCCCGACACGTTTGGCGCGACGGTGTACAGGTTCGTCTTAGTGGGACTGTATCCGAGCCGGGCGACGATCTGTGGCAGGAACAGGGTGACGGACTGCAGCGGCACGCCGAGACAGATCTCGATGGCTAGAATAAGCCACGAAGTCGGCTGCCGGAAGATCTTCAGACTGTCTCTCACGTCGAGCTTCTCGTTCACCACAGAGGAAGAATCGATCGCCATGCGTCGGTAGGCCAGCTCTTTCTCTTCAGGAGGGAGGAACCGCGCCTCCGACGCCGACCGGGGGAGGTACCAGAACGCGAAAATGGAGAAGAGGACGGTGCCGCCTCCTTCAATGGCAAAGAGGTACCGCCAGGACGCAATCGCACCGCCCTTGATCTGGAACACGCCAAAGGCCAGCAAACCGCCAAATGCGGATGCTATGCTCTGCGCCGCGTAAAAGATCGCGAGACGGCGCGCCAGTTCGCCGCGTCGGTAGAACCTGGTCGACTCCGTCAGTGTATCGGCCCAAGATGTGTAATGTGGCCCGATACGGTAAACATGTGTTTGACACAACTCACATAGTCTGATAGTATATAACCAACGGAAAGAACGCACTCTCGCTCATACCCAGAAACCACCGCAGCGCCATGATCCCCCCGAAGTTCCGCACACACACCACCAGCAGCGTAAAAGCGCCAAAGCAGAACATCATGCACGGCAGCACCCTGCTCGGCCCATACCTCTTCCCCAGAATCCCCAGAAACGGCGCGGTCAGCACGTACGGCACGAAGAAGACGCTCAGCAGGATGTTGTACTGGTTGCCCACCAGCCCCAGCGAGGACTCGAGACCCGGCTTGGCCGTCTTGGCGTTGCCGAGGTTGGACTTGTCCAGGCTGTTGAAGAGGTACATGACGGCCAGCACGGGGAGGAGGCGCAGGTCGAACTTCCAGACCAGGGACCGCTCGGCTTTGGGGTCGATTGTGAGGGGGCTGGTGGCGGGGATGGAGAGGGACGAGTGCGCGCTTTGGGAGGTGAGCTTTTCCGCTGTCGCGAGGTCGAGGGATTTGTGTTCTGGGTCTGGTTGTGTTGTTGACGTGGTTGGCGCCATGTTATCCTGGATGACGGCCATTTCGCCCCCCCCGGGAGTGACTTGTTGTTTTAGGAAGTGCCCTGGTGGAAGTGCATGGGCGACGAGGACATAGGATGTTGACCGAGCGATTGCCCTGGTGGAGGTGTTGAGGTATTTATGAGTGCCATACTGGTGAGAAATTTGCATGAGCGTTGTTCCCAGGGATGACAGTAGGGGTCTTGACCAGGTACTCGGACGGTGGTTCCCGAGCATTGGATGTGACGATCCCCAAGATAAGGAAATATCTCATTGATGTTCGTAAAAGCTGCATATGAGGTGCCGGAATAAGCGATGTTATTGGTTGTAAATGCATGCTTACATGCTGCCTTATCGTGAACGATGGGGTAGATCTCCATCGCCGGAGAAGCGTCGACGTGGGTGGCTTGGCGGTTATATACCAGTGTAACAGGGTTTCAGCTTCAATTAGACTTACCTTACTAGGCTTGGTAGGTATAGTGGAAACACCACTTGGAACAACTTCATCTTGGGGACTTTGTCCGGGCTGAGACCAGTGTTAAGGACGGCGGAGCGTATGCTCTGGCCCATGTGTCGGATTCCATCCTGCTGATATCGAGACTCAAAACTTCTCCCGGGTCTCTTGACGAAGAAGCCTCTTGTAGTGATATAATACCATTGGATGGTGCGAGATATACTGAGGAGATGTTGTGTTTGATCAAGTGAGATAGCTAGGTTACTGGGTCCTGTTAGAGCAACCGTGATCTCATCTAACATGCAGTGCATCATTTATGCCGTCTGAAGCGGTCTAGAAACACTCGATTTGGAACAGTCGGATTGTTGAAGTCATGGTAGATAGTTATAACCCGACTTGGTATTGTCGTCTTTCATCGTCTTTGTCTTTGTGGCGCACTCGGGTTCTTTGTACCTATTGGAAAGAATAACCACGCGCTCCAAGGCCTCGGTGAGTTCTTCGGTGGCCCAGTCTGCTATGCCCTTGTGTAGCTGGCCAAAAAAATACGCCATCCTCTTGAGTCAATAGGTAAAACGTGGTGTACTTGACGTCGGTTGTTGTTGGATCCCAGGCTTCGACCACGGCGTCCAGATCTTGGATGGACTGAGTCTGAGAGTGGACGACAGATGAGACAGACGATTCCTGAATTGGAAATGTCACGTTGTGATATGTGCCGAAGGGCAAGTAATAGTATGTTGGATAAGAGTATTCCAGGTCAGATCTGCCTCATCGCGATGCTCTTATAAGAGGTGGTGAAGCCGTCTACGCCAGCAGGACCTCCTTCCAGACCGGCCCAGGCGGGCAGCTCGCGCTCACCGCCAGCCGCGACATGACCCCGAAACCGCGTCTTTCCGCCACGCCACCACCGTCTCGTTCGATCAGCATGACGTAATAGAAGCGATATTCCTCACGCTCCCATTCGGTGCTGTCTAAGCCCAGTCTGCGCAGGTAGCTGTTCTCATCTAGCTTAACCATGAAGGGCCCGAATTCATCGTCCTTGGGATGAGCGTACGAAAGGATGAGGAGCTCAAATAAATCATTCGTTGCCGAGAACTGGTCGAAGCTGTCGAGGAGGATCTTGCCGCAGATAAGGCCCTCTTTGTCGAGCAACTTGGCCTGACCAAAGATGACGTTCGTGATTCGGAGCCCGACGAAGACGATGAGCGTCCAGAATTGAAGCACTGGATACCGAAAACGGGACACGTTCACGCCATTAGAAAGCGTCGTCTCGTACTGTGACGTGTTCCCAACAACATCCAGCCACTTGCGGTTGAACGGCGGATGGTCGTCCCGAGGTGACGAAAACTCGCTCCGGGGGCGGCCGGGTCGGTCTTCCCAGATGGGTTTGAGGATGACAGTGCTGCCGTGCTGAACCCTCTGGTACCAGCGAATCCAGGTCGCCTTGCGCATCCAATCCAGAAGATCAACCGTCTTGTAATGACCTTGAACCATGGTGTAGTGTTCTCCTTTCCAGCCGACCCAAGAATAGCTGGGGAGTCCACCCTGGCGCCGAGCCAGGGAGTAGCCCTCGCTGCGAAACGTGAGAAAGACGTCGAATGCTGGCACGGGCAAGCCCTCAAAGAAGTCACAGTCGAGAAGATCGGCAACGCGGCGTATGAAGCCTGACATGGCGCGAAGCGCGTCCGAGTCTTTGGTGAGATGACGTTGGGAGAACACGCTGAGAATCCGGTCGTAGTCAACCAAGGGATTTCTTAGTCTCGCTGCGTCGAATAGGATCGTATCTGAGGGGTATTGGGTTCCATGCCCGCCCCGGCAACTGGTACTGGTGGAAGGGCCGTCACAGTCACAGTGGCGAGGCGGGTCAGCACGCTCGGGGCATGTTTGATGAGTGTCGGCTGTGCGGGAACGTCGTCTGCCGGGTGAGTTTCGTCTCTTGCGTTCCACGGCGGTGCTAGTTCTGGTATTGGGAACCCGTTCGGGAATGTTGAAGGATGTCGTCTCGGGTCCTACAAGGGCCTCGGAGTACGAGGCCTGGCGGCAGCGGAAATAGATCTCGTCATGACAGAAGATAAGAACTCGTCGCGGAAGTATATACTCTTGAAGGCTATCACAGTATCTTGTTAGCGGTTCCCTGAGGCTGGCGTGGCCAGTACGTACGTCCACGCCCTGGAGTCATACGGAGTGTTGACCACACGCATGTCGTCCGTAGAGTGCAAATCCACGTATGTTGCCGGACCAACCTCGACCTTTCGATCCACAATTCTCCTACTACCTTGCCTCACTCCGGGGAGACCGTACCAGGAGTCATGGCCGGCAGCTGCAACGAGTGTCACATGCGATCGCTCGTATATCATATCCATGACGTGAATACCCCTCTCGAGGTCGGCTGGGTCGTTTTGCATGAGACACAAGGCGTCAATCCAGAGGTAATCGAGAACCAGCCGCTGTGTGACCTCGATGGCGTCTTCCAGTGTGGACGGAACCCACGCGGAGGTCGTTAGCAGAAAGCCTGGCGTCATCAGTGTGTCGCGATTGTTTGTCGTTAGGTGAAGGATAGGAGCGACCCCCCAGACATAGCTGAGTGCCGCATACTTGCAAAGGCCCCTCCGCTCAACAATACACATTTGCCTCACGTCGACAAAACGCATCACCCCTAGGCCGGGGAAGGCGGTCTCAAAGGTGTCGGCGGTGTGCGCATTGCACTCGTCACCGTGGCCATGGATGCATGCCCCGAGCCATGATAGAACCTGGTCAGGATCAAACTCGGATGGCCGCCATGCGCGTAGGCAGAAAGCAGGGTGCAGGCTGCGGGCCGAGGCGGCGATATCAATGTCCACGTCCATCCCGTTGGCTGAGCCTAGCGCCACCGAGGGAAAGGGGCGCGGTAAAGGAGACACAAAGCAGATTTGAAAGCCTTTCTCTTGCGAGGCCTGCAGGGTAAAGGACTGCAGGCCACTCTGGTGTTGCAACCCCCACTGAATAGTAACGTTTTTAGTGTCGGCGACTTTAAGAACACGTATATCAATTTTGCCCGTCTCGTAATACATCTGCGCGACGAGGCCACAGAAGGGACAAGTGCTCTTTCGGAGGCGCTTGTAGGACCCAAGGTCAAAGACTGCATGCTGCCCAGTCGATGAAGAAATGGCATTGAGGGCTACTGGATCGAACGGGATCTTGGCACAGAACGAACGCGCAGAGACTGGTCGTATTTCGCTGCGGCGTTTGGGAGCTGCGCCTAAGACGCTTGACACGGAGGGATGGCGGCGTCATTGCGGAAGATGGATATACGCTTGTAGGGAGAGGGTTGACCGATAAATGACGTGGCTAACGCTTTGAAAGAGTGACGGTAAGCTCCAACAAAGTTTGAGGAGAATAAAGGAATACAGAGACGCTCATGTCATTTCCAATCTCAGGCGAAAGCACTAGGCAACGAGATGGAAGCCTGCAGCAGTTAAGGCTGCATGTCTACCCCGCCTTGATGTTGTATGTACATGTACATACAACAGATCATTGCCCCGCAGTTTTCTGGTCTTCGAGGCAGGTCGCAAGACTTCAGCCGCAATCAAATGATAACGGAGGTTGTACCCCTTCTGCTTACACATACGCCATGTGTATCTGCATCCCCGTCTCCGTCTCGAACTTCACGGGTTCACCAGGCGCGACGAAGAAGATATAGCCCTCCGACAAGTCGAAAGTCTGCAGCTCAGCCTCCATCTTTCCACGACCTTGCGTAACAATGAGCGTCGCGGGCCCCTCACTGGGAGAGATCTCTTCGCTCTCTCCGGGAGCCAGACTCGTCTTCAGCATGTTGAACTCGCTCATTGGAGGAGCGTAGACCACCGTCTTGCCGTTCTTACTCTTGTCGCTCGGTTTGCTTGGCAGAAGCACATCTTCCTTGCGGTGAGCCTTGAAAGTCAACGTATCGCAGAACATGTCGACGTTGTTCCTGTCCGCTGGCGGGCAGAAGCCCGAGTTAAGCACGTTGTTGCTGCGCGCCATGCACTCGACGATATTGCCGGACAGATAAGCGTGGATGCCGTCTGCCGGGATGTAAATAGCGTCACCAGGACCGAAAACCATAAAGTTCATGCACGTGAGCGCTACCAGGTTGCCCGGATCCTTGGCACCGTACTGCTCCTGTAGACGTGGGAGAAGATCCAGGATATAGGCTGCGTCGCCCAAATCGGACTTGGAGACTTTGGACAGACCCTCCTGTGCTTTCTGGATGGTCGACTCGTCTGCTTTGAGGATATTCCGAGTTACCTCCCGCAACGTTTCGTCTGTCCACTTGTCGGTGCCCTGTGGCACAAACTGACGCAGGGGCTCCAGCTTGAAGAGGGGCTCAATTTGGGCCAACGGCTTGAAGCCGGCGAATGTCTCGAACTTTGACAGTGCTATTGCGATCTCAGGCTTGTGGTTGGGGTCCGTGAAGTTCTCCGGGTCCTTCTTGTGCAACTTGGCTGCCAGCTCCTTGTTTGGGTGGATCTGGAGTGGAAGTGCCTTTGCGATGGAGAGGATCTGTCACATGTTAGATACGACGTATCACGAGACTAAGGCAGGAAGATGACCAACCTTTGGTAGGAAAGGTAGCTGTGCACCCATCTCCTTGATGACCTTGTCGCCCAGCAGTGCCTCCTTGTCTCCGTCCAACGCATCCTTAAGCAGTTCGCCCGTCTTGGCGATCCGGGCTGGATAGTCTGGGTAGTCGCCGAACCACATCTCAGAGTATGGTTGATCCTCCTTGATCTCGAAGCCGGTCCCCGGTGTCTTGGAGCAGAGCTGTGCCGCCAGTGACTGGCTGCCTTTCTTGCCCCATGGGAAGTCGTTGCAGCTGCCGCTGAGCTGGAACACCTTGAAACCCATGATTGATGGAACTGTGAATTTGCTGAGATGGCTAGCAGTTAACAGAGGAGAGTCGGTACAGTACGTTGGGAGGTTAATGAGGTTTAGCAGGCTTAGCAGCAAATTCGATAGTCTGGAATATTGAGGCAGTCGGGGTTTGATAATAACCAACGTCAACCACTGGCAGTGACAGATCTATGTCGTCACAGAGAGCTGACAGTGTCCGGGATGACGTGCATTCCGGGGCCCGTTGTGGGGCCGGCGACCGCCCCGGCGGGGGTTAACGATCCGGCAGAACCGGCCGCGTAGCCCATCACCAACACCATTTCAACCTCTCAAATAACACTATTTTTAGTATACGTAGATTGCTAGGAGATCTCTTATCATGCTCTGTTCATCAGCTCAAAACTATCTTGAACCTCTGGCATTCCAGGTTTGCTGCCGATCGAGGGCAATGGTGGGGCAGTGACGTCACCGCCCAAAGTACCTGGTAGATACGGTATCCATGGATTCTCCAGACAGCGCAGGAACACGCAAATCATCTTATAGAACACCCCGGATGTTAAACCGGGCCAATTGATACCTGCGTGTACAAAGTATCTCAGTGGCACTTGCCGGGAAGCTGAGGCACGTGTCACATGTTAGAGGTTGGTGTTGTGTCAAAGTTACACTGTAGGCAGGCAGGCCACTAGCGCTCAGGAGCTGCGTCACTAGCCTGTAGGTACCCACTGCTGCCACCAACGGCTAACAGCAGCCCCCTGATGTCATTCCTCGTCCAGGGTCTCAGGGCGCAAAGAAGTCGCATGCCAAGTTCCAACAACGAATGGAGAACGTATAAGGTATCTTAAGTTACATCCTAAGGACCAGGGCCCTGAGATCCCGTTTCCGAAGACTTGGCTCTCTACAACCTTAACTACAGATCAATTGAGAGAAAACAGATCTCACCAAACACCAAATCACCGCAATGGCGGCTCCGGACATCAACATGGAGGTCAAAGACCCTGACCAAGTCCGGGCACCCATCTCGGGCGACAGCGGTCCTGGAACAGCCCTCAAAGACCTGCTGCCGCTCCCCTCAGACACAGACCCAGTCACCGATCCGTACAAGACAGAGACATCAGCAACGCTACATGACGACCCTACGCTCTCGCACGCACTCGCCACAGACGACCACGATATCAAGGGCTTGGCCCAGCAAGACCATGACCACGAAGTGCTCGACCTGGGCTGGAACGAGAAGAAGCAGAACATCATGCGCCCGCTGGTGGGTGGCATGGAGAACGAGACGTTATGGATGTTGGTCCGTCGCTTCGACAAGGTGAGCATTTCCCTCCCCAACAACAGTTGAGGGAGTCATCCCATTAACAGGGGTCTAGCAAATGTACCACGTCAAGGCGACCCCCTTTTCACCCCCCGGCGGCTTGGACCTCAACATCGCCGACGACGAGGAGTTCTCCCCAGATAAGCTCCGCACATCCATCGAGCGCTTCTACATGAACATCGTCGTCGGTATATTGGGGGCCGTGAACCACATCGCCAGACTGCGGTCGTGGCGCGAGAAGAGGAGGACGGCGGGCTTCTGTGCAGCCTACTTCATCGCCTGGGCCTTCGACTTTCTCGTCCCTCTTCTTATTGCGACACTTATTGCTCTGATCACATACCCGCCATCGCGCGCGTTCCTGTTTCCTCCCGCGCCGATCGCGCTGGTTGACAAGAGCACGGGAGGCGTGCAGAAGCCGGCGGCCGGCGTGCTTGGCAGCCATGACAGCGCGACCGGAGCCCCCGAGAACCACAAGGGCGAGGCGGTCGAGAAGGAGGCGAGCAACTTCGTGGACGGTATTGCATCCGTGGCCGTGAGCAGCGCAACAGGTACGTATTCCCAGTGAAATAACGAAAGCTCGGGTTGAGCGTGGCTAACACGAAGGCCAAAGCTGCTGGAGATATCCCCAACCAGACGGACAAGCAAGACCGTACCAAAAAGCCGCTGGAAACGGTCATGTGGTCCAAGATGAAGCCCCTGTCCCACGCCATGAACGACGTGATCGACACCTGGGAGCGGTTCGCAAAGTACGTAGCCCTCGAAGTCCTTGCTGCGATATGTGAGTGGCCAGTCACTAACAAGCATCAGCGCACTCTCTCCAATCTCACCATTCCCGGAAAACACCTACCGCCTCCGCCTCGCCGGCCTCGTCGCGCCGCTCTTCTTCGTATCCCTCTTCGTCACCTCGTACATGTTCGTCAAGGGTGCCACCTTTGGCATTGGCTTCGGCTTCTTCGGTGACCCCATCATCTCGCGCAGTATGAACTGGCTGAACCGCGCCTACCCCAACTGGCAGAAACTCCTCGAGCTGAGAAAGTATGTCTCGCCCCCCCCAACCACCTTTCCACGTCTGAAACTCCGAACCGCACCTGTCTAACACACACCGCAGTACAATCCTCAAAGGCGTCCCCACCAACGCCCAACTAACCCTCACCCTCCTCCGCATCGGCGAAGCCCACAACGCGCCCCTCCCCCCGCCGCCCCGGATCGACGAACCACCCCCGCAGCAACCAGCGCAGCTGACCGCAGCCGACCTCAAAGCAACAGCCGACGGCCACCCCCTCAACGCGACCGACGCCGAGATCCACGAGGCGATCCGCAACGACCCCTACGCCGAGGTGACGCGCACGGGGGACGCGGACATCGACGCCGCGCGAGAGCCGGCCACGGGCCCGGTAAAAGGCAAGCGGTTCCCGCGCGCGATCGACTTCTTCCGCGGCGTCGCCAGGGGCGCGGTCAAGACGGCCGTGGGGGCTGACCGGGTGCGGGCCAAGACTACGGGTGCGCATGCTGCGAAGGATCGGCTTGGTGCGATCCCGGCTGACGGGGAGAGGCCTGTCAGCGGGCCGGTGGAGTTCAAGGCTCGGTATGAGGGGAAGAGGGGGCATGTGTATCTGACCAAGAAGGCGACTATTCCGAGTATTGGATTCAGTGTCAAGGAGAGCAAGGAGGGCATTGCTGGGCTGGACGAGAAGGAGCAGGTCGACCCGGAGTGGAGCGTGGCGGTCGCGGATATCGCCGAGCTGAAGAAGGTGGGCGGCTATGGCTGGAAGGCAAAGCTGGTTGTTGGTTGGAGTCTGGGGAAGGAGATTAATGATGGACTGGAGATTGTCACGACGAGGGGGGGTAGGTACAAGGTTACTGCTATGCCACTGCGGGATGAGCTGTTTAATCGGTTGATTGCTATGGGGGGGCAGAAGTGGGAGGCTTGGTGAGGTTAGAGTGATAGATGGTAAATACATGAACGGAGTTTGTTTACGTGACGGACGTGACGTGCATGTCTTGGCCTGGGGGCTTAAGTTGGCCCGAGGTGAGAGGGAGGTGCGCGAGCCGTTTGGGGGTTAAGAAGCAAAATATGGTCTCTCCTGGTATTCCAAAATCCGGGAGCAGGGGGAGAGCTCTGTGCCGGACTTCGCATAGGCGGTGGCCACGTAATGTGGAGATACCCGCTTATGAGGACATGGCCTCCAGTTCGATTCCCCTGCCGTGCATCGAGCCCCATGCATGCCTTCTTTTTGCCTTTTATTTTTCATTAGACTCTTTTTTCTTTTCTTTCCTTTTTTTTTAGCTGGTGTAGCAGTGTGTTCCAGGCTTTTGCATTTCTCTTTACTCAAACCTCGACTTCCGGTGAGGGCCCTCAACTAACTCAGCTCGTGCATAAGAGGCTGGCCGGACAAAGGATACGTATAGCTTACCCGCGAGCACGTTTCTATCAAGGTCAACTTCATCTTGTTCTGAACCTTTATGGACCTGTCGATGAGGTACGTGGCGGCCGTGAGACCGAGGCTAATACCGGCACCGATGCCTTCTCCGGAGGCAACATTTTGCAGCAGACATGACTGTTTCTTTTGTCTACCTAGCCGTACGTACACAGTTTGCGGGAGAGGTACGCCCGCCTATGGTAGTAGCGGAGCGTCGAGGGCCGGGAAAGCGGCTCAGAACATAAGTCAAAGATGGGCAGATACCTGATGTCAGATGTGTTTCTGGCACTCTGGGGGGATGAAGTTGAATCCTGTGCAACTGGGTATACTTGTTGTCAATATCTTCTGTAGGACCATTTCTAATTACTCTTTACATCAGCAAGACCTTCTGCCTTGGCCGCTCGATCTTCGATGCCGAGTCCTCTGGTACTCGGGGAGCATATCCAATAATCCAACTCTACCTCTTCACCACATACTCGACAAGCGATTCCTAACACCAGACACTAGGGTGACAGCTGCGAGGCAGTC